>OY756209.1:73402202-74002202 GCA_963576795.1 Metopia argyrocephala | reverse complement strand
TTACTTCTTGAGCAACAGTACAATAATAATTTAAAAAATTGTTGGCTCTTGGGTAAGTTTAACTAAAAAATCTTTTATTTATGTACATATGTATAAATTTGAAACTAATAATGAAACAATACACGTATTACAAAAAGGTGACTCCGGATATCCATGTGAACCGTGGTTACTAACACCTTACAGATCTCCTCAAGAACATTCTGAAGAGTTGCGATTTAACGAGATTCATTCAAAGGCACGATGCATTGTTGAACGAACAATAGGCATTTTGAAAGCGCGGTGGAAAATTTTATGTCACGACAAAAGAAGCCGATATAGTCCAGAAAAGATGGCACAAATATCTAATGTGTGTGCTGCGCTACATAATCTGTGCATCCATTTCAAAGTACCTCATTACGAGGATATATATCAAACGCCATTAGAAATAATAAATGAAATAGAGTATGACGCTGAAACCAACATAACGAATATTGGAAAACAAATTCGCGATAAGATTAAAATAAGTTTATGTAGGAACTGAAAATGTATTTTAATTCATGTAAAAAACTTAAACCTAAATAAAAAAAATTGTTCAACATAACATAAAAATATCTTCAAATTCGTTTTTAAAACAATTCACATAAGAGTTAGTTTCATATTTAATATTGCATTTGACGATTCAGATTTTCCAATTCTTTTTTCCGGATCATTAGTTCCATTTCTTTTATTTGTGCATTTACCTGTTGCTCCTTTTCTTTCATTTTAAATGTCTTCATTTTTATATGAACAAGTTGTTCGCTTAATTTAATTTCTTGTTCCTTTAATTGTAATTTTTTATTCTTTATTTCAATAAGTTTATCTAATCGTTCGAACATTTCTTTTTGATATACTTCGGTACTCATCAAATTTTTTTTTAACAAACTAGTTTTACTTTCTTTTATCTTCTGACTCATGTTTGGTAGTTCCTTGTAAGCAGCTTTTGTTTTAGGTGGCAATGATATTTCTTTATGTGCATCCGTTTCACTTTCTATAATGGATAAAATATTATGTTCAATATGCACATCTTCATTATCTGATATTGAACAGGAAGATGTGCAAAAATTGTCGCTTTGCGAGGTTGATCCAAACTTATTATTGTCTTGTGACAGATCGGTCAAAGTTTCTGACCCAAAACTTTTAACTGTTTTTAAACCATCGACAGCGACCTCTATCCCAGCAGCAGCCACTATTTGTTCTTCAGCATGAGAAAGGATTTTTTCCTCATACGGTCCACCGCCGGTTCTTTTTTTCGATGCTCTATTAAATGAAATTTTTTTTTTACTTGCTGCTTTTGGTCAGCGTATACCTATGAACATAAAAACACATATGTATGTATATTTATTAAGAAAAAACAATTACTAACTAAAAATTTGTATTTAATTTTTTGTTACAAACGAACCTTGCGCCACGATTTGGTGTCTCGTATTGGTGGACCAGAAGCATTCAATTTTAGCGCTAGTTGTTCCCAAAGATGGTGAAGTCTTGCCTTTCCTTGGGAAGTATTCGGCAATATGTTCTTTGCCAAGTCTGTGTGTTGTGCCATGAAATTTCCTAGAATTTCTTTTTGTGTATAATTTATTTTCGATATTTTTGACCTAAAATATAATTATTTTATAATTTGAAAAAATTTAAAAAAAAAATGTAACTTACATGTTTCTTTTTTGTCTTTACTTGTGTATGTATACAGAAAAACGTTAATTCGAATGGCTTTTTGCTTGCGAGTAAAAACTCGCAAGGTTGCATTCGAACAAACACTCGTTATCGAATGGCATCATTAGAAATTTCGATACATATTATTCGATAACGAGTGATAGAATCCCAAAAGTAAAAAAACTCGTACGTACGAGTAAGAATTCGATCGTAATCGAATGACAGAATTAGCCCCCAGATATTGGTAAATTACTTGCTACAAAAGCAAAGGTCGTACAGAATATTACGAGAATTAATCGGTCCATTACGGAGAAAACGATTTCTTTTAATCCAATTGAGTTGGAATGCAGATTAGATATTCTGAAAAATTATATAGACCAGGCGATGACGCTTCAATCAGAAGTGGATAATATATATCCCGATAATGATGATAGAGCTGAGCTTGAGAACATTTGCGTAACTACGAAAGCAATGTTTTTGAGTCTTTTGGCTAAAAATAAAGAATCGCACAATCCTGAAAATTCGTTTATTTCACAGCCTCATCATTCAAGATTACCAAATATGAAGCTCCCTAAATTTAGCGGAAAATATTCCGAGTATAAAAATTTCATGAGCTTATTTGAGAATTTGGTCCACAACGATCCGACGTTGACAGACATAGAAAGATTCAATCATTTGATATCATGCTTATCCTATGAAGCTTTGGGTACAGTCAAAACGTGTCAGATTTCAGCTGAAAATTATCCAAAAGCGTTGGCCAGTTTAAGGAAGGTATATGATAATGAATGTTTGATATTCTTCGATAACATATCGAAACTTTTTGATTTACCAGAGATCACTAAACCTTCAGCCTCCGCTTTGAGAAGCATGATTGATACAGTTTCGGCAATATATGATTCTCTTTTATCGCTTGGTGATGATAAAAAGATAACAAATGCGATTTTGATTCATTTGGTTATGTCAAAAGTAGATCCAGTGACTAGATCGAAATGGGAAGAGCAACTGGATTTTGAAAAGTTGCCACTATGGTCAGACTGTGAATTCGCCTTGAACAAACGGTATCAGCATATTGCTGCTGATGAATCTTCAAGTTCAAGACCGAGGTTGAATAAAAATAAAACTGAAATTTCTACAAAAAGATTTAATAGAACTTCTTTAAATTGCACTAAAGCTAAACAATCTACTGATAAATGTTTGTTTTGTAATTCCAATCAGCACATTATAATCAATTGCCCTTCTTTTACTGCTGAGCCTGTAAATCAAAGATTTGTTTTTATAAAATCAATCCCAGCTTGCATTAATTGCTTACAAAAAGGCCACACAGTAGCAAGGTGTACAGCAACGAAATGTAGAATTTGTAATAGTTCTCATAATGCTCTGTTACACAGGTACACAAATACAAATTCTAATACTTACCAACAGCCTTCAAGTTCTAATGCATCTGTAAATTATTCAGCAACAGATGAGAGAATAATATTAGCGACAGCTGTGGTAAAGGTGAGAAATAGTTCTGGTCAATTTATACCAGCACGAGCTCTTTTGGATTCGGGCTCTCAACCAAATTTAATTACTGAAGAACTTGCACAGCTGCTACGTATAAAAAGAGAAGGAGGTAGATTGAATTTGAATGATATTAGCGACACAAATTCATTTTCAAAATCATGTGTAAATTTATGTCACGTCGAGGGTTAATTCTACTCAATTTACTTCAAAGTTTTGGGTATTGAGTTCAATAACAAATTTACAACCTGATCGTAAAATTAATACGACTAACTTGAATATTCCTAAGAATATCGAATTGGCTGATCCTTGTTTTTATGAACCACGGAGGATTGATCTTTTAATTGGTGCGGAAATATTCTTTGATTTAATTTGTGTTGGACAAATTAAGTCTGGCCCTAGCCTTCCATTCTTCAGAAAACTTCACTTGGTTGGATTATTACTGGCAAGTATATTCAACCAAAGAGCTCTAGCGGCAATAGCAAAGTTTTTCACTTGAGTAATTCTATAGAAAACGAGAGCACCATAGATTCTACAGTCAGAAAATTCTGGGAGTTAGAAGAACTTCCATTAAATTCAACTAAATTATATACTGATAAACAGCAAAAATGTGAAGAAAGTTTTAAAAATTCAATGCGACGTTTACCGTCAGGGCGATTTGAAGTCTCTTTGCCTTTCAAATCTGATACTGAAGCGCTTGGTTTATCTTTTGAAACCGCTAAACGACGATTTCTTTCGTTAGAGCGCAAAATTTCAAGAGATTCGATTATGCGAACAATGTATCATGATTTTATGAAAGAGTATTTTAATTTGGGCCACATGTCAATTGTTGACAGAGTGCCTGATCTTCCTCACTATTTCATACCACATCAATGTGTGTTGCGACCTCAGAGTACGACTACCAAACTAAGGGTAGTTTTTGATGCTTCTTGTAGAACTTCTTCACTGGTTTCACTTAATGATTTGTTAATGGTTGGCCCGACAGTTCAGGAAGAATTGTATTCTACACTAATCCGTTTTCGATTTCATAAATATGCAATCACTGCAGATATTGAGAAAATGTATCGCCAGGTATTGGTTAGCGAGAATGATAGAAATTATCAACTAATCCTTTGGAGGCAAAATCCATCTGACGTTTTAGAAGTATTTCGGTTGAATACCGTTACTTATGGCACAGCTTCTGCGCCATTTTTGGCAATCAGATGTTTGATACATTTAAGCGACCTTTACCTATTGGTTCAAAAGTTGTTCGCAGTGATTTTTATGTTGATGATCTGCTCACTGGAGCTGAAAGTTTTCACGATCTTAAAATAATTCGTGATCAAACTTCTGAAATTTTGAATTCAGCTGGTTTTAAACTTGCTAAATGGGTTTCAAATCATCCAGAATTTATGAACTCATTGCAGAAAGAGAAACTTTTGCATGGTGACGATGAATCTGCTAGAGCTTTGGGCATACATTGGGTACCGAAGAATGATTCATTTAAGTTTCATTTGGAAGATAATTTTCATAATTTAAAAGCGACAAAGAGAAACATTTTATCAGTTTCTTCACGACTTTTCGATCCTCTCGGACTCTTATGCCCTATCGTCACAAAATCCAAAATGTTATTACAAGAACTTTGGATTCAAAAACTTGAATGGGATGAATCGATTCCTATGATGTTAAATACTTCGTGGGAAAATTTCAAATCAAATTTACTGAAAATTGATTCAATAACAATCCCAAGATTCGTTTCCACAACATCTGCAGCAAAGATTCAAATCCATGGATTTTCTGATGCATCAAATAAGAGCTTATGGGTGTTGTATATATATTAGAAGTTCTGACTCAGGCAAGATTGTGTCAAGGCTGCTTACAGCTAAATCTAAAGTAGCACCACTCAAGACTAAATCTCTCCCACGACTTGAGCTATGCGCAGCACACCTATTAGCTAAATTGTGGAATCGAGTTAAGTTAATGATAAACTTTAGTATTGAGAATGTCTATTTCTGGACAGATTCAGAAATCACATTATACTGGATAAAAACTCATCCATCCTCTCTTGCGACATTTGTTTCAAACCGAGTCTCTGAGATTCAGGAATGGTCGCATCAGGCTTTGTGGCGCCATGTACCGACAAAGCAGAATCCAGCTGACATTGTATCAAGAGGATGTGATGTCGACGAACTGAAGAATTCAATTTGGTTTGAAGGACCATCGTTTTTATTAAACGATGGTTCAAAATGGCCTGTTAACGAACATTTTGAGTTAACAGAGAATCAAAAATTATTGGAAGTGAGGAAAGCTAATGTATTTCTTGCAGTAGAGGATCCACAAAATATTTTGATTGATCTAATTGAAAAATATTCATCATACGATAAGTTATTACGAGTAACATCGTTCATAGTCAGATTCGTTGACATTCTGATGAAACGAAAGGTGAATAAAACTATTATACCTACTGCACAAGAATTGAAGTGATCATTTTATCGAGTTGTAGAGACAATCCAGAAATGTAACTTTTCTGAGGAGATTGCAAAAATGCAAAAGTCTGAAGTCTTGCCGTCGAATATTCAAAGATTGGCACCATTCATTCATACATTTGATGATGAAGGAAGAAAGTTTTCAGTTATAAGGGTAGGTGGGAGACTGCTAAATGCAGATTTGGATTATAATGCCAAATTCCCACTGTTGTTACCAAAAAGAAATAGCTTTGTCACACTATATTTGCGAAATCTTCATATTCAAAATTGTCACGCTGGCACTAAAGCTCTAATAGCTCTTTCAAGGGAAAATATCTGGCTCATAAATGCCAAGGAAGAGTGCGGTAGGATAGTTTGCAAGTGTGTACATTGCTTCCGCTATAAACCAAAATTAATGTCCCAAATTATGGGAAACTTGCCCACTAATAGAGTGAGAGCTACTCGGTCATTTTTAATAGTCGGTGTAGACTTCTGTGGTCCTATAAACGTTTCATTGAGAATTCGTGGTAGACCACCATTAAAAATGTATATAGCGGTTTTTGTGTGTTTCACCTCTAAAGCAATACATTTAGAATTAGTCTCTGATCTGTCTACTGATTCGTTTATTCTCTGTTTTAAAAGGTTCGCTGCCAGGAGAGGTCTTCCACAGACGGTGTATTGCGACAACGCGACAAATTTCGCAGGAGCCAGCCGTGTACTGAAAGAGCGGCAACAAACGTACGACAAGAGTCGACAGGCCGTCGAGTCGTACGCAGCGTCGTCCGGGGTGAAGTTCAGCTTCATACCACCTCGGGCGCCTCATTTCGGAGGACTGTGGGAAGCAGCAGTCAAACAAGCGAAGTTCCTACTTCTGCGAGCCGTGGGCAACGTATCACTCAACCAAGAAGAAATGGAAACAATGCTCGCAGAAGTAGAGGCGGTGCTCAACAGTCGCCTAATTGCACCGCTATCCCCAGACCCGAACGACGGAGAAGCATTAACCCCAGCGCACCTGCTAATCGGGGAGGGTCTGCGTTCGCTGCCACCAGAATCCGTAGAAGGAGGGAGAGACAAAGAGGCGAAGTTATGCAGGCGATGGCGTCTGCTCTGCGGTCTCAAGCGGACATTCTGGCAGGCTTGGTCACGAGACTATATCCTGGAGTTGCAAGGCAAAGCCGAATGGCACCACGGAATGCCCAACCTGAAAGTAGGTCAGTTGGTAATCGTTCACGAGGACAATTGCCCGCCACAGCATTGGCTGATCGGGAGAGTCGTCAAAACTACAGAAGGAGAAGATGGCAAGGTCAGAGTGGCGGAGGTCAAATCCGAAGCGGCGTATATAAGCGCCCAGTCCATAAATTGGCTCCACTGCCAGATATTTGAAGACGTTAAGTCCTTCAATGGGGCCGGAATGTGGCGCCGTAATCTATATATATTTATATATTATATAATTAATCTATATAATAATAATAAATTAATTAATAATAACTTTAATCATAATGATAATAATAATACTAATAATAATAATAATGTAGCGAATGAATTCATAATATATTTACTCTCAATAATGATAATTAATTTTAATATAGAATTAAGATTAGCGGTTTGGTTGAATTTATGTACATAGATATAAGTTAGCTGTAAGATGAAAAAACAAAATAAAAAATTACTTGCGAAATAGAATTTATAATAACCGGTCGTGTTTTTAGTGTTTAATTTTCCAAGTGCCCAATTTTTCTAGTTTAAATTATAAATTATTTAATTTAAATAATCCTAAAAAATATTAGGAAAAAACAGTTGAACTTTTTGACCACTCTGGAAACACATTGCCTGGTCACGTGGACTTCCCTAGCAACTTTTGTATAACTCCAATATGGTTTTTTTTTGAATTATTTGAATAATTTTTGTATGCACTTGTCTTTGATTATCCATTGTGAACTAACTAACAAGTCAAATTTGACAAACTGATACATTTTAAAATCTGACACATTTTTCAAAGATATTGTGATTAAGAAAAATAATTTTGATTAAAGGTGAAAAAAGTTATTAAGAAAAATGTGTGTTACACTTTATAGTGACGCACATCTTAATTTTATTTATTGGAAAAAATCGCAAAACTAAAGTAGAGCAAAGAAAAAAAACCCGATATATATATATACCAATTAATTATAATAAAGCTTTATTTTCTTAATTTGTTTTGTTGAATTGTAGGACGATTACTTTGACTGTTTTGTCTTATACCGTTATTTCCGGTTAAAACTCCTTGTGTAATTCTATTATTAAAGTTATTTTTATTGACATTACGTACTCGCTGATTAGTATTTTGTGTACCGCTTGGATTTCCTCCACGAACTTTGTTCATTTCAGCACGGTTTCTAGATTTAGCTTGAGCGTCTTCTTTCACCATGTCTATTACTTCATCCGGAATTCGTAGATACTTAATGGTACTGCCTCGAATATAACATTCGGGCATTCTCCAAAACCGATCTCCATCCTAATAATAATAGTGTATATATATATATATATATATAATTATGAAGCATGACGTCACCTTAAAGACCGCACAACCTATCAGCAGTTTTCAAAAGTTTACAGGAGAGAGAAAAACGTTATAAAATTGAAACTATGTATTTGCAATATTGCAACGAAAATTGAATTATATTCTGATTAAAATAAAACCAGAAGTACTATATATCGGTAAAGAAAGCTTTGTTTTTCTAACCATAGCTTATGATATGGCGCTTAGGTTATTTGGAAAATAACCAAACCAAACAACCTATCAGCAATCAGTATGAATAATTAGGCATTCCTTTGAACACATGAATACTATTTATATTAAATAATAGCAGTTATACAGGGTGGGTGGGCAAATTTGGACTGACTGATTTGAAATTCTTATAATTTTTGTATTTTTAAATTTATTTATTTACTTTTTTTTTTGCAAATGAAAGTATAAATTATAAATTTTTTAAGCTAAGTATGAAAAACTACATCTTTTAGATGGCGTCCATTCTCCTGTTGGCAGTTAATGGCTCTACTCAATACATTTTGCATTACGTTACGCAACGTTTCTGACTGCAATTGACCAATTCCTGTGCGAATATTCTGCTTTAGCTCCTGAATATTTTGTGGTTTGTTGACATAAACTCGTTCCTTCAAGAAACCCCACTAAAAAATCTGGGGCCGTCAAATCTGGATAACGAGGTGGCCACGCGAAATCTGCATTTTTTTAAATTATTCGGTCTCGCAGAATTGTCATTGTGGCTCTTGCGGTATGAGCTGTAGCTTCATCTTGCTGAAATCATATGATACGATTATTGAGAACTATTGGACGTAAAAAATTGTCCAACATGGTCCGGTATACCAACCCAGAGACGGTTTCTGGCTCATTAGGTTAATTTTTTACAAAATTTTATCAGCCATGATTTCAACCCAAACAGTGCATCTGACAGGGTGTAATTGTCGCTCATGCAATGCTCTCAGATTCTCTGTACCCCAAATTCGCCAGTTCTGCTTATTCACATACCCATTTATATGATGTGCTTCATCGCTCATAATCAGATTATTAATAAAATTGGCATTTTCTGTCGATAGCAAAACCAATCTATTGGCATATTGCAGACGTTGTGGTGCATCCCTCGGCAGTAATTCTTGGGCCAATTGAGTTTTATATGGAAACATCTTCAGATCAACTTTTAGAATACGTCGTAGCGATGTTCTGGAGATGTTCAATTGAGTTGCCCGTCGACGAGTAGACACAGTTGGATCCGTATGAACACTTTCTCGTACAGCTTCTATAGCTAGAGTTCAGTGCGACCAGGACAAACAACATTTCTTCGTAGTTCATTACCCACTGAACCCAAATTCTCAAAATGGGTCATTAAGCTTCTTATCATGTTTACACTGGGAGACACTGCACTATTAAAATGCTGACGGTATTTTCTTCGCGTTGTAACAATTGATCGTCCGGAAACATAGTAAAATTCATCAATTTTTACACGTTCTTCCACTGAGTATGATGAAATTATAAAATGTTATAAAATTCTATATTATCTGCAAAAAAATATACAAAAATTATAAGCATTTCAAATCAGTCAGTCCAAGTTGGACCACCCTGTAGATTCTTGTTTAAACAAAAAAGTGCTTAATGTTTGCTTAAATTACACTATGCAACAAAATTAAAATTTTATCATGATTTTTGATTACTTATTTTCCTCTTTTTTTAGTACCTCACTGCCTTCTAAAGTGTAAATTTTTTATTTTTTCCTAAAATTTGTAATTTTTAAATAAAGTTATGGGTGTTTTTACAAAATATCAATTTTTATTTATTGTAATGTTATAAACTAAATAAAAAATTAAATTAAATAAAAAAAGCATTCTTTTAAATAAAACTACCACAAAAAATACTGAAGAGGTATTATCATAAAAGTAATGACAGTCTGCTGAAAAAAAGCAAATAAATAGTTACTCTGATTTCTTCTTTAGCATGAGTGCTGATAGGTTATTTGGTTTCAGAAAATTGTACACTTGCGGATAGGGTATTTGGTAATTTGATAAAAGATTGGTTATTTGTAATATTAGACGTTTAAAATTTTGCATACATATGCATTATGATATAGGGAATAATATTAAATAAAAAAACTCAATTTTGAAATTTTTGCTGATAGGTTGTTGTTTGGTCTTTAAGGTGACGATGAGTACTATTTATGTATATTCAATGAAAGTTACCAACCTTTGACGTACAAATTACATCACGGAGATTAATGTTCATCCACGAATCGCAGCTAACCAAATGTCCATTGTATGTCTCTCCATTTTTGAGCTCTATAAGCTAAATAGTATGGAAAAAATTTTTTTAAATATTAAAGATACGAAAAGCATTTCTTATATACACATACATACAAACATACATACATACTACGTTTATACACAGTTCTTATATGAAAATAAAAAAATCTATAAAATGAACTTACTGTTTATATCTTTGAAAACTAAATGTTAACAGATGTGCCGTATAATAGGTGTATTTCTTTACTTTTTGGGTAAAGTTCGGTAAATAGAGAGTAAACAATAATTTCTCTCAATAAGAGACAAATTTACCCAAAAGTACGGGAACGCAAAAAAGCAAATATTTTATCCATTCACATAAAAATATGAAAAAAAAAAACTCAACTTTGTCACATACGCACACGCCTATTAAACATGTACTTTCGCAAAAATAAACGACAATAATACGACTTATACATGTTAACTAAGGCAAAGATACATACATACATACATAACTGGCCTTTACAACCCTGTGTCAGGATTACGGCCTAGCTTCTCGCAGCACTCATGTTGTGTGTGTCAATTTTTATCCAAGAGTACCGGGACCTACAGTTTAATGTCGACTCCGAACGACAGACTTGAGAAGCTTGTTCATGGCAATTAGTTACTCTCAGAGCTTTTGCCAGAAGACTGCTGAGAGGTAGTCGCCGAAAGAAATATTTTTTTCATATTTCTTTTTTTGAAGATGTCAAAGCCTGGAGTCGAACCCAGGGCGCCCATGTCTTAGTAAGCCAACACACTAACCACTAGACCACGGCGACTATTAAGGCAAATATAAGCTTTTTTATATAAATATTGAATTAAATTATACTATAAGCCTTTCACTGCAGGTTTATAAATATTTTTTAATTCAACTTTCGGAATTTTTTTTTTTAGTTTTTGAACCTTTCATTTTTCTATTATTTTTTAAACAGTTGATTTTTTGTTTACTTGCACAAACTAGCCCGAAGAAAAAGTACGGGCTATTTCGTGCAGGAAGAAGAAGAAGGTTACTCTCTCAAAGTTTCTCTCATTTACCCAAATTTTGTGTACGGGAACGCTTTTTGGTAAAATTGGGATCCCACGGGCGCCCAATGTAGAGTAAAGAAACAGACTTAATAATGGAGATTTAAAAAAAACATCGAAGTTTTTTCGATACAATGCATCGCAGAGTACCATGTGAAAATAGTGTTTCTGACTAAATCGGTGTTCCCATCGTCGCCTATATAGCGGCGCTATAACGAAATTTTAAAATTCAGAATTCGACAAATTTAATTTTTTTAAATTTAAAACCCAACGGTTTTTTTTCTTTATATTCGCAAAATCGTGAGCGTTTAAATTTAATACATGGTTCAGCAAGTGCAACAATTGAATATGTAACCACAGTGTATACAGTGACGAAACTCCAACAACTATAACAAGAACAACACACAGCAAGATAGCCACGACAAAACTTTTGCAAACACAATATCACAGTGTATAACAAGATAGCCACAATAAAATGTTTAGCATACACACAAATGCACAGTGTATAACAAGATAGCCACAACAAAATTGCACACACAACATTACAGTGTATAAAAAATGAAAAAAAAATTGTTTTATTTATTTATTTATTTTTTAATTGAATATCAAATAATAAGAAAAAAATTGTTTCATTTATTTATTTCTGTATTGGCTGTTATTTTTATGAAAATAAAATCCTGCTAGTTGTCAAAAAATGTGTCAACACTATAGATTTTCAAAGAGATTTCAAATTAAATTTACTTGATTTGAGTTTGGTGTAAATGCACTATAATAATAAGATAGCCACAATAAAACACAGCTGATTTTAAACTTTTTGAGCTGTCATTTCCTTCATTACTGTATGCACTGTGTATGTAACTTCGAAAAGGCCACATCTCGCAAATTTTGGCAAATGCCTACCTGGACCTACTTATCTTAAAAAACTAACATCTATAGCATTCGTTCTACTTTAGACTCCATGGTAGAAACAGAAAAAAATTTGAAAAGATGTGGCTTAATAATTACATCTATGTTTATTCCAAATTCAGATAAAGGAAGAGTTGAAGAACAAACACCTTCAGTATCAACAAATTGGTACCTCTATGATAAGTAGGAATATATTAACCCATTCACTGCCAAGGACGAGTATACTCGTCCTCAGCAGGGTATCCCGCACTGCCAAGACAAGTATACTCGTCCTACTTTGAAAATAAAATATGCGGAATTACTTTATCCCGTTATCTGCTGAGACACTGTAATCGACAATAGTGAATTTCTAAGAGATGCTTGTAAATAATTATGTATGATAATATATGTATGTGCACTTACCAAGAAAAAGCAGGGTTTTGGTAAACAATAACACTCAAAATATAAATGGCAATGTTAATGACTTCATATAATTTAGGCTTGGCAGCGAATGGGTTAATATGCAAGCATAGATAGAGAAATTAACGGCTATATGTATAACAAAAATTTGATATAGGGTAAGACAGAAGTTGAATTATAATGCACTTACTAAACTGTAGGCAACACTCTTTTGAATTCTTTCTAGCGAGTTTTCAAATAAAGGCTGTCTTCCTAAATGTATATTTAGAATGTATCAATACAGTATTAAAACCAAGTTGATACATTGTAGTCGCCGTGGTCTAGTGGTTAGTGTGTTGGCTTACTAAGACGATAGTGCCGGGTTCAAATCTCAGCACCGACATCTTGAAAAAAGAAATATAAAAAAAATATTTCTTTCGGCGACTACCTCTCAGCAGTCTTCTGGCAAAAGCTCTGAGAGTAATTAATTGCCATGAAAGAGCTTCTCAAGTCTGTCGTTCGGAGTCGACATTAAACTGTAGGTCCCGGTACTCATGGATAGAAATTTACACACACAACATGAGTGCTGCGAGAAGCTAGGCCGTAATCCTGACACAGGGTTGTAAAGGCCAGTTATGTATGTATGTATGTATGTATGTATGTATGTATGATACATTGTATTGTTACTTTGTTAATACGTTGCATACTAATACTTTGCAACTCTGTTATCGTTTAGGAATATTTTATTTGCATTGTAACGTATCAATAATAATAAAGCGAATGACGGAAGAGCATATTTTATTGCAAAATTGTTTAGATATGTGCGAACAAGGTAACTCCATCTTCGGTATACATATATCGTTCCCTTAAATGTAAATGTATCATCTATGAACTTAATATTTTGTAAAGCGCGTTCTTATAGAACAAATCGCGTCTTTTTTTTAACAAAATATTTTCCACATACAATTTTTTACTGTAATAACTAAGTAATAAGGAGATTAGTAAACAAAATATATTTTAAATTATAAGAAAAAACGCTTTCTTATCTTCCTGCGCCTCCATAGTGCTATGTGTTGTATTTATTTTGCATCTAATTTTTTTTGGATGCGTTTCTTGCTTTTTCTTGCGTATTAACTACAACAATGTTGCAAAACGGAACATAATAAAATTTTTTTGGGTTGCATTTACGAATACGCTGCAATGTGTTACTACAAAGCAATATGCATTTAGGAAGTCAGCCAAACTTGCTAACTTGTAAAAACAACTGTTTGAGTATCAGAAAATTAAAATACTTTAAATTATATTGTGTGCGAAATTTTAAATGGAACTTTTAGACTTTTTGAATAATTTAGAGTTTAAGAGCTCGTAAAAGTATAAAATAAGAAAAATCCTGCTGAATACCAACCACGGTTTCACACAATCCACAATGAGCAGAATTTGTGTTAATGTTGCTCAGACATTTGCGAAAAAAGTCAAGCATATATACGGTGACCATATTTTTTAAACCAAAACACAGAACAGGGAAATATTTGACCAATGACAACTATATATTTATTATTTAAATGCAAAATTAACAAAATAAAAAAAAAAACAACTTAAATTAACCAAAAATTCAAAAATAACTAAAGTTTCGTGAGATTATTAATCATGATCATAATGGAAACGCTTTTACGTGTTTTGCGCAAACCAAATTGTTTTGGTTTAAGTTAAAACGTACTATAAATACCACAAAATACAAATTAGTTTCTAGTTTCAAACTAAAAGTTAGAGTTAACTTAAAAAAAATTAATATTTTGTTTTTATCAAAGGTTAAAATAAATCATAAATTTTGAAAGGTTAAAATAAATCACAACTAATTTTTGGCATTTTTCTGATAAAAAAATTAGTTTTACCAGGTTACAATTTCTTTTAAATATTTTTTAAACTCTATACAATTCATATTATAGTTTAATTTAGTGACCAAAATGGCTTCGATAGTTCCCATTTTCATTTGAGTTTTTTCGTTGGTCTAAATTAAATACAGAAAATACCCTTTCTGTTGGAGCATTTGAACCAGGTAAACACAAACTGAACCCGACAACCGCCAAAATAATTTTAAAATTTATGCTTCTTTCTCTAAATGAAATGCATTGCTTATGAGAAGAAGCATGTCTCTATGACCATTTCGTCTCTGAGAGACTTCTCTTAAGCCAAAGGTGTTAAATCAAAACTACAAATACTACTCTGAGGCATAAAAATACAGAACAAATACTGAACATTAAATGAAATACAGAACATTTTTATATTTTTCCCTAATGAATAATTTATACAGAACACGGGTTTCAATTACAGAACTGTTCTGTATAATACAGAACGGATGGTCACCGTAAGCATATAGTTAAAATGCCAATATTAGCTGAGAAACAAATTGCTGAAATGGAAATATTTAAAAGAATTGCAGAATTTAAAAATGTGATAGGGGCTATTTACTGCACCCACATTCGAATGTAAGCTGTAGGTGGCGACGATGCCCAATTATATGTCAGTCGAAAGGGGTACTTTTCTCTGAATGTACAGATATTATTACATGTATAATATGACAAATTACATGCGCATGTTTAAAATATCCAGGTAGTTTGTGATGCTTCTTTAAAAATTACCGATATTGTTGCCTTTATCCACGTTAGTCGACATCGACGAAATGTAGGACTGTAGCCGTGGTGGTTAGAGTGCAGCGCATATAATTTTTATGTGCTGGAGGCCCGAAGTTCGAGCTCCAGGAAAAGTGTAGTGTAGTGTGTTGTGTAACTACTTCGACTAACTCATACAAGTGTATGTACATACCAGAGTTGTAAACGAATCATTCATTTTTGAATTAATTCGTGAATCATTCATGCAATGAATTGGTAAAATTTTAAATTAATTCTTTTCTCCAAAAAACGAATTGAATTAAATTTGAATCAATTCATTTGAATTAATAAAAAGAATTGCAATTCATTTCCAATTCATTTGAATTGAATTGATTTTGAATTAATATAAATGAGTTAGAAAAAATGAATTGCAATTCATTCCCAATTCATTTGAATTGATTTTGAATTAATTCAAATGAGTTAAAATATGAATTGCAATTCATTTTACCAATTCATTTGAATTAACTCGAAAAATGAATTTGTTATACATTTCCAACTGCAATAATGCAAAAGCATCACCCTTTTTCCAAGTACTTCTATTCTGTACTTTATCTATGTCTATTACTTTTAATCCAAGTATTTATTACTTATTTATAATAATTCTCTTTGTTACATTTATTTCATAAGTAGTACTTGAAGAACCAAACTCCAAACACCAAGTTTACTTCAATTGAATGCAATTCATTTTTGATTTGATAAATTTGAATTACAAGTTACTTTTCTAATTCATTTGAATTAATTCCAAATCATTTCAATTCAAATGAATTAGAAATGAATTGCGATTCTTTTTACCAATTCTTTTGAATTAAAAAATGAATTGCAATTCATTTTGCCTAATTCAAATGAGTTGCAACTCATTTTGCCCAATTCATTTGAATTGGAAATGAATTGCAATTCATGTTCGTTAAATTCAAATGAATTGATTCAAATTTAATTCAATTCTTTTTTTGTTAAAAAGAATTAATTCAAAATTTAGCTAATTCATAATGAATTGAAATCAAAAAAGAATGATTCATTTACAACTCTGGTACATACATATGGAAAAGAATAATTTCAATATGTGATTTCTTGAAAAGTATGAGTTAAATAGTTGGTGTTAGGTCTTGAATAAAGGTCTGCACGGGTATGTTTGAAACGATATTCAAGACATTCTAAAAATTTCAAACACACTTCCAACTCTAATTCGTAAAAGCGAAACGAATAAAACAAACATAAAAAGTGGTTGTTGTCGTTAGAATGTAAATAATGAGAGAATAGAGACAAGAGAGTATCGAGACATGAAACATAAGAGTTAGAATGGAATGAATAGAGTGAATAGAATGTCTTGTTTGTAATATGATAGAAAAGAATTTCTTGTACTGGTATTATAAGTACTAAAGAACTGAATAATAAAAGTAATGAACTGAATAATTTTTCATGTTATTTTTCTTTATTTTTTTATATTTTTGGCTTAATTTTTAAAAATACATACATACATATTTACAAAAACTTAACCTCTTCAGGGACATTTACACATATGTGTACGTTTAGCTTTTTTTATTTAAATTATTTGAAGAGAAATTAGGTAAAATTTTATCGAAGAATATTTTACTACAGAATCCCTCAACTAAAAAAAACGAATTCGTTAAACATGGCAGCACTGATAACGGAAAATTCTATTATATTTGCGGTGCTGTGAAAACATTATAACGATAACTTCTGGTTCGTAAAGTGTTTGCATTTATCCCAAAACTATTATTTTTTGCCAAATAAAATATCAGGTAAGTAAAATATAATCCCTTCAATTATATAATAGTTTAGAAAACCAAATTTGTATTATTAGTTGCCTTATATTGCTAATTATAAACGTACACAAATGTGTACAGTTATCGGTTCAAGAAGTATACCAAGTAGTAGTTGCGTAAATCATTTTGAGTAACATTTTTCTCAGAATCGTGTATACATTTGTGTAAGTCTATTATAAACAATAAATGCTTGTTCTAATGGATTGAATTTAATACCCAGATTACAATGAAGGTAAAAAGAGAATACAATAAGGAGCAAATTATTGTATGAAATCTTTTCATTCATAGATGAAATCTACGCTAAATGGCCACATATGTGGACATTATTTTTTTTTTGTAAAATATTACTATTTTTTATTTTTTTCTTATATTATTGAATTGTTTTAAATATAAATAAATAAATAAATTCAATGTTTTTTCATTTAAAAAAATTCGTCCCTGAAGAGGTTAAAAAAAATTATAAATAAATTACATATTCAAAAAGTGATTAATTTTTTTTTTTTTTTTTGCCTTTAAATGCTTTACACACACTATTCTTCTTGCTAGATTTCAATTTGTTTGTTTTCATTCGCTTGTTTGTATTACAAACTATCGCGTTTACTTCAATACATGCTTTCATTCACAAAGGAAATTCAAGACATTCAAGACATTCCAAGACATTCGAATGTCTCTATAATAATTTAGAATTATGAGAGTAAATTTAGATTTATTCTATTCAATTCTATTCGTTTTTTGAGGCTGTTCGTTTCGTTTCGTTGGCTGCAAAACGAAAAGAATGAATATTTGTTTCTATGCTTGAATATACTCTCAATTAGAGTACACTTCTCGAATCATTCTAAACTGGCAGAAAAGCAAAACATTCATGCAGACCTTTAGTCTTGAATATACCACAGGACACAAAGAACTCTGATGAGACTACCGTAGCTGGAGTCGAAAACAATTGTTCAGTTGGGCTAGTGTAAATATATCGAAAATAAAATAGACATGAACATAAAACATAGTAAAGAAATGTGGAAATATTTAAAACAAATTTCAAATTTAAAAGAACAGAAAAGTGAAATAAAAAAGGTTAAAATAAATAATATCTTAATATATAAAAACGTTTGTGCCGGGTACGTGTTACAAAAACTCAAGAACCGCTGGACCGATTGACACCGAACTTGGACAATATATAAGTTTAGTCAGGAGCCAGGTTTCTCTTAAGTTTAACAACGATAGATGGCGCTATTGTCGTAATATTTCAATTTTGTTTACTTATGGTACGATTTGGCTCAAATTCACAATATATTTATTAAACAAAAATAAGGGATACTTTTATGGGCATTCAAAAATAAAAAAATGTCAATACATTAAAAATGTTCTTAAACTTAAGATTAATTTATAAAAAAAGAAATATTTCAGGGTAAAACAACGTTTGCCGGGTCAGCTAGTTGTCTATAAAAATGACCATGACATAGCTCAGAATCTAAACAAGTTTTTTGTAAACAGTGTGAAGGAGATTAATGATTCCATCGATTTATATGGTTTTGATAGATCAACATTAAATTTTTATAACTGAAATATATCAGTTTAAATTTGAAAACGTTTCATCAAATGATGTATGTGTTATTTCGAAAGAACTTAAATACAAAATAGGTGGTAGAAACTTAATTACTGAAGGTGTAATGAAAGACTGTATAAAATACACTGCACATTTCTATGCGAAATTAATAAATGAAAGTTTTACGAGAAATGGAAGTTGACAACAATTTTTCCCATACAAAAAGTTGAAAATACAATGCTTGCGAAAGAGCTTCGACCAATTAATACTATTACAAGTGATGCAAAGATTATGAAATTAATTGTTAAAAAACAGCTGATGATGCATTAAATTTAAATCGTATTTTAATTGATAAACAATCTGGTTTTCGAACTAGGCACTCATGTGAAACAGCCTTGAATTTAGTAATATCTGAGTGGAAGAATAGTTGAAATGACAAGTTAAATGTCGTTGCAACTTTTCTTGATTTAAAAAGAGCCTTCGAAACCGTTGATAGAAATATATTACTAATAGATAAGTTACAAAAGATCGGCACTGATGATTAGAACACAGATGGATGGCAAACTACCTGAGCAATAGAAGACAACAAGTGGTTGTATCTAATGAAATTTCTACAAAAATTAATATTAATATAGGACTACCGCAGGGAACTGTATTAGCACCATTGCTTTTTATATTGAATATAAATGATATTAAAACCTGTTTGAAATATTGCAAGATAAGATTATTTGCTGATGATGCATTGTTAATGATTGCGGATAGAAACCTTGGAGAGGCTATGAAAATGATGCAGGACGATATTGATAATTTGTATGTGTGGCTATGCCAAAATAAATTGAAATTGAATATTAATAAAACGAAATTTATGATATTAACAAGAAATTGTGTGAATATTGATAATTGTATATTAAAAATAAAGAATGAGAATATTGACAGAGTAAATGTAATTAAATATTTAGGTGTAATGATAGATGATAAATTAAATTTTGATGATCATTTAAATTATATTAGAAATACAACTATGAGGAAAATTTGAATATTAGCTAGGTCAACAAAGTTATTAAATATAAATTATAAAACTAGAATACAGTAATCCTTCGAACTGCGCGGTAGATACGTTCTGAAAAAACAGCGCGCAATCCGAAATCGCGCACTGTGAACCCTGTTTTGTATGAAATTAGGGGGATACGTTCCAAATCCTAAAATTATCATGAAAATTATAAATTTAAACCAAGTAGATAACTAAAAAAGGACTTTATTCAATATTAACATAAAGTTAAAATTTACATAAACAAAAAAGATAAAAATTATAAATTAATTCTTAAAAATTAAACAAATAAAATCTTGAAATCAGTTCATTGTACATAGTATGTACATAATTAAAATGTAAATATGTAATTAAAAAAAATCTTTAAATAAGATAATTTTCATCTTCTGATGAATTTGTTCTATTTTCCTCCAATGTTTTCGTAAAAAAAACTTGTTAATAGTGATTGCTTAATAGTATCTCTTGAACTGTAAAGTTCTTTATACGGCGCTAAAACTTCCGTCAAACGTTTACGGAATTTTAAAGCACGCTCTAAATCAGGGTCTAGGTCAAGAGCTTCTTCACCAAGTTGATTGCCACGCTTAAAATATTCTGCCTGTGCTTTGCTACTAAATTTGTTTTTTTGCAACAATTTTTACATCTTCACTATCGTCATTTTCACCATTATTATTATCTGCAAAATATGTATGTTATTATTTATTCAATAGAAAGATCTTGATATTATATTTTGCACAAAATATGTAATATGAACTGTTGCCGCGCAATGCGAAATTTTGGTGGTAAAAATAAAAACGCGCAAGTCCGAAACCGCGCAGTTCGAGGAATTACTGTATATAATAGTATAATATTACATTTTACTTATTGTACTTCTATACTATTTCTTCTGTATATAACTCAGATTGACAAACTTCAGACATTGCAAAATAGGGCTATGCGTTTTATATTGAGCAAAAGTTATGATACATATACATATATCTAGCATGTTGAATGAATTAGGATGGTTAAATGTTAAACAGATTATTATGTTTCACACTATAAAATTTATACATAATATTAGATTAGGAAATAACCCTAAATATTTAAGTGACAAATTGCAATGTAGTAATGAAATTCATAGTTATAATACTAGAAGAAGAGAAGATTACAGGTTGCCATATATGAGAACTACAAGAGATATGAACTGTTTAGAGTATAAGGGACTTAAATTATATAATGAATTACCAAACAACATAAAAAATTGTGAAAATTTGCGATTATTTAGGAAATTATTAAGAGAATATTGTAAAAACTATTAATGTATATTATCGGCTGTATGTATAATGAAAAGTTAGCAACTCGTTAGCATATGGCAAATTTATCACCCGCTATAGACTGATATTATTAAAACTTTCCATACCCTCCATTTGATAACTAGTCAGATAATCCAAAAAATTAAATACCTTGTACCCTTGAGTAAGAATTTCCAAGTATTGGAATGACAAACTTAGCCACTGTGTACAAGGACCGGCTATTTTTTTATTATACATAAGGCTGTATGTATCTAGATTGTAAAACAATCGTAATAATAAACAATATATGTGCCCATAATTATGAAAGTGGTCTAAGTCATATATTTTTTGTTTCAAGATATTTAATGAATTGCATTTAAATAAATTAAAAAATATTTTTACTTTATGCAATATTTTTATTTATAATTTTATTAGTCTCAAGTAATGGAAATTTATTATGAATATGAAATTTTGTGCCAATTTCATACGATAATATTGTTTTTAAAGTTTGCATTGACTTAGACCATTTTCAAAATTAGCTGAATGTCCTATAAATTACTTAAAGCAATAAAGAACTTTAAGTTTTATTTAAAACAATAATTTGATTGAAATAGTTCGTGAACATTAATTAATTATTTTTAAAAAGTAATTATTTTTATCATTATTTCGAGTATTTAAGATTCTTAAAATTTTCCTGAAAAACTGCTGGGATGTTTTTTCTTTATTCTTACTGGTCTAATGGTGGTGTATAAAGAGTGGAAACGAAAAAAATTTTACATTTTCCAGTTAAAATTCCTTGAACTGTGTAAACCCTATTTGAAGATACCGTTACTTTTCTACTTCTGCCATTTGTGAAAAATACAAAACAACAAACGTTTTTAGTTTATTCTTACAAGTCATGGCGTCCACATCAAAATTAGAAAAAATGAGAAAAAACATTTTGGACATATTTATAAATAATCCTAATGCCTCCTACGCATATATTGCTAGGATGGCTGGTGTGTCTCGAGCAACCGCAAGAAATGTCATAATAAAGTTCAAGGAGACCAAATCTGTCGACCGAAAACCTGAGTCTGGTAGACCAGGTGGGTTTATAGATAAAAAAATTAGCTGGGAAAATTAAAAGGTCTTTGCTCTCAAATCCCAATGCTTCACTGAGAAACTTAGCAAAAAAATTCCATGTGTCTCATACGTATGTGCGAAAGGTAAAAAGAATTAATAAGCTGAGATCATACGCTGTCATAAAAGTACCAAACAGAAATGACGAACAAAACATTAGAGCAAAAGGAAGAGCAAGAAAACTTGCAAAAACAATGCTGAACAATTTTAATGGCTGCATTGTAATGGATGATGAAACATATGTTAAGGCTGACTTTAAACAACTTCCAGGCAAACTGTATTATACCGCATATACAAGAGGAGGTGTAAAGAAAATATTTAAGTTTAAGAAAGTGGATAAGTTTGCAAAAAAATATCTAGTCTGGCAAGCTATTTGCAGTTGTAACCAAATCTCAAAACCACTGGTCGTTCAAGGCACATTATATCAAAATTTATACATAAAAGAATGCCTTCAGAAAAGATTGCTACCAATATATAAGCGGCACGAAACTACGCCTTTATTCTGGCCCGACTTGGTTTCCATTCATTACTCCAGTAAAACTATGGATTGATTTAAAAATAATAATATAAATATTGTGCCAAAGCAATGCAATCCTCCAAACTGCCCTGAGGGGCAGTTGTAACGCAAATTTTAAGAAAAACGGCAAAAAAGGCTAAGGATGTGAAAAATTCTATATATATTGGAAGAAAGCTGTCCAAAAAGTTGGTAGAGTAGGTGCCCAAAAACTAATGTTGGGCTTAAGATCAAAAATTCGTAAATTTAGTTTATCTAAAAGTGAAGAATAATTTTTATTTTATTTTATGTATCTATGGAGTTACTGTGTTAATTTGTTGTTATAACTTAATTTTTCTTATTATTAGTTTTTATGTTATTAATAAAATAAAATGTAAAATTTTTTTCGTTTCCACCCTTTAATAGAAGTAATTTAATATTTTTGGTCTTCCTCTTTTAGGTGAAAGATCCAAAACGTGAAATTTAAAATCATCTAAAGAAGTTTTATAAAACATTTTATAAGGTTCATTTTTCAAGAATCTCATCTATTGAATTTGTAGCTAAAGAGACAGATTCGCCCGCGGTATTTTTTTTCTCTTCTTGTTATTGATTCCTCTAGTGATTTCGTTGAAATAAAATCCGGCTGCGACATTCGCTTTATCGAAAATGTATTTCTTGTTCTGCACTTTTCTATCA
This sequence comes from Metopia argyrocephala, assembly GCA_963576795.1. NCBI lineage: Eukaryota > Metazoa > Arthropoda > Insecta > Diptera > Sarcophagidae > Metopia > Metopia argyrocephala. The sequence goes on along the minus strand of OY756209.1, from coordinate 73,978,857 downwards.
ATTCATAATAATGCTCAGGGTTGTATAAGTAATTTGCTTTTTTTATCGGTCATTAGGTAGAAAGGAATGACTCGATACCAAAAATTCGTGGTGTAATTTTTGACTTAGACCACTTTCATAATTAACACTAAATGAATTCCATATAATGTTGAAATTACAACCACTATCTAATGGTTCATTTTTGACAATTTCGTAAAAATTACATTGAATACATTTAGTTTAAACTAATGTGGTATGAAATAACTGATAAACTCATTTTTTTTAAATTTTGACTTAGACCACTTTCATAATTATGGGCACATATAAGCTTTTAATTATTATCGATTAAATAATTATTTTTTCGATATTTCGCTACTTATCTGCGTAGCTTCTTCAGGAAATAAATAATAATAAATAAATAAAATAAAATACTATTCCTTCACGGACATCATTTCTCTTTTAATTACCAAAAATATGCATTGCAGTTAACTTTGATCTAATTAAAGCGTTTCTGACAAAACAAAAAGAATTATTATAAAAAATAAAAAAAATTATACGAAAGCAGCAACATAACGGTGAATCGGCACTGCGCTGCACAAAAGCAATGTCGCGTCAGGCCGCTCGTAAAAGAATTAAAAAAGAAGCAAATTATTTGCTAAAAACAATATTAAACACAGAATTTGGTGTTTCTGAACAAAAATTAAAAAAAGGTAAATAAAATAAAAGTAAATAGCAAATAAAATTTTCACCATTCCGCAGATTCATGCATCAATAATTATAGCCACACAAACTACGAAAAAACTAATGAAATTATAAAGAAATATTTTAAAACCGCAAAGGGATGACATCAAAAGTCTTTAAAAAGAAAATTTACTTAAAAGCAGAGTAAGAATTTGCTCACTCTTTTGCTCATTGCGCATTGCGCACTCTTTTCTTGCGCCTCGAAAAATTGCGCATGCGCAAAGAGCGGAGCCAATAAAAAAGAGCAGTTGTTGGCTCTTTTGGCTCTTGATCTTTTTTTGTAAGCGCTGCTCTTTGCGCTATGCGCATTTTAATTTTTTATTTGGCGCTTTGCTCTGCACATTGAGCAAAATGAGTAGCGCATTGCGCATGCGCTTTTTATATCTACAGTGTCATGTCAGCAACAAATTTTTTTAATTTGCCATTCGAAAAAATTTTTATGTGCAGTCAATCATTGCGTTACAGAAAATGACTTTATACAGTATTACTGATGGAAATTTCCATCATAAATATACTTAAAAAATGATGAATGGGGACATTCGCGTGTTTTAAAAAAAAAAAAACAGATTTATGATACTCGTTTATTTGTATGAAGAAAATACAATTTTTTCACTCATTCTTGACATATGTATACTTTAAAAAAATTTGAATGCATATATTCTCGTGTGATTTTCAGAAAAAAATAAGCAGAGGCCTAAATCTGTAACTCACCTAAACTAAAACCCTATCGCTAAAAATACATATATAAACTAGATTTAGGACTTTTTGGCTACGAATAGAATTCTTGAACGCTTATTGTAATTTAAAAATTTCATACCTATTACCTCTACACTTTTTAATTTTATATATTCTAACGCCCAGCCTGTTTCTAAAACCCAAAATTTAAGCATTTTATCTTAAGAGAATTACACGATAAGGCCTCAGTTTAATATAAAAAAGAAAAAATTGTTTTATTATTTTACTCTAAAGTATATGAAAATACTAATATAAATTCTATTTACATTTAATTATTTCTTCTTTTTTCATATTAAAATTACTGACTTCAAAGGTATTTTACACCACAGTAAATGAGCAATGCGCATTTGCTCACTCTTTTGCGCATTGCACAAAAAAGAGTGGCGCAAGAAAGCTCAAAATTCAAATGCGCCTTCTATGCGCAGCGCTTGTAATGCGCAGAGCAAAAAAGAGCCAAAAGAGCGGCGCTGCGCTGCGTTTTTACTTACTCTGCTTAAAAGTCTAACATATCAGTTTGAGTTATTTAGGAGTATTCAGGAATATTAATTCGAATACAGTATGTACATATGTTATATTTAATTATATTATGTCAGGCGTTTTGAATAACTCCTTTATTTATTTTTATATAGCTGCCAGGAATATCAGCTCGAATTTAAGTTATAATTATTTCATGTTAAATTAAATCATAGCTTATTTTATATACATATGTACATGTATATTAATATGTAACACATTAAACCATTAAATAAAAATTTTTATATAAAACAATAGTTTTTAATGTAGTTAATAAAAGCCCTTAAAGAAATAAAATAAAGCCCTTACGAACTCTTTAAAAAATCGGTAGGTTTGGTTTGGCGGGTTATTATGCATCTTTAAATAAAACATTTGCAACTGAAAGTGGAAAAGAAATTCCAATCAATAAAAGATTGCGATTTTTAACCCCAATCATTTTGTTTTTATTGAATTTCTTTTAATAAATCGCAATCATGGTATTTGTTGTTGGTAAATTTTGCATTTACTAATCGAAATCCAAAAAATTATTGCAATCATATTAAAATCACAAGCAGTAATCACTACCGATTGGAATACCCCGATATTGTGCAGTATGGATTTTTTGCATGCATTTATTTTATACAAAACTTTGAATACTTACCATTGGATGGCTTTGAGCTGTTTTCAGGAGGGATAAAGGTAACTTAAACAGAAAAAAATTATTTCACAAAAATTAAATTTTACTTCAAATTATTTACCATTCTGGAACAATATTATTCCTAAACAAAAACTGAAATCACACTCGAGCAATCAATAAACCAGATTTCTTAACTAGGGATGAAACAATGCAAGTAAATACTCGATACTTTTCTCCCGATACCAAGTACTTTTGGTATCGATACCTTGCAGCCAAATACCAAGTAGGTATCGGAAGAATATCGTGGTATCGAATGAAAAGTACTCACTTAAATTCATGTTTTAAAATAGAGCTGTGCCAAATCGTTCACTTAAATGATCGGTCATTTTCGTTCGGTCATTAAAAGTGATCCGGATCGTTCACTTCGTTCAATAGTTCACTTCGTTCATTTGTTCTGGTCGTTCGGTCGTTCAATCTAAATTTGTGTTTTCTTTGCTTTGTCCTTCGTTCAATACATTGCTTTGTTGCTTATTTTCTGATATGCATGTTATCAGTGTTGCTGTTTTGTTTATTTTTAATCAAAATTGGTAATCGTTTCTTGAATGTGTAAATACGTACTTTTATTACATAAATTGTTTTTATTGTGTATAAATAAAAATTGTAACAAATTATACTTCAAAATAAACATACATACATATTTATATTTAGAATATTATTTTCTAAATTATACTACATGCCATTAGTGTAAATTATTATTATTTTAATGGGATGTTATGATATTCCAATTTATACGAAAAATTTTTTATATAATGTATTCCAAAAATAATAAAAAATAGTGTGAAAAATACGATATATTTTTTTGATTATTTGCCGAATTCACAAAACCCTTGTATTCATTGTATTCGTTGTTAGATTGTATGGTACTACAATAGTTGTGCGCTTGTTGTTGGTAATTTGTATATAAACATTCGATACAACTCATACACTTTTTCTTCATATGTTTTAAAAAAGTTGTATTGGTTTCTGTGTTATTGTCAATGAAAACTATTGACAAAAATATAAAACACAAAAAAGTTCTTTTTATTGTCAACAGCAAATTAAATAAAATAAAATAAAAAAATATAAAATGGAAGAAAAATGTATTTTGTTTGTAAAAATCAACTTCTTAATACAGTTTTTCTTTTTCTTATTTGGTTTTTGACGTTTAATACACAAAATACTTTCATATACAATACAATAGATGTTTACGAGCCAACATTGTATGCAATACATGAAACAACGATACAAAACTTTGTGAATTCGGTAATTATATATTATTTAAAAAATGTTTTAAGTAATAATATATTCAAAATAATAATGTTTATTGTCACTTTATATTTAGAACAAATGTTCCTGTAGATTTAAAAAAAAGTAAAAACAATTTAATAAAAGTACGTATTTCCACATTTAAGAAACAATGGCCAATTTTAGTTAAAAATTAAAAAACTGGCAATACTGACAATATGCATATAAAAAAAGCGACAAAATAAATGTTTAACGAACGACCAAAACAAAGAAAAAACAAATTTACATTAAACGGCAGAACGACCATGTCAAAGAAAAAACAAATTTAGATTGGACGAATGAACGACCAAAACAAAGAAAAAACAAATTTAGATTGAACGACCGAACGAACGAACGACCAAAACAAAGAAAAAAGAAATATAGATTGAACGACTGAACGACCGAACGACCAAACGAACGACTAATCCACTTCGTTCAATTGACTGATTCGTTCAATTTAACCCGTTCGTTCGCGACCGACACAGCTCTATTTTAAAATAAAAGTGTATTATTGCAAGACTGCAAAACACGCTGGAATTCACTATTTTATATGTTAGATATGTCAAAAATTGCGGCCGGACTGAATTAGTGACAGATACTCAAAATGATTAAACAAATAGTTCTACTTTTAAAAGTTTGCCACAAAAGAATCGTCCAGTCAACAATATGTAACTTTATCGAAGATTATTTTTTTTTGTATTATTAAGGCCCGCACTCAGGGGATGATCCCTACTCATGCAGTATTTTGTGTTGGTCTAGGAAAATATGATATGGCAAGGATGAAAAAAGGAGAAGTGCTTGTGGACATTTGATTGAAACTTATTAATATTGTAATTGACAGGAAAAACTTTCGCGGGAAGGTTATTCCATAAACGAACCGTGTGTCTAAACTAATTCTCTCTATAGTGCATTGTGCTATTCAAGAAAGAATGTGCTCTGTGAGAGGTACGATTTGTACGTAGAAATATGCGATTATTTTAAATTAAATTCTATCACTGATAGAACAGTGAGAGATTGTTTTCTGAAGCAGGATATAGTTGCAGCAGCTAGAAATTGTTTTTTTTTTCTTTTTTTCAAAGTTTATTTAAACAAATTTTTTGTATACTTATGCCCGTATTCATAAAAACTATTTTAGGTTTATTAAGGACTTATTTGACAAATTTCTATGCAATACTTGTCAAATAAACCCTCAATAAACCTAAAATAGTTTTTATGAATACGGGCATTAAACTATAAATAAACAAGTAGTGTTAATATAACTTATTATACAAAGTCCCATATTCGGGCTCTCGAGTATATTATATATACATATTGTTACGAAGAAATAATTTTATAAAGAAAAATCGTCATTACAGTCTTTTAAAGTAGGTTTTGCTGTTATTATTACAAAAACAAATATATTAGGAACATTCTCAAATATGTTTATAAAATTATAAATCATTACAAAAACAAATATACATGTAGGGGAAAATGTATATAGAAACTCACAAACACAAATACATGTTGGTTTAAAATGTATATGAAAATTATATAAAATTAATAATTGAAATTGAAATTGTTGTTGTAAAATTATGTAAAAACTAATACATAAAACAATTGAAATTACTAGAATAAAACATTAGAACTATAAATAGGGCTACACATTAAGGTTAGTAGTTAGTTGTATTTTAAACGTTATAGAGTGTAAATAAAGCTTTAAATCGAAAAGTAACGGTGTTTTAGTTTACAAATATCGAACCCTTGAATAATAAAACGAATTATAAAGTACAATTCGTAACAATATATTAATTTTACAACATGTTTTCTAATTAAATATCTTTTGTATGTATGTGCAATATATACATATGTACAATGTTTATAATGTTGTGTAATGGAAAAAAAATGTTGAAAAAATCCGCACTTCTGTATTACAAAAAAAAAAAGGTTATGATAAAAGTATAGTCAAGCGATAAAAAAAAGTTATCAGTTAAGCCACCAATATCGTTTTTTTGTTTAAGTTCGGAATTATATTTTTATCCTTAGAATATATATTTGTACTGAATCTACAATTGTCGATTATTAGTTCGTTGCAGTGTATTGTCTTGTCATTGGCTCTTCTATATATATGATATAATATAGGAATGCCTCTTTGGTTCTGGATAAATCCTTTACTGTCGAGATATATAAAGGCCTCAGTTGGTACATATCCACTTTGCAGTGTCTTGTATATATATTCTTCATTAACATAGTACGGAGCCATAATAAGATTATTTTCTTGACATTGAGAGCTTTTGATTATATGATCACGTATTAGATGAATAATAAAATTGTCAATCCTACTTATCTTAGCTACGTTGTAAAGTTTTTCGTTAGATATATATTTCACATATTCACTTTCGGGGGATCTATAAAATGTTGTGCACGCTCGTAGGCATTTTCTTTCTAAAACTCGGATTTTTTCCATGTATGACGGTGGTATATTAAACCATATTTGGCAACCATATGTCAAAATTGGCCGAATCAAAGATTGATACAAAATTATCTTTACCCTTGCGTTAACGTTTTTTAAATAAAAGAGTGTTTTGTACATAAAAAAAGCATTTCTTGCTTTTCTGACTTGTAAGTTTACATGAACATTGAAATATAAAAATTTATCAAGGTGAATACCCAAATATTTTACTACTTCTTTATTATGAATACATATATTGGAATTTGATTTTATACCAAGATTTTTCCATTTAGTTCGAATGTTGTAGTTACACTTTCCTACTGGAGGTCGGAAAAGTATAGTCTCGCACTTGTTGGTATTAATTTTCATTTTCCAATCAGAGGCATATTTTTCCACTATGTTGAAATAAATTTGTAATTTATCATTATAGAAATTGTTTGTCTTGTAAGCATCTTGAGAAATTATTAGTACGTCTCAAAGCGATTTTGGTTTTTGTAGATTTTCTTGCTTCTAGTTTTCTTATTTCATTATTAAAGAATAGAAATATAAAAAAGACAACAAAATTGGGAGTATGTAGATATGTTTGTACAAATATAAGAATATAGAAAAAATCGTAAATAAAACTGATACCACAGTGTATACAGTGACGAAACTCCAACAACTATAACGAGAACAACACACAGCAAGATAGCCACAACAAAATTTTTGCACACACAATATCACAGTGTATAACAAGATAGCCACAACAAAATCTTTAGCATACACACAACAGCACAGTGTATAACAATATAGCCACAATAAAATTGCACACACAACATTACAGTGTATATTAAGATAGCCACAATAAAACACAGCTGATTTTAAACTTTTTGAGTTGTCATTTCCTTCATCACTGTATGCACTGTGCTGATACCATGTTCACACGAATAGAAAATATCGAGGTTCGCTTTCTTATTCGCGGTTCGCGACCGAATCTTGTTTGAAACAAGTAGATTCGCCATACAAAATTGTGAGAGCGAACCTTCGTGTTTCATTTTGAATGTTGTTGCGAACCTCGAAGAATTTGCTATCTCTAATTTTGATAACAATTTATCGCTACTTTATCTTAACTAACTAACAAAACAGAAAAAAGCAAAATAATAATTTGTCAAAAATGAAAATTTTTTTAGAAATAAAGAACTAGGAAATTAATTTACGTAAATATGTAATATAAAAATCAGAAAAGCAATAAGCAAAACCATAAAAAACCAAAATTACACCTTAAATATGTAAGTATGTATGTATGTGTGTGGTATGTACATTATACATTGTGGTATACATAAAAGAGAAATGCCAAAATGAAACACTAAACTGTCGTCTGAACGGTGAGTTTCGCAATCGTGGTTCAGAGAGCGAACCAAGTGTATCATATTGTCGTGTGAACATAGCATAACAATGCAAGTATCTATCGATACAAGTAGGTATCGATACTTTCCTTCCGACACCCTATCGAGTAGTGGTATCGATACCCTGCTGGTGTCGTTTCATCACTAATCTTAACAAACAATCAGAAGTCAAAGCCATCGCAAAACCACAATGTGGTAAAAAGAACGGCACAGTGACACCGACGTCAGAGTATAAATAAAATCCAGTTACTGCAAATTTCACAATGGGACAGAAATTTTTTTTTGCCAAAACGGCCTGAAATCGTAATTACTTAATACAAATTGTAATTATGCAACATTTTGTTTTCTGTATTATATATGTATATCAGAGTAGAAAAATAAACAAAACTGAACGTTTGATCTCATTTTGTTGTGTACTTTACAATGAGTAAAACAAAAATAAAACAGAAACAGTGAGAACGATTGTCCCATTAAATTTTGTATATTGTTTTTGTTTTGAGTACTAAAAATACACTAACTCAAATGTGCGTAGGTACAAAAAAAAAAATTAATGAGAAGAAAAAGAAAAGAAGAAGAGAAAAAAGCAAATTATACGAATGTAACGGAATAACAAAGCAAGCACAAGAGCGAAAAGCTAATTGTTTCATTTGCGCGATTTCTCATTTAGAATGTATTTGTATTAGTTTAGCTCATGTACAATACCATTAAAAAATTTTGAAAAGTGTATGACTTTGTTGTAACGTTTGCCAAATGTTTTGTTTGTTTGCCCACTCTGATGTACATATTAGGGATGACGAACGGGATTTATTTTAATTTCATCAGAGGATATGTGACAGCCTTTTTACTAATTAACATAAAATCCCAAATCCCGGGAGTTTTTAATTTTTAATGTTTTTTTAAACGAATATATACATAATAGAATCCACAAAGATATGTATATACATTAGAGCGCGTCACCTTACAAAGAAAAACAACTAAACTAAATTTATACAAGTATGATTAAAAAAGGTTTCTCCGTATCGCCCCTAATATAAGGTAATTTCTCAAAAAGGTTTTAAAATCAATTTTTTGCTGAACGTAAATTTCACCTACATCTTAGGCACATACAGTCCGATCTTAATGTTTGATATATCAGTGTTTGGTCTTCTCGAGACAAAAATATTAATACATATATCATACTTTACTAGTTTCTCTTTTCTCTTTCTTGCATTTATCAAAATACTCTATAAATATAGACTCTGGGCTACGAGCATTCAAAGATTTTCTCAGTTCAAATAGCAGGAAAAGATTTTTCCATAATTTCAGAAGCAAATCCCGTAACCTTTGATATTTTTTTTTTGAGCTGCATCGCGACTATTTTTTTTTTTTTTTAATTTTATATTAAAAATTATGTACTAATAAATATTATTGTAATCTTTATCATACCTAAGCATAGATATGTATTCCAAAGTGACAAGCAATCTCATTCATATTATTATTGAATAGACAAGCTTGGTTTATTTTGCTTTATAATTTTTAAAGATATTAAACTATCTTCGAGTCATTTCGATATATAGAGAACTTACTTTAAGGTGAGTTAAAAATCCTTTTGTTGATCAGCCATTTGTCTTCAAAATATTTTACACATTTTATATTGTGCTTGTGGTGGTCCGTTTAGGTCTACTAAAAAATAACACCACACAGAACTTTTATTTTAATTTTTTGATTTGTGTGCTTTAAAAGCCATAATTTTTTGCAAATTCAATTTTTTTTTATTATTTTTACTTTATACTTGTATATTGCTCTTGTTTTTATTTGAATGTAATAAAAAAAGAGTGTGTCTTCTTACTAGCGTTGTTTATTCACACGATTTATCCAGGCTGTCACATACATACATATGTTATTAAACTATGCTTGTTTTGTACACAAGTAAAAAAGGGACGAATTTGATTCCTACCAAATATTCTATTCGTATAAAGTATGCTTTTAAAATTGTAAATGAAAATACTAAAACATGTATGTAAGTAAACATATGTAAATTCTTAATATCGAAAATCCCGGGACAAAATTTTTAAAATCCCGGAATTCGGAATTTAGAAAAATCCGAAAAACCCGGGATTCGGGATATCCCAATCGTCATCCCTAGTACATATACACAGCTTTGTATGGGTTACCCCCCTCTGCACGAACAATAATTATGTCCAAACATAAGAACCACCTAGGCAGAGTAACAGTAAAGTATGGTAAGGTTCAAGTGTAAATTTTTAGGTTGAGAACACTATTGTAATAAAAATAAATAAATAAAATGTCTAAAAAACAAACTAGTTTAAATTTTGTTATTAATGTGCTACAAAATGAACAGAAAAGAAAAATATTTAAATGGTTGAAAATGAATAATCACAGAGAAATCGTTTTTTATATATTTTCAATCAAATTTTCAATAAAGTTATCCTCGGTTTCCATTGCACACTGCGGTCTTTTGTTTATTATTGTTTACACAAACACAAAAACAGCTGTTTACGTATGTTTGGTGCGATTGGTTTCGCTCAAAACGTAAACAAATGAAATTGAACGAAACTCAACGAAACGTTGGTTAAGTACATTATGGTTATACACATTTAATTGCATGCATTCGCATAGTTGTTTAAGCTAGCCTAAGCACATTATGGTTGGGCCTTAATGCTTTTAAAATGGCAAGTTACATACCATACTTTACAGGCGCCACTTAAATATGTATACATATATACATATGTATGTGTATTATTGTTACGTTTAAATGTATTTTTTTTTTTCAAAAATTTTATATTTTTTAAAACAAAATGTTTTTCTCACAAGCCAATCATAAAACCACAACTAATTCTTTTATATTTTTCAAACAGTCTTCTTTTTTCTACTTAAAACCTAAACACATTTTTTTGTATGTATTAGTGGTTTCATTTTTTTTTTTTCATTAATCAAGCTGTCAACGCTTGTAAAAGTTAAAAGTTGATCAACTTTCTCGCATTAGCAGTGTTGCACAGTTTGCTTGTAACTTGCTTTTAGTGATGTGAAAGTATTGAGTATTTGAGTACTGAATACTCGATACCATGAATATTTACCGGTACCCAATATCCAAAAGTAACTATTCAATATTTATAGATTTATATTCTGTAGTATGTTATTATTACCAGTTTTTCTTAAAAATATTCGGAAATAATAGAAATCTGTGTATTAAAAAATACCAAATTATCAAAAGGGATAGAAAAGAAGAATTTGTGGCAACGGATTAATTTACATTTTAACAATTGTTTAAAAAAGTTTTAAATAAATTGTCCTTCAAAAAAAAAGCCAAATGTCGAAGAATTGTACCGAAGATGGAAAATATCGTCGCAAGAATTAAAGTACGCTGTAATTGACAAAAAATCGAAAATACGTTTTTTTGCATCATTTTTATCAGAGAAAAACCCGCTTCGATTGGTCCCGGTCCCAGATTTCTATGATGAAAAGAAATTCACTTACGCCGTCTGTCTTTTTAAAAACACCAGTGTCCTCTCTCTACTTTCCTACAGGTTTTTTGGCTCTGGTGAACATTAAATGTTTTGTCAATTACAGCGTTCTTTAATTCTTGCGACGATATGTAGCACAATGTAAACCTTGCCAACCGATGATTTCACATAAAGGTATGTGCTGTGAACTTGTATTATTCTTTTTATCAGAAAACGCTTTAATTAGATCAAATTTAACTGCAATGTTATTTTTTTGGTAATTAAAGAAGAAATGATGTCCGTGAAGGAATAGTACACTAGCCAAACTGAACAATTGTTTTCGACTCCAGCCACGGTAGTCTCATCAGAGTTCTTTGTGTCCTGTGCATATTCAAGACCAAACATCAACTATTTAACTCACACTTTTTTGGAAATCGCATACTGAAATTATTACTGTATGTACATACATTTGTATGAGTTAGTCGAAGTAAAGTCACACAACAGTTTATATCATATTCTCCTTTTCTTACCATCATTGCTGTTCTTGTAATTGTCATCTTATTTGGATGAAACAGAATTACAAATTTATTTTGTTTTGCCCTTTATTCTACCTTATCCACATTAGTCGACATGAATGATAAGTACGACGGTGGCTGAGGTGGTTGGAGCTTAGCACCATAGTCGGGTGCAATTTATGTTAAGAGCCGAAGACTCGGGTTCGAATCTCCGGAGAGGTGTGATCAATTTAATTTTTGGTTTTTATCAGAAAACGCTTTAATTAGATCAAATTTAACTGCAATGTTATTTTTTTGGTAATTAAAGAAGAAATGATGTCCGTGAAGGAATAGTACACTAGCCAAACTGAACAATTGTTTTCGACTCCAGCTACGGTAGTCTCATCAGAGTTCTTTGTGTCCTGTGCATATTCAAGACCAAACATCAACTATTTAACTCACACTTTTTTGGAAATCGCATACTGAAATTATTACTGTATGTACATACATTTGTATGAGTTAGTCGAAGTAAAGTCACACAACAGTTTATATCATATTCTCCTTTTCTTACCATCATTGCTGTTCTTGTAATTGTCATCTTATATGGATGAAACAGAATTACAAATTTATTTTGTTTTGCCCTTTATTCTACCTTATCCACATTAGTCGACATGAATGATAAGTACGACGGTGGCTGAGGTGGTTGGAGCTTAGCACCATAGTCGGGTGCAATTTATGTTAAGAGCCGAAGACTCGGGTTCGAATCTCCGGAGAGGTGTGATCAATTTAATTTTTGGTTTTTATCAGAAAACGCTTTAATTAGATCAAATTTAACTGCAATGTTATTTTTTTGGTAATTAAAGAAGAAATGATGTCCGTGAAGGACAAACTGAACAATTGTTTTCGACTCCAGCTACGGTAGTCTCATCAGAGTTCTTTGTGTCCTGTGCATATTCAAGACCAAACATTTTTTATTCTTGTTTTAAAATATTACCTTTATAGGAGAAGGCAGTTCTAATTTAGAGAAGCATTTGGACTTAAACACTCATTAGTTGATCTAAAGAAAACGATTGAAGGAAATGCTGTAAAAGTAGAATTAGATATATAGAACGTAGGCTTTAGTTTAAATTTTTTTTTTATCTTTTACCTATCGTGGAAGACGAACATCTTGTAAAAACATTAAACACATCGTATACTCTACCAACCAGTTATATTTGAACTCAAAAACTTATACATTCGGAATTTAAAGATAATTTGTGTAACAACAGACACATGGACATCTGTCGCAAATGCGTCATATATGTATATCTGTATATATATATACATATATATTTGTTGGCACTGATTAGAACCGTAAATCTCATTTTTTTTACTTGCGTCGAAGAGTATGGGGACATACAAGACAAAATTTCATTTGTAGTCTACGATAATGTCACAAACATTTAGGCAGCTATAAAACCTGCAGATCGGAGCAGCTTACCATTTCTTTAATTTCAAATAAAAAAAAGACTTTAAAGTATTGAGTACGCAATTTAAAAAGAACCGAGTAGTAGTGAGTAGTCAAAAGTAACCGCTTTTTACAACACTACTTGCTTTATGAAAATAAACTAAGGGTACTCACGAAGGGCCTTGCAAACTGTGTAAACGATGCAAAGTGTGTAAAAATACATCAAATTTTTTCTCTGAAACAACAAAATATACGCATTTGAAATTAGCATTAATTGCACTGAAAAAACCTTGAGTAAATTGGCTGTGTATTTTTGCTTAAAAACTTTTAACATTTTTACAGCCTATAAGTATTGTTACGTTTTTACCTTTTAAAAACGTTTTATTTCTATAAACCTTTTCTATAGAAATATTTTTATTATTTGGATTCTCAATTACAATAATAAACACTTGATTTGATTGTGTATTTACTAATTTACTTTATTTACACTTAGTACACTTTACAAGTAATACACTGTTAAACAATACCACACGTAGGGATTCACTGTTGATCTTTACTCTGTCGTAGCTAAATCACAATTAACTTGATTCCCAATCTCTGCTCTGCCTTTTATTTAAATTTCAATGTGTCTAGATTTTTCTTTCAGTTTCGAGATCACTGCATATGGCAAAATATTTGTGTGTCAACGTGTTAATTTACTTTTGTATGCATATGTGTGTGTATATCTCCAGCACATGTAGAAGTTTGTAGACACAACATTTCTTATATTGTTGTTGTTGAAATGATTTCGTAGTTATTTTTGCAGCACTAATATAAAGATATATGTGTGCGTGTGTGTTATTGTTTTTACTGGTAACAGCACAAGACAAAATTACGTGTTTGTTGTTGTTACTTTTTTTGCTCTAAAATGTTACCATAATACGCGTTTTTCCTTTATTTTAGCTGTAATCTTTGGCGCTTTTTTACTTAATTTATTTTTCGTAACAGTATTTACGAATTAGAGACCTGTGCCTCGTTTCTGTATTACTCGACTCGAGTAATATCTCACATGAAACGAGAAAAATGAAACAAAAACGATGTGAATTGACACAAAAAGTGCTGTGTCTCACATAAGTGTTTCTGTATGTAAAATAATGCGAGTACTATCATTTTCCAATTATTATTGGAAAAATGTGAGTAAAAGTGTTTCTGTATCTTTATTTTGTGAAAACTGAACCGAATGAAGTGTCAAAATAAGCCGCATAGTGTTTTGCAAAAGTGTTGCGAAAAGTGTTTTGCAAACAAAAATAAAAACAATTTTTGTATTTTGTGCCTTGTTTTAATTATATTGTGTGGCATTTTAAAATAATATTGTGTGGCTTTTTTACTAAAAACAATATTGCGTAGCTTTTTTTAATAAAAATAATATTGTATGAATGATTTTTTTTATTAAAACTACAAGTAATATTTTGTGGCTATTATTTATTTAAAAAAGAACAAAAATACATACATAAATAATGTTATTAAGTTCTGTTTAGCGCAAATGTATATATTTTTCCTTTTTATAGTTTTGCATTTCTCTTTATATAATTTTTTTATTGGTTTGTTTACATTTTTCTCCAGGGTTGTCAGATAGTTTTCAATTTTCATCCCCGATTTTAAAATTCACATCCTCAAAAATCCCCACAGAAACTGTATCAATAATTTTGCATAGATACATATGCTTTGATGTAGGTATAAATATATACTATTTTACAAAGGTCAATATTAATTGTGTAAACTGAATGCAATATATACTATTTTATTTGATATGTATGTCTATTTACAGTGGTGGGCTATTAAAAATATTGACCATGTTCTAGCATCTTTGTGACCAAAAAACTTTAGAATAATGTGATTAATATTTTTGTTTGTTTCTATATCAATTATAAAGTAAATAAAATGAAAAACATAAAATTTCCCAAGATCAAAACTTAAAAAACTATGTATTAAAAAATATTAATTAATTAATATTAATTAAGTTTGCCTGTTCAAAAAAATATACTCATCAAATTTGATGGCCTAAAAGAAAAATTTTTTTATTAATGAAACCATATAACTACTATTCTGTAGTTAGTGGAATTACCCTTGTTTTAAATAAGGTCCCAAAAGCGTTTTCGCATTGAGTCCACAAGTCTTTAAAACATATTGATTGCAAGGTTTTTGCACACATTTTTAACAAATTCCCACAAAGTTCCTTATTAGAAGGGTTTTTCCTCAAAGAGCCGCTTTGACAATTTGGTATAAATTTTCAAAAGGGTTTAACTCTGGAAACTGAGCAGAGCTCAAAATTTTTAAGCAAATATTTTGAAAATTACTTTTCGCTCGCTTCGATGTCTGTTTTGGGTTGTTAACTTGGTGAAACACCGATAGATGTGCCATTTCATATTCAGCATAAGACATCTTGATACATTTGTATAGTATACGATATCTATTGTACGTTCAATTCTACATAGATGTCCTGTGCCATAGTATGAAAAACATTGCCATACCATTCAGAAGTAGTTTAACTAAAAGGAGACCCTCTAATACTAAATTCCTACGCAATAAGATCGGTGGGGGAAATATATAGAGATATTTTTGTTTATATGAGAAAATAAACCAAAATAAAAAGTATGAGGTTTAAACAAGTCATCCTTATAAATTCATACTTTCATTGGAAATTCTTTCACTGTGTGTTCCAAATGAAAGAAATCTATAATATATAATTAAATAAGCAACCAAATTGTAAAAACCGTCAAACATTTGTCGATTATCCACAATTAAATCCCCATCCACAAATGAATTTTTTTATCTCCATTTCAGAAAAAAAATCCCCATTTTGGTGATAAATTCCCTAATCTGACAACACTGTTTTTCACAATTAATGTTTTTTTTTTGACGTTTTGCTTTCGTTTCACACATTTAAACTGGAAATATTCCCGTTGGAAAAGAGTTTGTTTTGTTTTCGCATGCAGATACAGAAACACTTTTTTAACGACGATTCGAAAAACGATGGTATTTTTTGTTTCAACACACATGTGAGTAATTTCTCGAGTCGAGTAATAAAGAAACGAGGCACTGCATGACTCAATTCATCTCTTAAACACACAGTGAATGCAGCTTAACACTGTTACAATACTTTATTTATCCACACACTAAATAAAGAATGTTATAGGCTTTTCACACTTATCAACATCTAACATCTACCATCAATTTGCGAAGATGTTGAAATTTTCCCATAAGAATTGTACAGGGCTAAAATTCAACATCTTTCAACATCTCCACGAAATGTTCCTAAATCATTTTGTTCCACTCAACATCTCTCTTAAAATTAAGTGTTATCACTAGAATAACTATCGAAAAATCGATTATTTTTGTGTCATCACTAATGAAAACATATTTAGTATAAAAAATTGTGTATTTCTTTTACATTATGGCAAATGACAATTTTTTATTTTTCTTATTTGTGTTCAGTTCTTGTCAAAAGTGAATTGTTTTTTTAATATTCTTTTTATAAACAATTTCATTTTCTTTTTAGTTTTCTTAAACAATGCATACATTAAAAAAAAAAAAACATTATTTTATTGACAAGACACTTCGTATGTATGTATGTATGTATGTCTTTTTTTTAGCTGTACGAGCTAAGGCTAGGGAATCTTCATAAGATATTGGCAGCCCGGGCAGCCAATATGCACGATTCGTCTCGAGACTTGTCCACGCTCTCAAGACGCCTACGTGCTAAACCCTATCCTCGTTCGTCCTTCTTCAACCAGTCATCCCCCCGGAACCACTGCATGTATGTATGTATGTATGTATGCCCTGGGTGAAAATAAAATAAACTTTTTCTGTTTTCTTATTTTGTTAATAATTTATTTTTAAAGAAAAAACTATAATTGTGTTCTTTGAACCAACATACATATTTGTTTTCATTCTTTTATGTTTAAATCCATTTCCTAGTCCTATTTTTATTAAAAAGCTTATACATGCATCTTTTTTTTTGCAGCTGAATTGATGGTAGATGTTAGATGTTGCAAATGTGAACGCATGTTTCACATTTTCATCATCTTCCATGCGTTCCTACAAAATGTACTCAGGTGTGAAAAGCCTATTAGTAACAGAGGAAGAAAATGTCATTCAACAATGTGTCACTCATAACAGCTTGTGTAGTACACACCATACAGCATATCAATAAAAAACAAAAGAGACCACCAAATCAAAAGTATGAATTCACTGAAAAAAATATACATACATACATACATACATAACTGGCCTTTACAACCCTGTGTCAGGATTACGGCCTAGCTTCTCGCAGCACTCATGTTGTGTGTGCCAATTTTTATCCATGAGTACCGGGACCTACAGTTTAATGTCGACTCCGAACGACAGACTTGAGAAGCTTGTTCATGGCAATTAGTTACTCTCAGAGCTTTTGCCAGAAGACTGCTGAGAGGTAGTCGCCGAAAGAAATATTTTTTTCATATTTCTTTTTTTGAAGATCTCAGAGCCTGAAGTCGAACCCAGGGCCCATTTCTTAGTAAGCCAACACACTAACCACTAGACCACGGCGAAAAAAAAAATACATCCACTTAAAAAACTAGCACTCATTAAGAAATTGGTTTTTGTTTTCTTGCCAGACGCCTTTTGTACAAAGACAGCTTTGAAAAATTCTGTCGTCATTGGGAGAGAGAATATGTTTAAAATGTAAATACATACTGACATACATACTATGTATGTGCCCTCTGCTTTGCTCTTTTTTAGGAATGTTAAACTATGTATGTAAAATTTATAATTTTTATTCCCTAATTTGTTTTTTTATTCCCTAAAATATTTTGTTATTTGTTTTATTAAACAAAACAAATGAAAAAACAACAAAAACACAACCACAGCACAGTGAATGCTTATTGTTAAGAATGTGGTATTCATTGTTGTTTTGAGTTACTGTGATTATGACTCACTCACTCAAATTAAATGGATGCAGTAAAAAATGGCATCCCTACTCCTGACTTCCTCGAGCGAAGTCAGGATGCTCATACATGTATTCCGCAAGAGCAGAATTGCAAGATGATAATTTGACTTTTTGCTACTGAAGTAGTTGATTTTTTTGTAACTAACGTGTTATATATACATAAAGTTTAATTTATTTATTATTATTTCTTATTAATTTTTTACAAAAACTTTAGTTTTTCTGTTTCTTTATGCAAACGACAACAAATCAACTGGTGAGCGATTTTGACATTTGTGTTCGCCGTGGTCTAGTGGTTAGTATGTTGGCTTACTAAGACATGGGCCCTGGGTTCGACTCCAGGCTCCGACATCTTCAAAAAAAGAAATATGAAAAAAATATTTCTTTCGGCGACTACCTCTCAGCAGTCTTCTGGCAAAAGCTCTGAGAGTAACTAATTGCCATGAACAAGCTTCTCAAGTCTGTCGTTCGGAGTAGACATTAAACTGTAGGTCCCGGTACTCATGGATAAAAATTGACACACACAACATGAGTGCTGCGAGAAGCTAGGCCGTAATCCTGACACAGGGTTGTAAAGGCCAGTTATGTATGTATGTATGTAGTAAAAAATGAATTTGGTACACTATTTAGTTTGTTAAAGAGATATCCACATTTTTACAGATTGTGAATGATGAGTGAGAGTACAATAATGAGTCATTTAAAAGCATGTGCACAATATTAGGTTTTTTCACATTCATTGCAGGGGGTCAATTCTGGTTCTGTGAAACAGTGAAACGAAAATATTTTTATCATTTTCGTTTTCTGAGCACTTTTCGCATTATCATATCACAATTACACTATTTGCGATTCTGGTGCATGTTATGAAAAAATTGTTTCATTCCAACCGTAGTCGTGAAACTTTTGCTTGTATGTTATTGAAATTTTATGTCAAAATGTCAAAGCAAGAGTACGAAGCCAACCGATTTAAGGAAGCGGCTTACCCGCCATATATTTTTTTTAACTGCTTCAAATTTTACTGATACTGTTTTTAGATATTAATAAAATGATAATAATGTAACAAATAAATATGTATTTCATTGACACCACTTTCAGTTTTACACATTCGCAAATACATGCGTTTATGTATATCACTTTCAAACCGAAAAATAAATTAAATCAACACCGACTTGTAATGTGGACTTTTTTGCCTGCACTAATTTATCAGCGTACATGAAATTATGGTAATTTAAGGGACTATTTTTATGTACCTAAAAGTATAGTCGCACACTAAGGACATATTCATAAAAAAGTTGCGATAATTGATGCTATTCGCTCGTGGTACTCAAAGTATTTACCTAAACGTATAAGTATATGTATATACAAGAAAAATTTAAATGACTTTGTGTTGCATAAACATATACAGCAGAGCGTCCGCCGGGAAGGTATACGACTTTGTTTTGCCGCCATTTTGGTAAAGATTAGTCTTGACAGTTCATTTTTGGCAATCGTGAAGTAGAGACGTGGCAAATTTATTATAGAGAAATATGAACTGGCGGGCACTCTCTACATACATATGTATGTACATACTTAAGTTCGTTTTGAAACTAGAGCTGTGCCAAATCGTTCACTTAAATGATCGGTCATTTTCGTTCGGTCATTAAAAGTGATCCGGATCGTTCACTTCATTCAATCGTTCACTTCGTTCATTTGTTCTGGTCGTTCAGTCGTTCAATCTAAATTTGTGTTTTCTTTGCTTGGTCATTCGTTCAATATTTGTTTTGTTGCTTATTTTCTGATATGCATGTTATCAGTGTTGCTGCTTTGTTTATTTTTAATCAAAATTGGCCATCGTTTCTTAAATGTGTAAATACGTACTTTTATTACATAAATTGTTTTTACTTTTTTAATTTTATGTGTATAAATAAAAATTTTAACAAATTATACTTCAAAATAAACATACATACATATTTATATTTAGAATATTATTTTCTAAATTATACTACATGTCATTAGTATAAATTATTATTATTTCAATGGGATGTTATGATATTCCAATATATACGGAAAATTTTTATGTAATGTATTCCAAAAATAATAAAAAATAGTGTGAAAAATACGATATATTATTTTTTATTATTATATATTATTTAAAAAATGTTTTAAGTAATTCTATAATCAAAATAATAATGTTTATTGTCACTTTATATTTAGAACAAATGTTCCTGTAGATTTAAAAAAAAGTAAAAACAATTTAATAAAAGTACGTATTTCCACATTTAAGAAACAATGGCCAATTTTAGTTAAAAATTAACAAAATGGCAATACTGACAATATGCATATAAAAAATGCGACAAAATAAATGTTAACGAACGACCAAAACAAAGAAAAAACAAATTTAGATTAAACGGCAGAACGACCACGTCAAAGAAAAAACAAATTTAGTTTGGACGAATGAACGACCAAAACAAAGAAAAAACGATGAAGTCAAAGAAAAAACAAGTTTAGATTGCGCGAATGAACGACCAAAACAAAAAAAAAAAAAAAAAAAAAACAAATTAAGATTGAACGACCGAACGAACGACCAAAACAAAGAAAAAAGATTTAGATTGATCGACTGAACGACCAAACGAACGACTGATCCACTTCGTTCAATTGACTGATTCGTTCAATTTAACCTGTTCGTTCGCAATCGACACAGCTCTATTTGAAACAATTTTTTTTTCTTTTTTTTTTGAAAAAGTTTGTAGTTGCATGTATGCCAATCTTTTTCAATATGAAATATGTATGTATGTATATATTTTTAATATAAATTTTGTATCCAGCAAAAATCTGATTATTTTTTTTAACAGAAAAAACAGTACAAAACATATCTTATCAATATTTGTATATTTGTTTATCTAATTGTTACCATAAATATAAATTGATAAGATATGTTTTGTACTGTTTTTTCTGTTAAAAAAATTTAATCAGATTTTTGCTGGATACAAAATTTATATTAAAAATAATTGCAACTATCGCCTATTGATTTTTTGTGCTGCCGGTTTCGCCACTACCGCCGTCAACTATATTTATTTGGCTCTGTGTTCTAGTACAAACAAAACACCAATGTGGCGCCATATTTGTTTTGGTTTTTGATATAAATATACGATTATTAAATACTATATTATAATAAAAATATGATGGGTGCAATTATTTTATTCGATTTTATTAAATATTCTTTTTATTTTTGCTAGCACGCTTTCCTTTTGTAGGTTTTTTCATGGTTTTAAACCTCTATGTTATTTTTTCACATAAACATTTTCTGTGCAAACTTGTTACACATATGAAACAATTTTGACAGTTAATTTTATAGTTACACAAAACACGAATCAGCACTCTTGTGAAACTGTGAAAATATTTTGTTTCATTCCACTTGTTGTTATATGAAAAAATGATATGTATCTTTTAAGTTTTGCACAAAACAAGAATCAAAAACGCTGTGTAACAGTGAAAAAACTTTACATTTCACCGTTTCACAGAACAAGAATTGACCCCCAGGGGGTCAATTCTGGTTCTGTGAAACAGTGAAACGTAAAGTTTTTTATCATTATCGTTTTCATGAGCACTTTACGCATTATCATATCACAATTACACAATTTGCGATTCTGGTGCATGTTATGAAAAAATTGTTTCATTCCAACCGTAGTCGTGAAACTTTTGCTTGTATATTACTAAAATTTTATGTCAAAATGTCAAAACAAGAGTACGAAGCCAACCGGCTGAAGGAAGCGGCTTAGCCGCCATATACTTTTTTAAACTGCTTCGACTTTTACTGATACTGTTTTTAGATATTAATAAAATTATGGTATTATAACATACAAATATGTATTTCGTTGATACCACTTTCAGTTTTACGCGTTCATAAATACATTTATGTATATCACTTTCAAATCGAAAAATAAATTAAATCAACACCGGCTTGTAAAATAGAATTTTTTTGTATTCACTAGTTTGTTAGCGTACAAGAAATGATGATAAATAAATGGTTGATTTTAATGCATGTACCTAAAAGTATGATCGCACAGTAAGAGCATATTCATAAAAAAGGTTTTGATAATTGTTGCTATTCGCTCATGGTACTCAAAGTATTTAAAAATTACCTAAATGTATACATATATGTACGTACATACAAGAAAAATTTAAATGACTTTGTGTTGCATAAACATACATACAGGGCGTCCGCTGGGAAGGTATACGACTTTGTTTTGCCGCCATTTTGGTAAACATTAGTCTTAACAGTTCATATTTGGCAATCGTGAAGTAGAGACGTGGCAAATTTATTATGGAGAAATATGAACTGGCGGGCACTCTCTACATATGTATGTACATTAGTGTGTCCCAAAAAAATTTTTTTTTCGATTTTTATAGGTCCCCCAGCATTTTTTGAAAGCTTATAGGGTAAAGTATTTTTGTGATTTTTTTCAGATTTTTCGGAAGAGGTTTAGAGGTCGCTAAAATCGAATTTAACCCAAAAATCGGGTTTTCTCGACTTTTTTTGAATTTTACGCATTACTCGGCCCATTAGCACGATTTTTTTGTTACTAAGTCAATTTTTTTAAAGAAAACTGTTCAAACTTTACTTCTCTGTGCAGATATTATAAGTTTCGGTTATTTGTTTCCTAATTTGGGTACCCTTTATGACATTTTTTTTGTAAATTTAGCATAAATTTTAAAAATAATGCTTTGTAACTTTTAAAATTTCTATTGAAGTTAAAAAACTAATGATTCAGTTTAAAATGTGGATAAATTCTGAGTCATTTAAAAAAATAAATATTGAATTTGCTCTTACCGTTCCAAAGTTATGCCCAAAAAATCTAGGCAGCTTAGTTCTCATACCAAAAAAAAAATTATTTTGTTTATTAGCAATATTTTAAGAGTATTTTGAATAAGATCGGATAAAAAACATAGAAACTAGAAAAATTTGAAAAAAATCACAAAAATACCTTACCCTATAAGCTTTCAAAAAAAGGTGGGGGAACAAGAAAAATTTTTTTTTGGGACACACTAATGTACATACTTAATTTCGTTTTGAAATCAATTTTTTTTTTTTTTTTTTTGAAAAAGTTTTTAGTTGTAGGTATGTAAATCTTTCAATATGAAATGTGTATGTATGTACATATACATATGTATATTTTAACAACCGCAATTGCATACATTTCAACGAATGGAAAATTTCTAATTGTTATCATAAATATAAATTGATAAGATATGTTTTGTACTGTTTTTTCTCTTAAAAAAATTTAATCAGATTTTTGCTGGATACAAAATTAATATTAAAAATAATTGCAACTATCGCCGATTGATTTTTTGTGCTGCCGGTTTCGCCGCTACCGCCGTCAACTATATTTAATTGGCTCTGTATTCTAGTACAAACAAAACACCAATGTGACGCCATATTTGTTTTAGTTTTTGAAATAAATACATGAGTATTAAATATTATATTAAAATAAAAATATGACGGGTGCAATTATTTTATTCGACTTTATTAAATATTCTTTTTTATTTTTACTAGCACGCTTTCCTTTTATTGGTTTTTTCATGGTTTTAAGCCTCTATGTAATTTTTTCACATAAACATTTTCTGTGCAAACTTGTTACACATATGAAACAATTTTGACAGTTAATTTTATAGTTACACAAAACACGAATTAGCACTCTTGTGAAACTGTGAAAATATTTTGTTTCATTCCACTTGTTGTTACATGAAAAAATGATGTGTATCTTTTAAGTTTTGCACAAAACAAGAATCAAAAACGCTGTGTAACAGTGAAAAAACTTTTCATTTCACCGTTTCACAGAACAAGAATTGACCCCCAGGTCTCTATTACGAATGTAAAGATAACAACTAAAACCAAAAAATTATATTACTTTATATATACAAAGCACGTGCTTTCTTTTTTAGTTATTGCCTTTATTTATTAAAAAATTAAGTATTTTTTTTCTTTTCGCTGCATTTAGTCATTTTTATTTGTAATAAACTTATTTGTCTTTTCAAAGAATAAGCTGTGTTTTTGGCATTTTAGTAGGAAAGTGCCAGAGTCTATAAATCCGGCAGCATCAAGTCAAACAAATACTTCAAAAAATACAATTTGTTATAAAAGAACGCTCACGATCTATAGGCATTTGCACAGCAAATTTGCTTAGTTTTAGTTTGCACAGATTCAATCGTAAGTACCCTTACTATTTCAACTGTTTTTGACATAAGCTTGCAACGCATGGCTCTCAGAACGCTTAATTACACGCGGTTGTGACGACAAAAGGCGGCTACCTTGTTTTTGTCCACACCGTACCTATTTCCACCGACTGGTCCAGAAGATTTGATTATTTTTTATTTTACCAGTATTATTGAATTATATGTACTACTATACTTAGCATTATTATTATTATTCCCATTTGGAATTATTGCATTATTTCCTATTGTAATTATTAATTAGTTTGATTATTGAATTTACCAGTCCCATCGTGCAAAAGGAATTTCGCATAAAATTGTTATGAAGAGTTATTATTTACTTTTAGTTATTTATTTTTATTAACGGTTGTTGTATGACATACAATTAACAAACAAAGCCTCTCTGCTCAGTGGTGGTTGCTTACTCTCTTAATGATATCGTGTAGAGTATGATACAACATGTTTGATATGGGCAAATGTTCGAACATATTTGCTTACATTTGTCTGTTGGTATTTTTGCATTAATAAGCAAGCGCACCTGAGTAGAGGGTTAGTTGGTGATGAGCTGCTGGTAAGTGAGTTCGGTCTTATTTGTTAATAATATTGACTTTCGCTTAGAGAAAAATAAATTAATATACTAGTGGCGTGGTAGACCACACTGGTGTAAAATTTATTTATCAGCGGCGCATTGACAGCTAACTGGGAGAGCCTGTACAGCAATTGTTCTGTGCGTATGCCGTACAATTGTTGTTCGGGAAAATCTTTCCTGGGACTGACTTAAATAAAACGTGGAGGCTAAGGAACAGTAGTCATCCTGTGCGTATGCCGTTTGGCTGTTGTTCTGGCACCTCCACTGATTTAATTGGACAATTTGATCTGACGTCCGTTATTGGGACATCAGGAATCACAGTCATCCTGTGCGTATGCCGTTTGACTGTTTTTCTGATCTTCCCAATAGATTGGACAAATTTGATCTGACGTACGTTATTGGGATATTAAGAATCATAGTCATCCTGTGCGTATGCCGTTTGATTGTTATTCTGACACTCCCAATAGACTGGACAAAATTTAACTGACGTATATTAAGAAGCTGTTGGAACAACGGTCATCCTGTGCGTATGTCGTTTGATCGTGGTTCGGACACCCTTTTGATTCATTGGACAGTCGTACTTGACGAATATTAATTTGGCCGGCTTAGGGCATATAATTAATTTCTTATTATTATTGTCTTTAATTTAAGTTCTATAATAGTTTAGTAAGTAGAACTATTTTTTTGTAAATAAATATTTAAACAAACTTCAACGAAGTGTTTTTTTCATGTAACCACTGGACACCGCTGAACTACCCCAGCAGCCAGCGTAAACGTGTCGTTACACGGTTTAGACTAAGATTTTAGAAACATGTCTTTTTTCTCATTTCTTTTTAAAAAAACTTCAAAAATCTTAAAGCATTTAGATTATGTTTCTGCAAACTTGTCTTTATTTTATTTTTTGTGTCCTTTTCTATTGCCTTCGCCCATAAACAAAAAAGACATGTTTAACAAACGTGTTGCTAAAATCATAGTCTAGGTGCCGTGTTAGTCTTGCGTTCTGTAGTAATTCTGTTCCATTTCTGTTGTTGATATTTTGCAGTTAGTTTTTTCTGTTAAAATATATCAGCTGTTTCAGAAAAACAAACAACTTAGCGCCAACATAAAAATATAAATTTTAACAATTTAAATAAAATTAGTTTTTTTCTACATTAAATACAAAAATAATAATTGATAGACTGAATTTTGAACTTGAGACGGATTCTGAAAATAGTGACGTGGACGACTCTTATGTTGCCATACGTTTTTTAAACTTCTGCAAATTTTATAAAAATAAGAAAAGTCGTAAGCGTAGGTGGTACGCCAGACCAATTATTAAGGCTTGGTGTATCTCTGGATATTTTCTGAAAGTTTGTCTAAAGACAAAAAAACTTAGAGCAGTTTTTCTCCACACAAGGGTTACGAAGGATATTTATGAATTTTTGTTAACTTTAACTCTCTTAGAAAGCGTGGACCCGAGGAAAGGCTCTCCATAACACTACTGTAAGTAAGCACATACACATAAAATCAATATTTTTTTGTGTGCACAGTTATATTTAGAATTCTAAGGGCTAATAAATCGGTGAAGGTTTTAACGCTGGTTTAGTTAAACTTAACTGAAATTTATATTTGGTTTAAACTAAAACCAGTAAAGGGGGGTTTAGACGGTAATACAAGTCGTACGTAAAATCAAAGAGAAAATATTATGAAATTCCATCCGTATTTTAAAAATGAGAGTAAAAATCTTACGACAGATATTTTTTGCGTTTACACGGTTGGTAAAAAACCAAAACAAAGTAAAACGAAAACAGTTGTTTCAAAATAACAAATAGTGCGTGAAAAATAAATTTGCGAAGAAAAAAAAATAATAATAATAAAATGCAGAAAGAAAGGGAAATAGGAGTTTTACTTGCTGGAGCTATTATAAGCATATGTGAAGAAAAGAAAAAAGAAACTTCCTAAAAAGGAAACGAACAATTTGGTGCCGGGAATGGTTGCAACGTCGTTATATGGATAAGGACCTTACATTAGGGTGGGTCAATTTGTTCGGGACCGAAAAACGTGACAAAGCGTATAGCAAGGTCGTAATCTACGAGAATTTCTAAGAACTTTTTTCAAAGAAACCATGGTTCTAAAATCAAAATCGAGCTTCCGGTTTTTTAAGAGAAAATTAGGTGTTCAGGTCATCCGAAAATAATGATATTTTTTTGGAAGTATTCATTGCAATTGGTGAATAGTTGACCTGTAACGCTGGGAGAGGGCTTATTTTAAAGGAAATTTTCCCAGCTTTCTATATCTGTCCTCATTTATAGAAAATTATTTACCCAAATAATAGTTTTTGAGGTTTATGTCAAAATAATAATAGTCAAACTGTTAAAAACCAAAAACTATTATTATTTTGACATAAACCTCCAAAACTATTATTTGGGTAAATAATTTTCTATAAATGAGGACAGATATAGAAAGCTGGGAAAATTTCCTTTAAAATAAGCCCTCTCCCAGCGTTACAGATCAACTATTCACCGATTGCAATGAATACTTCCAAAAAAATATCATTATTTTCGGATGACCTGAACACCTAATTTTCTCTTAAAAAACCGGAAGCTCGATTTTTATTTTAGAACCATGGTTTCTTTGGAAAAAGTTCTTAGAATTTCTCGTAGATTACGACCTTGCTATACGCTAAGTAGGCAAAAAAATTGACCCACCCTACCTTACATACACTGCTATGAAAGAGTTGCAACTGGAGGATCCAAAAAGTTTTAAAAATTTTTGTAGACTTTCCAAAGAAACGTTTGAAGACCTGCTTCGCTTAATAGGTCCAAACCAGAGATCAGCAATGAGTCGCTTTTTAGCGATTCATAAGCACTTATGAAATTTTAAGTATAAGTGAGTACAAGTAGTTGAAATTTAACTACTCTGACTCACTCATTCTCACACAACGTTGATTCATTAACAAAGGTTGCAATAAATATGAGTAAAATGTTGACATCAAACTCATACTCACTTGGATTCATAATTTTATAAAAATACTTATGAGACTCACACTTGATTCGAGTGACTCGAATCATATGAAAAAAAATTTACCGTTTTAGTCGATAGACGTATACAATACAAAAGGAAATTTATATGGTGTATACAAAAATGAACATGCAAATAATAAACAAAAATAAGCGAAAAAGTTGAAGTTTATAAGAAATGTATTAAAGAAGATAAAAAGAATATATTATGATACTCACAATTATATCATAATTATTATTTATACCTTGATTATTTTTTAATTTTTTATAAATAGGTTCTAAAGAAATTCATAACAAAAAAAATATTTTTAAATTTTTTCTAAATTTTACATTGTAAAAACTTATAGTATACTTAACAAACTACATCTTTATAATCAATATTTTTAAAATAGATTATTGGAACGAAAATTGCCAATATTGGGCTATTGCCTTTATGTGTCCGAACAAATCGGAGACCTCCGACACTGATTTTCTTCTTAATCTCACTCTTGCAATCCAATTTTTTATAACCTGCTTATAAAAAATTAAAAAAAAAATAACTAAAAATTGTTTAATTTCTTTAAAATATTTCCTATACACATAAACTTTTTCGCTTATATACATTCTTACATTTTGAATGTTTATTATTATATACACCATATCTATTTTATTCTTATTGACGAAAAATAATAAAAAGATAATAAATTACATAGTATTTATTTAACACGATGCATAATTTAACCCAAAACTTTTTCTTTTGCAGTCGTGTGGTAAATGGTTGGTAGCTATGAATGTGTTTATAGCATTAATTTACTCTTGTACTAACGCAGTAAGCAGAGCAAACACACAACAGTTTGTATTCGAATCATACTTATTTTTCTCATTTGTATGCACTGAGATAAGGAGAGTTGAAGTCAACAACATCATACGTATTATTAAGTATAAATGTGATGAGTACTTCAAACTTTTGAGAAGAGTAGAATATCCGTTACATTAACAAGAGTATGAATGCGTATAAGTACAAGAAATTATGAATCATGATTCGAGTATACTCACTTTTTCAGTACTCATTGCTGATCTCTGGTCCAAACATTTCTAAGGAAAATACCAATATGAGGCAATCAATCTCAGCAACTACGCGGTAAGAATATATTTTTTCTTATTAACTAATGCTATACAACAATAATGATTTTATATTTTCAGGCTTTTAATAACCTTACGTTATCTTGCGACAGGAAATACCTACAAAGATTTATCTTATGGATTTAGGGTTTCCTCGTCCGCAATATCATTGCTTATTCCTGAAACTGCACGAGCAATATACTTTTCATTACGAAACAAATATCTGCAGGTATTGTAAGCTACTAAAACAATAGTACGAATACAAAATTTGTAATCTTAATATTATGTACATATGTATGTATGTTTATACCCTTCTTAGGCATGCAAATCTGAAGCCGAATGGAAGAAAATTGCAGAGATGTTTTACCACAAGTGGAACTTTCCTATGTGTCTAGGAGCGATTGGTAACAAATTTTACACCATATGTGCATATGTATATATTAAGGTCACATTTCATTTCATCAGATGGAAAACATATTGCATTTAGGGCAAAATCCACAGACGGATCGTACTATTACAATTACAAAGGCTTTAATAGCATTATATTGATGGCTGTGGTAGACGCAAACTATAAATTTATAATGGTGGATGTTGGGACGAATGGCAAAGCCAATGATGCCACCAAATTTAACGCTTCTGATATAGGTGAATCTATTAAAAGAAATTTACTAAATTTTCCCAAAGATGAAGTATTACCAAGAACGGATTTAAAAGTAATTTTTTAAATACTTATCGTATTTAAATTAATACTTTTATTTTTATGAATAGGTACCATACGTGTTCATATCTGATGACGCCTTTCGTTTAACGTCAAGTATGCTAAAACCATACAGTCAAAGGCACCTGCTCAACAACAAAATTTTCAACTACTGTTTATCAAGGGCAAGGCGCGTAGTTGAAAATGCATTTGGTATACTTTCAAGTAGATTCCAAATCTTTCAACATGAAATAAATCTTTCCGTTGAAAAAGTGGAACTACTCACACTATGTTGTTGTGCTCTACACAATTTTTTATGTAGAGAAGGGGAAGAAGAAACGGAAAAGTCATGTGGCAACAACAATAGTGATGAAGCTTCCGAAATAAGAAACAATTTTCGGACTTTCTTTAACAATTATAATGTTCTTCCCTGGCAAAATCACGCTGTCAATAAGTTTAATTTTTAAAATACAAACGCAAAACATATTCATATTTATATTTCACAACATTTATATAAATTCAGTTTTAAAATATTGTTGTTATAACAGTTAAAAATGAAATAATATAATTCATATTAAAAATAAAATAACAAAGCATATATTAAAACAAAAAAATAAATTCACTCAGTAAATTCAAATATATATATGTATATATATACTAAAATACATATATATAACATTTACAACAAAATTTAAAGAAGTTCTCTTTGTTTTCTTTTAAATTCAAACACTAAAACTATAATCTTTTCTATAAGCTCATCCTGCAGGCTTCTATCTTTTATTTCCACTAAATTCACTCGGATTAAATTTATTGTAGTGTTTATAAATTCTTGTTCCGGTGTTACATCTGTTTTTTTTTAAATCCAGAAGATAATTCGTAGCTACAGTTAAAAATTCTTCATTGGAACTCTGACGCTTGGCTCTACACTGTCCACTTATTTCTTCACATGAACTGACGTCAGGTTCCTATTAAAAAATACAAACATATAAAGAAAGCTATTGCAGGCATGCCTTTATAAATTTTTATATATTTTATTACTCACCCTTATTCGTTTTGAGGATGTGGGTATGTCGTCCGTTTCTGAGAGACTGGTATCATTATTATCTACCTATTAAATAATGCAGCATTTGAATATACAAATACATTTACATTTTTAATGTATTTATATACATACATATGTACGCATATAAATAACCCCGAACCATACTTACATATGAAAGGTTTGACTTTCCTTTCCTAACAGTCACAAAATCTTTTAAAAAATGAAGATGGTCAAACCAATATGCTGTTGGTACATACATATCTTCGTCTCCAGCTCCATTTCTTTTACTTTCCCGTACTTTAAGGAGTTCCCGTCCGTATTGAGACCTGAGATAGTTAATTTTTGTCTAAAAAGAAAAAAAAACATTATTCGATGCATACCTACATATGTATCCAAAATTGCAAACAAAATACTTTTACTTCTTGTGCCGTCATGTTTGGCACAACTTGTTGTAAATGCACCCCAATTTTTTCTAAAGCAGCAGACCTAGCATGTTTATTGTGGTATAATGCATTTTTGGAATTATACAAACAGTCATGCTTACTCCACTGCTCTATTAGCTCCAAGACTGCCACTTGACTCCATTCCGTTTAAAGAAAATATAAAATTTATAGGCATATACATAAAATAAATAAATATAAAAGGGATTACCTACCTTAATCATAGTTTCATTTAATGTTTCCATTTATTTAATTTAATTATTAATTCAACGCCAATATTTTTATTTTTATCTTTCTTTTTTTTGGCGTCTTCTTTTGGTTGAATTATTCACAGATGTTTATTCTGTGTTTTTTTTTTTGTTTTTACATAAAAATGCATCCCTGATCTAATGAAATGTGATGGTTTTTTAAAAAATTTCAAAAAACAAAGAGAGCCGTACGACTGTCAAATTTTCATCCGTATTTTCTCTCAATGTCGTACAGTCTCATTACATATCAAGTTTACACGATACTATCCATTC
The DNA here is from genome assembly GCA_963576795.1 of Metopia argyrocephala. Taxonomy (NCBI): domain Eukaryota; kingdom Metazoa; phylum Arthropoda; class Insecta; order Diptera; family Sarcophagidae; genus Metopia; species Metopia argyrocephala. Next base: position 73,947,215 of record OY756209.1, on the reverse strand, counting down.
TCTTCTACACAAAAATTTGACATGTCGTACGACTTGTATTACCGTCTAAACCCCCTTAAATCAGCCTTCCACTGAATTTAGAGTTTAAAAAGTAATAGTGTGGTAATATTACGATAAGTGTCATACAACAGCTTTCTTTCAATAAGTTATCTATTCACAATAAAACTTTTTAGCGGCAATAAAAAAGAAAAGTTCAACAAATGAAAAAAAAAAAAATTTTAAAAATATGTAAAAAAAAGAATTTTTTTTAAAAGAACTCCGAATTTCACTACGGCAGAAATGAATTCTGATAGAAATGCATTCATGAATTCTGATCGATGAAGTTGAAAAATTTAAGGGAATTATCGAATGCAAAAAACAGATGGAACCAGAACAGAGGAGAAACAACAAACCCGGAAAATAATAGAGGGCGTCTTTAACGCAAAGTTTGGCCAAGTATTTAGGAGCCATTAAGTTTTAAAAACTAAGTATGAAAATATGAAAAAAAGTGCAAAATCACGTTTTGCGGCTGATAAATTAGAACAGTACCGCACTGGTGGAGGTCGCTTGCCAGCGTCTACAGCAACAGATATATGTAGACCTGAAAATATCTCAAAATATGTCAAAAGAACAAATGAAGCAGTTTATGATGACGATGTCTTTGAAATATGTAAGTAAGAAAGAATTTGCTAAGATCAACTAATATTAAAAATAATTGCAGATGATGAAGAATTTTTTGATGAATATGACATTAATTCTAAAACAGGTAACTATTTCATGGTACTATCTGTTGTTTTCCTAATTCATTAAACATTTTCTCTAAAAAGGAAAATTGTCCATCCACCAGTTCCAATGCCAAGACTATAAAAGCCATTGTTCTTGATTAAAATGGCAATGTCAAAATTGAAAAAGGTAAATTTTTCTTGTTGCGTGAAATTAATTTTTCTTATTGACTTAAGACGAAAATTGCTTATGGACAAAATATACCCAAAAATCTTTGAAAGCTCCAGTTTATAAAGCTCTAAGTAATAAAAAAGAAAAGACCAAAGATGTTTGGGCCAAAGTAGAGGAAGCAAAACTTCTAAAAATTGATATGGAAATGATTTAACATGAATTGTCTGAAAAAAAAACTTAATTTAGAAATCGAAGAGGTCGAAAGTCGAAATAATGAAGAAACGTTTGAAGGATGTGTAAATAAAGAAGCTTTCTCCATAAGATATTTATCTGAACTTGTATAAAATTATACTAACTTTTTGTTTCGTCTAAAACGCTTTAATTATTGTAGATTAAAGTTAACTGCAATGAATATTTTTGGTAATCAAATGTCCGTAAAGGAATAGTACACTATCCAAACTTAACAATTGTCTCCGACTCCAGCTACGGTAGTCTCATTAGAGTTGTTTGTGTCCTGTGAATATTCAAGACTAAACATCAACTATTTAACTCACACTTTTCAAGAAATCCCACTCTGAAATTATTTTCTTCCATATGTATGTACATACACTTGTATTAGTTAGTCGAAGTAGTTACACAACTGTTTCTATCATATTCTCCTTTTCAATTAGATCAAAGTTAACTGCAGTGAACATTTTTGGTAGTGTTTTTTTTTTTTTTTTAATTTTTATATTGTGAAAAAAAATCGGAAATTGATACCTATGTATATGTACGAGTATATTGAATTTTCTGATTATTAACACTAAAAAAACCGAGCTATGAACTGTGTTAATAAAAATTGTAATGCTGCTGATGAGAATCGCATGGTGTCGTGCTGGCTGTGTTTGAGTCTTTGTCACCTGAAATGCAGCGGTCTTAGAGCACGCGATACTGACAAAGCCAAAACGCAGGGCAACTGCTAAACAGTTCATCTAATTCTAACTCCCTTGGAACTTCGGATAAGCAAATTAAGCAAAAAAAAATTGTTATTCCTGCAATGTGACTCCCCCATAACCCCAGTAGGCATCACTCATAACCCGTTGTCTCTCGATTCAGCTGTTACTACTGGTGTGTCTTCCAATAATATTTTAAATCAACCTAAGCAGCTTCAAATTTCTGTTCAATCTTTAAATTCCGGCTGTGAACTGTGTAAGTCATCAAATAAAAATCCTTCTAAATTAATGATTTTTTCTCCGAACTTACCTTCAAACGCAGATCTGATTGTAAATCCTACAACTTCCCACCAAAAGAATCAAGCTTTACAGATTAACCAAGATTCATCAAGACCTAAATCGCAAAGAGTTATACCGCTTTTGAAGAAAATTTTCGCATCCCGTTTTGCCGTCGAAACATTAGTTCTCGATGTAAAATTTTTCATTAAAAATAAAATTAGTAAAGACTTTCACAATGATATTAAAATTTTTAAAATTAATGCAAGAAATAGCGCATCATTTAAGATTATTTTTCCAGAAGTTGTTTTTGATCACGTCGTTGACCCAAATTTTTGGCCTAAAAATACAATTGTTCGACAATTCCAATATAAAAGTATAAGTATTGATAATGTAACTCTTCCAAACATTACTGAGTCTCGTCCAAAAAACTAATTAAAAAACCATCAAATCATCAACGAGTTGATAAGCTGTATTACTCATCTTCTAACAACACTTTAAATATAGTTTATCAAAATATCCGTGGCCTTAACACTAAATTAACTACTCTTTATGCAATTAGCTTTGGTTTTACCAGCTCTATAATAGTCTTGATTGAAACACGGTTAAATGATAATGTTCATAATGCCGAAATTTTATGTCCGAATTACCAATTATTTAGATGTGATCGTCTTCATAAACTTGGTGGAGGTGTTCTTATTGGAGTTTTAAATTTATTTTCTTGCGAGAGTATTGGAGTATTATATAATGAAGACTTTGAATTTATTGCTGTTAAAATTAATCTTTTAAATTTATATTTATTCATTACATGCTCTTACATCCCACCTAATTCTTCTTCTAATATTTATCGGCGATTAGTTCAGTACTGCTACAATCTAATTCATCGGATATAGTTTCTTGGTGACTTTAACCTCCCGAATATACAAGGGAACATATCTGACGAACTTTGTTATTTAATTCCAACAGCATCAAATGATTTCATTCAATCACTATGCAGCTTTGGTCTCTTCCAAATTAACGACATAAAAAATGCCAATGGAAAACTTTTGGACCTTGCTTTGGCAATGTGCCAATGGACGTATGTATACGACGAATTCCTCCAATTACATATCCTGAAGATCATCATCACCCTACCTTAGATATTGAGCTTTATGTAAACATGAAAAAATACACTCTTAATGGAGGCATTTATAAAAATAAGAAAGTATATTTATTTTCTTGCACTGATTTTATAAAATTTAATTATTTGTTATGTAATGTGGATTGGAATTCGATTTTATCTGAAAATAACATCGACAATATTGTATTGTTTTACAACACTGTTTTTCTGAGACTGTTCCTAAAATAACTTCTCGTTTTAATAGTGGTCCTCCATGGAATAATAACTACTTATCTAGAGCTAAAAATAAGAAAAATAAATTTTACAAAATCTATAAAAAATCTGGCTCTGCAATGGATTTCAGAAAATATTCAATTGCTCGCTGTGAATATAATAATATAAATAAATTGGCATACAATAATTACATTGCTCGCGTGAGTCTTAGATTGAAAACTAATCCTAAATCATTTTATACCTTCATTAATTCTAAACGTCGAGCATCCTACTACCCTAAATGTTTAAAATATGATTCCTACACTATTGATGATGAATTGCAAAATTTGTAACTTGTTTGCTAAATTCTTTGCCTCAACATATTCTACAAATATATACAATCGGAACTCACAATATCCTTTTGAAGTTTCGCATTCATCTGGCATACATATTTCATCTATTAACTAAATACTTAACTGTTTTATCCAATTTAAAATCTCTAAAATACTCTTATAATAATTATAATAATAATATAATTATTATTATTAACAATATAATTATTATTATTAATAATATAATATTATATATAATAATTGAGTCTTAAAAAATTGTGGTGAATCCTTGTGCTATCCGCTTACCAGAATATTTAACAAGTCTTTAGAATAATGTTCTTTACCAGCTGTATGAAAAAAATCATTTATAATTCCATTGTTTAAAAGTGGTAGTAGAGTGGAAGTATCAAACTAAAGAGGAATTGCTAAACTTAATGCTATTCCCAAACTTTTTGAAAAAATTTTAACTGATAGCCTCTCACATCAAATATCTCCGGTGCTTTCTAAATGTCAACACGGTTTTTGCAAATCACGTTCTTGTAGAATTACATACATACATACATAACTGGCCTTTACAACCCTGTGTCAGGATTACGGCCTAACTTCTTCTTGTAGAATTACATATTTTAAAACTTACATCTATAATACATGAAGGCTATTTATGTAAGAGACAAACTGATGTTATTTACACCGATTTTTCTAAAGCTTTTGATAAAGTAACTCATGATGTTTTGCTTCATATTATGAGTTCTATTGGATAAATAAAGATTAAAGATGTTTTATCGCATGAGATTACAGTTACTTCTGGTGTTCCCCAAGGTAGCCATTTAGGACCAATACTATTTACCTTATTCATTAATGATTTGCCATCAGTTATTTTATATTCGAAAATTTTAATGTATGCTGATGATTAGGGCAGCCAAAAATATGCATTAGCATTTTTTTTCTGAATGTTGAGGACAAAGCAATCAAAATATTAATTCATTTTAGGAAAAACTACAACGTTTAAATCCAATGTTAGAAGAATTTACGTGTATTACCAAATTTTATTTTTCAAAATAATGACTACGTACTGACACATAACTTAAGTATAATATATTAAAAAATAAGGGTACTCCTGAAAACGCTTAAATTTAACATTGTATGTCAAATAAGCACTCTATAAACCAATTTTATTTTTTATGAATACGGACATAAGTTAATTTGAATTTTTTATTTTAGTAAGAACTTCTTTTCTGTTTTGCAGAATACAAATAAGTAAAATGTAAAATATTATTCATTTTTAACATTACCTGTAAACCTAATTTTCTACTAGAAGAGAAAGAAGATTTCTAAGTTTTTCAAAATTTGGCATATATATTTCATACATGGGCATCATAAACTCGGTACGAATCAATTTAATTTCGTTTTTACAAAAACAAAACAAATGTGATTTTCCCTACTTTGCTTTGATCAAAGACTATATAATATAAAGATGTTGCACTCAGTACATTTTGGTTTAACAAAAATTTTGCACAGCATAAGGATGTGTGGGACAAGTGACAAGGGAAGGGAAAAAAATTTGCTCTTTTTCTAATTATTTGCAAAGATAAATTTTTTATAGATAACAAATAACGGGGGAGAGCGAGGCCATTTTAATTTTGCTCTCTTGCAAGATAAAGTATTTGATATTATTGTTGTTGTTATTCTTACTGTTTATGTTATTTTTTTTTCAATGGTTTATTTTCGTTTATTTATTTGGTTTATTTTTTAAAAAGAGTGATTGTTCTTTCTATTAAATTTGAGATTGAAAAATAGAAAGAAACAAGATGACTTCGTAGGTGAGGTAGGGAAAATCACATTTGTTTTGTTTTTGCGAAAACGAAATTAAGTTGATTCGCACCGAATTTATGATGCCCATTGCATGAAATTTATATACCAAATTTTTAAAAAAATTCTCTTGTAGTAGAAAATTTGGTTTACAAGTAATGTTAAAAATGAATAATATGTTATATTTTACCTATTTGTATTCTGCAAAAGAGAAAAGAAGTTCTTACTAAAATAAAAAATTCAAATTAACTTAGTTTTTAATAAAACTTTATTATTTAAAGTGTTATTAAGTTAATAGTGCAAAGTCATAATAATTTCATATTAATAAAAAAGATGGTAAGAAAATTATTTTTAATTACATGTGCACATTAAACGTTTCGTATACATATGTATATGTATGTATATACTGTTTGTACTCTAGGATTCAAATTCATCGGTCTCACGGAAAGCTGGCAACAAATGCAGTCTGCCCCATTGCCGCAGATCTAAAAGAAGTTCACCTAACGTAAAGCAATTTCGTTTCCAAATATGGACTCACCGTTGTTTAAAAAGTGGGCAGAAAAATGCAACTTTGACGTGCAATTTATTGCAAATTCTTCCTTATTGTTTTTGTGTGATAAGCACTTCTCATTAGCAGAGTTGGGTTTATTGCATTAGATTTCATTTTCCACTAAATTTAGTGGTAGTGGTAAAAATAGTGCATTATCGCCTTTTATATTTAGTGATAGTGGATATTTAATGCATTAAATAAAACGAATTTAGTGGTAGTGGAAATTTAGTGCATTGAATAAAATAAATTTTATGATAGTGGAAATTTATTGCATTAAAAAAAAAACAAATTAAGTGGTAGTGGAAATTTATTGCATTAAAAAAACAAATTTAGTGGTAGTGGAAATTTATTGCATTAAATATATCGATTTTAGTGGTAGTGGAAATTTAGTGCACTAATTTTGAATAATTAATGGTAATGGAATATAACTCCATTGGCACTATAGTGGAATGGAAATTTAGTTCCACTACCTCAGTTCCACTATCGTTTTAATATACCTTCATATATGGATATAAAATTAATATATGCATACATAGCTTAAGTCAATGTCAAAATAAATTGTAGTGAATGTTATTTTCTTAATTTACTAAGTCCGCCTGTATAAAGTAAATAATTGTTGTTATTGTTTTAATAAGAATTTTAGTACTTTCAAATGTAATAAATTATTCAATTCACCCTAGGTAAGATTTTAATGGCGCTGACTGTCAATATTGCCAGCCACTAATCATTTAGAATTAGTGCACTAAATTTCCATTACCACTAAAATCGATTAATTTAGTGCACTAAATTTCCACTACCACTAAATTTGTTTTATTCAATGCACTAAATTTCCATTACCACTAAATTTGTTTTTTTTAATGCAATAAATTTCCACTACCACTAAATTTCTTTTTTTTTTAATGCACTAAATTTCCACTACCACTAAATTTATTTTATTTAATGCATTAATTTTCCACTACCACTAAAATGGTTTTATTTAGTGGTTAATTATTTCCATTAGCATTTAGTGGTGGCTGGAATATTGCTGCATTAATACTTAGTCGTTTAGTGGTAGTGGAAGCGATAATGCATTATAAATTCAATGCAATAAACCCAACTCTGCTCATTAGAGCTTATTGGGAAGAAATTTTTGAGGCGAGGTGCCGTGCCAAGTTTATACTTAACTGAAAATAACGAGGACATGAGGGTAGAAGGAATCGAAGTCTATTCTGAAAATGATTTGCAACTTTTCAGATCTCCGCCACAATCGCGTAGAGGATCAAAATCGCCTTCACTTTTATGTACAAATTGTGAAAAAAATGTAAAAAATGAAGCACTTTACCAAAAAAATACTACAATATAATTAAAAAGCTTAATACAAAAATGCTAACTATTCGTGATTTAGGGTAAAAAAATTAGTCTTAGAAGAAAAGAGTTATGGTTATGGAAAGAAGTTACAATTAAAGAAATCCATTGAAAGCGAAATTGATGAGTTGCATATTAACCTACTTGATAAAACGCTTTGTAAAATGTTCATAAAGCAAAACAGAAAATCAAATGCTCGATGGGAAGATCAGGAGAGAAACTTGACTGAAAGTATTTATTATAGATCCCCCTCTACGTATTTATTTTTAAGAAATACTTTAAAACTGAACCTTCCAACCCTTTCTTCCCTAAGCAGATGGAGCGATATTAAGAATTTGCAGCCTGGCAATAATTTATGCATATACATATGTATAATGCACTGGAAGCAGCAATTCGTAAAATGCAGCATGCAGAAAAACAATGTATCCTAATTTTTGATGATGTATCTATCCGGCGTAATTGTACATATAATAACTCTGAAGATGTTATGGAATTATTTAATAGGAAGGATTTTTTAAGCTACATACTTAAGCCAGGTTTAATATTTGGGCAGCAAAATTTTTTCCATTAATGAACCTATTCAAACCACCAGGGGTATAATGTCTCTATCAGAAGAAATGTTTCAAGAAGATGACATGCTTTTTATTTTAACCAGTCACTTTAATCAAGATCCATTAGAGAACCTATTTTCGTACCTTCGCGCAAAAGGTGGACACTGACATACCCCTCCGAAATGTACATGCGAAAAATTACAATGAAGAATCAGATTTTGAAAGTTTCTGTGGACCGTCCGATTTGTTTTTTGAAATATGCAAGATACAAATAAAAGTATTTGCAAAAATATTCACAGAAGACAAAAGTATACGAAATATTAAGAAAACTATTTTCAAACAATGCATACAATGCACCAAAAATACAACATATTCCTTTTTGTATGAGGAGAATGACGTATGCTATAAACATAGATTAGAGAAGCTGAATCTTCTAGTGCTAACACAACCTTTCCTATTAAGCATTCTACATGGCAGACTCAAAACTATAAATAATCGAGTGGTGAGAAAGTCAAAATTTTAACTCATTAAAAATTAATTTAAATAACCTGTCCAAATGTAAAAACATTTTATCTTTATTTCTTTGTTAAAATTTGTATATTATAATAAATACTTGTTAAATTTTTTATGTTATTTATAAGAAATCATCTTTTCGGTGCGAGTCGATTAAGTTTTATTTTGTACACCAATAAAACACATATTCTTTACCCTATATAAATATCAACTTTTATAAAATTTATTTTCTTGTTTACTACAAATGTTATGTGGTTTAAAAAGTATTAAAAAGAAACAAAACACAAAAAGATGTAGTGCATGTAGTATAAACATGCATACACAACCAAACATATGTAAACAATAACAAAATAAATAATAAGAACCCAAATCAAATTGTAGTGCATGTAACATAAACAAATATAAACAAAAACAAATTTTAAAGTACAAGAGCCCAGAATAAATATTTTAGTATTATATTACAAAGTGACTTCACCGAAAATAAAAAGAACGAATAATTATGCAGAGTATGCAATATCAAGTGGCTTGCGTCAACTGATGTGGGTCGCTGGGTTTGCATTACGAATGTGAATATGAATATGATATTTAACTAGAGTAGGTCATTAAAATGTAAACAATTAAAATATTAAATGGTTAATAAGAATTTATTGGAATAGGTAGGGGAAATAGAATAAGACAATATTGGAATAAGTATGAGAAATAGAATTAGATATTATTGGAATAAGTAGGAGAATAATGTAGAAAACATAGAATTAATTTAGTATATAAGATCATGAATTTTGTTAATAAAATCAGAAATAATCTAGAATTCAAAAACAAGAGTTTTCTTTTATTTCTCATAAAAACTTCGGCAATTGACTTTGCCATCATATAGAGCCGCCTGCTACTCTAAGGCTCTTTAATAAAATAAGAGTACTATAGGTATCATTTATCACATACAATAACATCCTATATTACATGGCGATCCTCTCCTATATTACAAAGAACTTATGAGTAGACTACATATATATGCATACAAACATATCGCACACCCAATTCAAAAGTGACACAACTCAAAAATTAAAACTACACGTATTAATACATAAACTCAAAAAATACAAATTTTGAGTTGTGTCACTTACGAACTGGGTGTGCGATATGCATGTGTACGTCTGCTTGTTATAGCTTATTCTCTTTTACGCAAAATTCGTCTCCCCTTTTATCTTTCAGAGAGACTATAAATGATTTTCTCTTTCATATGGGATTTTTGATAAATCCCATGCAGGTTTTTGCTATGGAAAAAATAATGTACTGAGTGCACAATCTTTATATTATATAGTCTTTGGTCAAAGCAAAAACAAATTAAATACAAAGCATACAAATTTTACATTTAGAGGAATTAGCCTTTAAAAAAATTACTTAATAATGAATTCTAAACTAAAAGTTACATATTTTTCAACGTTACACCTATTGGAGAAAAATTGCAATATTTGCATGATATACAAAATTTGATTTTCAAATTAATTAAATTTTCGTAAGAATATGCCGAAAATCAAGCAATCCATGTCAAAAAGACTAAATAATATGTTAGCGAATACCGAGATTTTAAAACTGATATGAAAATTCTGTTTTGTAAGGTTTGCAAAAAGCCAGTGTCAGCAAAGAAAATATTTACCATAAAACAACACCTCGGAAGTCAAAAATATATTGAGCTTAACGCAAGAAATTATGATAGAAAACGTTTGCTTTTAAATTTGCACCAATTACTTCCGTTGATGTCGAAAGAATTTTTTCGATGCACAAGAGCGTTTTACGAAAAAACGGACAGAGCTTCATGTTTCAATATGTGAGCGATAGGATTGTTATTTATTGCAACAATAATTTAAATTAATTTTTTACTCTTTAATTTTGTATTTTTTTCATACTGAATTTTAAAAATTTTTTTGATTTTTTTTATAATTTTGGAATTAAAATAAATATATCGCTCATTTGCGAGAAGAGTGGCATAACTCAAAAAAAGTGATTCTGAGATAAATGCATTTAAATATTATAATTTAGCCAAACTGATAGGAAAAGTACAAGACACTTTTGGTCGCCACTATGTGAAAAAAGAGATAAAAATACAATTTTTAGATATGTTTTGATTACAGTTCGTGTTTTTTGAGTTATGCCACTCTTCTCGCAATACATATTATATATATTACATATTTACATATGTAAATATAAAGGAATAATTGTTACTTTTCATGTTTTCAAATTTTTGAAAAGAAATATACATACGTAATTTTACATTAACATATGTATGTATTATGAGTTTTATAGAGCATATTTTTAACGCTTAAAAGTGTTTTTTCAGTGCATATTTTAGGCGCTTAAAACTAATTTTTTAGAGCATATTTTTGGTTGCCCTACTGATGATGTAAAGACTTTGAATACCCCCCAAGATTATATTTTTCTGCAGTCAGATATCGATAAAATTTTTCAATGGTGTCAAATAAATTTAATGGAATTGAATGTTAAGGAATTTAAATACATATAATTTTTTAGAACAAACGAGGTGAACTCTACCTATCATATAAATGGTAATACACTGGAAAAAGTTGATAAGATTATCGATCTTGGTATTTTGTTGGACTCAAAACTAAATGTTCGTGACCATATAGCACTTACTGTAAACAAAGCTAATGGTGTTCTTGGTTTCATGAAACGATGGGCTAAGGAGTTTTCGGATCCCTATATAACAAAGCAATTATACATTTTATTAGTTCGTGCAATACTTGAATACGGTTCGATAATATGGGATCCCTACTATACCATCCATATTAATAGTATTGAATCTGTACAGAAGCAGTTTTTATTATTTTGTTCACGAGACCTTGGTTGGAATTCTTGTGAGCTGCCGTCATATGAAAGTAGACTTGGTCTTATTAAGTTACCAACTTTGAAGAAGGGAAGAGGAACAGTTTTATCTTTGGAGGAAAAATCGAAAATTGAAGCTTATTGGAAGGCAGGACTATCCTTCCATAAAATTGCAGAAAAAACTGGAAGGCACAGGAAAACAATAGCCAATTTTCTTAAAAATAAGGAAAACTATGGAAAAAACTTTAAAGGCGGTAACAATCGAGTGGTTTCTGAAGCAGATAGGAGAGCCATACTAAGGGAAGCATCAAATTCGCATGACTCTTCTACCAAAAGTAAAAAAAAAACTGGTGTTAAAGCGAGCTTATCAATGATGCAAAGACATTTACGTAGACAGAAATTGAAAAAAAAACACCACTTAATGCGCTAAGAAAAGAAATGCGCTTAGATTTTGCTCGAATACACATGACATGGTCTGCTGAGTGGAAGTACGTAGTTTTTTCATATGAAAAAAAATTCAATTTAGAATGGCCCGATGGGTATAACTATTACTTTCACGATCTACGTAAAGAGGAACATCAGTTGGACCGCTTGCACAGCCGAGAGGGAGGTGTGATGGTGTGGGGAGTTATATCCTACTATGGCACCTGCGAATTGCAATTATTAACGTCACGTATGAATGCGGAAAACTATAAAAACGTTTTAAAAATTGCTTTTCCTCACTTCAAAAACATGTTTGGGGGTCTAGAGTGGCATTTCCAACACGACAATGCCCCAATTCACACTGCCAGATCCGTAAAATCATGGACTCAAACCCAAAAAGTTGACGTCCTTAAGTGGCCATCATACTCGCCCGACCTTAATATAATCGAGAACGCCTGGGGAAGGTTGGCTAGGAAAGTATACGACAATACAGCACAAAAACAGAACTAATAGAAGGCATCAAACACGCTTGGTCCACCATTTCGTTGAATTACATTGAAAGTCTGTACAATTCCATTCCGAATCGAATTTTCTAGGTGATTTCAAATAAGGGCGGAAAGACACATTACTAATTTTATTTAAAAGTTTTCAAAATATCATAAACTGGCAATAAAAAGCATTGTTTTTGCTTAAAAAACTAAATATATTGATATTATCGCAAATAGCGCTATCCTGATGACTAATTTTTGGTTACTCTTTTTAATATACTTTTTCCAAAAATTAAAAATGAAATAGTAACTGCAACATTACAGTAGCCATTATTGTTTTATTTTAAGAAGAATTGATAGAAGTCAAATATATAAAAATTGCAAGTTCATAGCACAAGTAGTTTAGATAGTATGTAATATTAAAGGAGAGTGTAAAGAGGGGCGCTAACGTGATGACGCGCAGTGTATATTTTGAAAATTTTTATGAAAATTTTTTAAATTTAATAATTACTTTTTTAAAAATTATTTATTGGATAAAATATCTAATTTTCTTGTTTTGGAACTTCCTTTTTCTAAAGTCCAAGAGAAATGTTTTCGAAGGAGTACTAATAATAGAAAATCCAATACCTCTATTCTGTGTTGAGAACAAGTGTCGGCAAACCACTCTGGGGTCATTCGTTTACATGACTCAATAATAAAAGATTTTATACCAATATTTGACGTTCAGATTTATAGTCATTATGAAATATTAAAATATGTTTTTTGCTTGCATCCATTAGTTTATTCCAAAATCTGTTACTTTTGTTTGGTTTTTATATACTAAATGTGATTCGCATTTAGTTTATAACTATTTGAATATAAGTATTTGTATTTTTGGTTACCACCTTTGGGAAAAAGTCTCCTGACGAGTCTCTTAAGCAGAGACGAAATGGCCATAGAGACATGCTTATCCCCAAAGCAATACATTTCATATATTATGTATATTAAATAAATACAGTTGTTTTTGGTTAATTGAGCCCCGCTTTATTGAGTTTCCCGCTTAATTGTACTAAAAATCATGAAACGAAATCATTCCGTATAACCTCCTATGCAAAAGTACCCGTTTAATTGAGTTCCGCTTAATTGTGCCTCCCGTTTAATTGATTCATAAAATGAGACCGCATTGCGAAAAACACAAACAAATGTTTCAGATTTCGTCTGCTTAATTTTTTTTCTCCACAAACTTAAAACCATTTATGTTGCACCAAAAAAATTTTTGTCATGTTTCAGTTCACCATGTAAATGGAATCATCGAAAGCCTCAACAAATCTAAAATTCAAATGTTGATGACTGATTTTTTTAATCATAGTTTTACTTATGTATCTATAATGTTTTTTATAACATTTAATGTACACTCGCATGCACATACATATGTAATGTAATTATATATTTTAAATTTTGATCTCTTTTTATATAGAATTTTGTAATTTTTGTTGCTTTTCAAATATTGTACGATGAACGTACCTGATTTTTGTTTTGTTTTAATAAACTAACACTATTTTTTAACTTAGTAAATAAAAAAATGAATTTCTTTTTCTCTATACACGTGGATGTTTCGTTTAATTGCTCGCCTGGCTTAATTAAGTGATTTTCGTTTTAATTGCGCCGGCGAATCAATTAACCGAGTATCGCTTAATTGAGTTTCCCGTTTAATTGCACCAAAAATCGTGCATTTTTAGAGACTCAATTAAGCGGAAATAACTGTAATAATAAAATATATTTCTAACTACACTTTTATTACGATATTAAACAGGGCGGTCAGGTGTGGACCCATAAGGCAAAGTCAATAGACGATCCTTATGGACAACTGCACAAGAAGACTTACTACCTCCACGTGGTGGCCACTGGTAACATGGTCGGTGCGGGTCTGGGTGAGTTTCGCGTGTCCTACATTTGTGTGGGAATTGCGTTTCCACTCAGGCCAACTCTTGACCATGGCTAAAGTAAGCAACGCTTGCGGTTTGCTATATGAGTATTCAGGGGACTCTACTAAGGGTTGACTTTGGTTTTCACTTAGTACAGTCCTGCTATCTGGAAACTCATATAGAAGTGTGATCTTTACCATCTATGGGTGGTAACCGCAACTCGCAGTTCAGTAAGGTCATGTCTCTGCTGACTGTTAGTTAAAATTGGATCATGCGGGAGGTGGACGCTCCTCATAACCGTTCCCCCAAATCCAAGGTGGAACAGCATACACTGAGGGATGTATGGTCAAGGGGTACTTGGCTGCTCGTATGCGGACTCTGGATACCAGGCGCCCTCCAGTTTTAATTAGCCTTCCTGTGGCAAGCCGGGCAATGCCGCAGGTGACTCTTTAACCCGAGCATCGCATATTTTTGATGAAAAATATTGCTGATAATTTAGAGAGCGATGCCTCTTATGCATCAAATATAAGGAAGACAATTGTGTCTTCCACAAACATAAAAAGGGTAGTCGACACGAGTGTTACTACCCCGATAACTGTACTGTACAGTACTGAAAAGAGCAAACCTGTGGGGGGTAGAGGTAAATCCCCAGGTTTCTCACTTAAGGCTGAGGCAACAAAGCTTGCTGGGCAATTGAGCCAGGCAGGGAGAAAAGTTGCGTCAGAGGCGCTTTCCAATGAGCGCAAATGATGGAAGGTACTTTCAAAGTGCTCCAGGCAAATCTGCATAGGGCCAAAGGTGCGTCGAGCATTTTTAGCCGCAGATTTGCCACTGAAGATATTAGTCTAGGGCTCATACAGGAGCCCTGGACTATTAATGACAGAGTCAGAGGACTTCAAAATAAGACGTGTAAGTTGGTGTATGCGGCTGGGGAGAGGCCCCGGGCCGCTATTGTGGTAAATTCCAAATTCACCTTCTTTCCCATTACAGGGTTCATTACTAGGGACCTGGTGGCTGTAAGCGTCAAACTTATTACTGATGTTGGTATAAGGGAGGTAATATGCGCCTCTGCTTATTTCCCAGGGGATATGGAATGTGTACCACCCCTGGAAGTCCAAAATTTCATCAGGTACTGTCGGGAGAAGAACCACTACTTCGTAGTTGGATGTGATGCGAATGCTCATCATATGGTATGGGGCAGCACGGACAACAACGATAGGGGTGATTACCTTCTCAACTTTCTGGTTAGCAATAATGTGGCTGTGGCCAATAGGGGCAGCAGGCCTACATTTGTTAACGCCATAAGGTCGGAGGTATTGGATATTACGTTGTGTGATACATTCACGTCTAATCTTCTGAGGGACTGGCATGTGCCAGACGAAGTATCCTTATCCGATCATATGCATATTAGATTTGATCTGGTTAGCGTTGCTAGAACCGATGATAGGCCAATAGTCTCTAGGAAGGTAAATTGGACCTGCTTCAGAGAAAATGTGGCTAAAGAAGTTGACTGGCTGCCAGATTCTATAGAGTCTGTTGATGAACTGGATCTGGCGGCAAATCAGCTACAGTCGACATTAAAATCCTCTTTGGACATTAGTGTGCGTCATAGTGACCATTCTATTGTTCGTAAGGTGCCTTGGTGGAATGACACTTTGTCAAAGCTGAGGAAAACCGTAAGAAGGAACTTTAATAGGGCCAAGCGCACAGGTGATTGGCAGGTTTATAGGGTTAGTCTCACTGAGTACAATAAGGAGATTAGAAGGTCTAAAAGGGAGACGTGGAGGGGATTTTGTCAGTCCATTGAGGGCTTGCCGGCATTGGCCCGCCTTCAAAAGTCTCTCACCATAGATCATTCTAATGGCATAGGGTCCCTTAGTACAGGTACCGGAGGGTACACTCAGTCTAGAAGGCAAACCTTGGATCTCTTGATGGGAACGCATTTTCCTGGTTCCCAAGAGGTGGCACCTGTACGCGAGTGCTGGGATATTCCCGCACCTGTACGTGTTACCAGAAGGGTCAAAAGTCTCGCGAGTAAAATATTCACTCCGGACAGGGTTTTGTGGGCTATTGGCTCCTTTAAACCCTATAAGGCTCCGGGCAGAGATGGAAATTTTCCGGCTCTCCTACAAAGAAGTTCTGACATAATAGTGTCTAAACTTCTTGTAATTTTTAAGGCCAGCTTCGGTTTTGGTTATATACCACGAGCTTGGCGGGAGGTTGCGGTTATATTTATACCGAAGGCAGGTAGGCCTAGTGATCTTCCAAAGTCGTATAGACCCATAAGTCTCTCATCCTTTCTTTTGAAGACAATGGAGAGGCTGGTGGATGTTTATATAAGGGAGACGTGTCTTGTGGAACGTCCCCTGCACCCGAGTCAATTCGCGTATGTGAAGGGCGGATCGACTGAGGGTGCAATTTTGTCTCTCCTTGGGAGTATTGAGAAAGCATTTTCTGACAAGGAAGTTGCTCTTTGTTCTTTCTTGGATATAGAAGGTGCTTTTGACAACACAGGCTTTGACTCCATTACTAGTTCTTTGGAACGGAAAGGGGTGGAAAGGCCAATTATAGCTTGGATCGGCTCCATGCTTAGAGGCAGGATTATCAGCTCGTCCCTTGATGGAGAGGAATTGACCGTGATGGCGTCGAAGGGATGCCCTCAGGGTGGAGTCCTATCCCCATTGTTGTGGACGCTTGTAGTTGATGACTTGCTTACCATGTTGGCTCAAAAAGGAATCAGCGTAATTAGTTATGCTGATGACCTTGTTATAACGGCCCGTGGGAAATTTGAGAGTACATTGTGTGACCTTATGGCTGATGCTCTGAGGGATGTGTCGAATTGGTGCTCTCAAGAAGGACTCTCAGTGAATCCTTCAAAGACGGTTGTTGTACCTTTTACGAAGAGATATAAGCTGACGTGCGACTGTATTTCTTTTAAGGGTACCACTATTATGTTTTCTAAGGAGGTTAAGTATCTAGGTGTCATTCTGGATAGAAGACTTACCTGGAACTCGCACATTTCTGCTGTCCAGGCTAAGGCGACAAGGGCACTTTGGGCATGTCGCTCTTCTTTCGGTAAGACTTGGGGTCTATCGCCAAGAATGACACTGTGGATTTATACCGCCATTGTTCGGCCCATAATCACTTATGCGGCAATAGTTTGGTGGAAAAAGACTGAGGAGTCTACCACCATAAGAAAATTGGGCAAGATACAACGGCTTGCCTGCCTTGGTGTAACCGGGGCAATGAGAACATGTCCAACAGTGGCCTTAGAGGCCCTGATTGGACTAACACCACTTCATATTTATGTGATGAGGGTGGCCGCGTGTTCGGCGGCAAAAGTGTTCGTAAGAACACCTCGAAATGAGTCAAGGAACCTGGCCATTCTTCACAAGGTGGTCAGGAATCCAATTTCGGTCTTGGATACCATGCCTTTGGAACTTTGCTTTGGCAGGAGATTTAAGGTGGAGGTACCGGACCGGGAATGTTGGTCTACTGGGTGTTTGGCTCGGAGTGAGTCTGATCTAAACTGGTATACTGATGGTTCCAAAATGGACAGTGGAGTAGGGGCTGGCGTCTATGGACCCAATCGAAACCTGTCAATTCCACTAGGGAAGTCATTGAGTGTTTTTCAGGCTGAAATCCTGGCCATAACCGCATGTGCTGAGATTAACCTGGATATCGGGCTCAAGGGCAAGACAATTAATATATTTTCAGATAGTCAGGCTGCCTTAAAGGCGCTTGACTCTCATCGTATGACATCTAGACTTGTCAAACATTGCTACGACACGTTGCAAAAATTATCGCTTAGAAACAGGGTGCAGCTGTTCTGGGTACCTGGACACTGTGGTATAAGCGGGAACGAGGAAGCGGATGCATTGGCTAGGAGGGGATCTGCGACGCCTTATATTGGTCCGGAGCCCTGCTGTGCAGCACCGCTTTCTACTATTCTTAGTCAAATTAGTGAATGGGAAACTGGCAAATGTTTGGAACATTGGAATGCCCAGTCGGGTCTTAGGCACGCCAAGGCTGTGATTCGTCCGCGATTTGGGGGTGAGTCTGATGTTCTAAAGTATAGGAGGCCGGACCTGAAAATCCTAACGGATTTTCTTACGGGTCACTGTAGTGTGAGAGCGCATTTGATGAGAATGGCGATCACAAATGTAGATGTTTGTAGACTATGCTCACAAGCATCAGAGACAGCAGAGCACATATTGTGTGAATGTGTGGCTCTTGATAGATTCAGATGGATGTATTTAGGGAGATATATGGTCTGACTGACGGATATATCCACCACTAAAGTTTCGGACCTGCTGGTGTTCGTAAGGAAGGCAGTTGGTCTGTTAAACAAACAGTAGACTCAAAGGGACACAATAGATCTTATAGGTCGCAGTGTCTTGCGTTTGTGCTGGGTCTAAACCAGATAATGATGATGAAACAGGGCGCCATATATTCGATGTAGATTAATGTATTTTCCTTCGCGCAACTACAAATTAAATATGCTTTGCCCTACACTAGCTTACATAGGCGTATCGGAGCACTGTATTCTTTATTACAAAAAATATTTGAACCAACAACATTCTTTAAGTTTTAAAAATTAAAAACAATGAATAAGAAACACAAAACACATGAATTTTATTGTAAGCATGAAACCGTTTCTGTACTTAAGCAAAAAAGAAACACAAAGTAAATTGTCTTTGCACATTTTTAGTGAGTATAAACGACAGTGGTGCCAACGTTTTGTAACCAGAACGCGCTGGTCTCCTTCCCAAAACGCGCCAAATAACAGCGTTGACAAATATATAAAGGCAAAACGCACCGTTTTCCAACGCGCTAAATAAAATTTTAATAAAAGTCGACCCATATATTAGAACAAATACAGTATTTATTCAAGCAAAATAAGTAATATCGATATACATATTTGTTTTTGAATTTAATTCAGGTACAAAAAGTAGATTCTTACAAACTAACAAACAACAAAAACTTAAAATATTTTTTTTTGTATATCAATAAAAATTTAACTGTTTTGTACTTGTACTTCACCTAAAATTTTACTTGGTTACTTTAAATAATCACTCAAATATTAAAATAGTGACTCAGTCTTTTTTTTATTTAATATTAAATTTTTAATATTTTACTGACTAAAATCATTAATAAGGAACTGTTTGATATTCTAAAATTAAGGTAGAAAAGTAAAGTTAAATTTCATTCAAACCGTCTAGCTCATCTTCTGGCCATAAAACTAGAATAATTCGAAGGGGGTAAGTAATACTTCGAATTATTATAATTGTTATTTGAATCAATTTTCAAATAAGGAACTGTTTGATATTCTAAAATTAAGGTAGAAAAGTAAAGTTAAATTTCATTCAAACCGTCTAGCTCATCTTCTGGCCATAAAACTAGAATAATTCGAAGGGGGTAAGTAATACTTCGAATTATTATAATTGTTATTTGAATCAATTTTCAAATAGATGTATCTAATGGAATATCATAATTTTCACAACAAGAATTTTTTAATATGAGGCCATATTTAATGTGTGGTAAGATACATTTTGTTTTTTATTTTTAATTTAAAATAATTCATTACGCTAAAAGCTCTTTCTGGATTTGAAAAAATTATATAAAAAGGAATTATAATATATTTATAACTAATGAAGACAGGATTGACATTAAGATAATTCTTAAAATTGTGGATCTCCAAAATGATAATTAACATTGTTGTTTACCATTATACGAACTATACATATATGTAGTCAAAAATAATTTCACTAAAGTATTGTTAAAAACACTATAAGTATACAATATAAAGCGAAATGAAAGAATTTCCAGCGAAACTATACTTGCGTTTTGATTTGTTGATATTTAAATAAATTATACAAGATTGTTTTTATAGAAAATGTTGGATTGAAGTGGCTTATTAAGTTTATTAAAAAAGCGCCAATTTAGCGCCTTTTTAATTAAACGCGCTAAGACAAAAAAAAACGCGTTTTGTATGGTTAAATCGCGCTAAATCTAGCGCGAAACGATCTAAATTGGCACCGCTGATAAACGAATTGTATCTGCTGAGTAAGAGAGAGTAACAATTCTTATATTTTATTTTACAGGTTCCAACATTACAACACGCTATAAGAAATTTTACTTGTACGTGATGCACGTTCTATATGATTTATATTCTTTGGTTATAGTCAACCAAATACCACACTGTCTTTGACTTTTGCGTTGCATTTGATATGTGTTTGCAAACAAAAAATGTGTATACAAAAAAATTAATTTAAATTAAAAACATAAACACATACATTACATATGTATTTAAAAAAAATTTATATTTACATATAATTTTTAACAAATATTTCTATGTGAAGAAAAGAATAGAAAAAATCAAAAAAAGATATCGAAAATGGTTATATCAGAGTGGATCAAAGTTTGCATAATTTGAACGGAAATAATTTAGTTTAAGTGGAAGGTAAAATCTCGTCGGGCGGTTTGGAACTATGAATTCTAGTTTGATAAGTAATACTTCGGAACTAAGTGTACCGCATATCAGATTATTTATAAATGAAATATTCAAAAAAATTCTTCTGCTTTTAAGAGTTGGAAGTTTAATAAGTGCAAGACGACTTTCATATGCAGGTAAAGCTAAATTCGGACTCCATCGAAGATTTCGAAGACAAAAAAGAAGAAACTGTTTCTGAACTGACTCAATTTTGGAAACGTGAACGTCATATTGAGGATCCCAGACCACAGAAGCGTATTCCAAGATAGGTCTAACTAGTGATGTGTACAATTGCTTTAAGACATAGGGATCATCGAACTCCTTTCCCCAGCGTTTGATAAATCCTAAAACGCCTCTTGCTTTATTAACAATTTGAGAAATATGAGGATTGAAAGAGAGTTTTTTGTCTAATAAAATTCCAAGATCAAGAAATTCCTCAACTTTTTCAAGGTGATAAGTGTCAAATTTATAGTCATAGTGAACTGGACTTCCTCTGTAGAACAGCATATATTTACACTTTTTTAGGTTAAGTTCCATTAAATTAATACTGTACCATAGGCAAAAATTATCCATGTCTTTTTGAAGTAAATTGCATAATTCTAAATTGTTCAGATGGAGGAAAAGTTTAACATCGTCAGCGTACATCAGGATATTTGAATATTTAATACAAGTCGGTAAGTCATTAATATATATTAGAAATAATAGAGGGCCTAAATGACTACCCTGTGGGACACCGGATGGAACAGAAATATTCTTTGATTTATGATTTCTGAATACAATGCACTGGAATCTATTGATTAGGTAGTTGGATACCCATTTGAGGAAGACTGGAGAAAATCCAATTCTTGTTAATTTATAAAGGAGAAGCTCATGATTAACTTTGTCGAATGCTTTGCTGAAGTCAGTATATATAGCATCGGTTTGCATGCCCTTAGTGAAATGTGTTATAACAGCTGTTGTAAACTCCAATAAATTAGTTACAGTTGAACGACATTTTCTAAATCCATGTTGTGAGGGTGATAAAAATGGTGACAATTGATGTGATAGAAATTGCGTAATTATTTGTTCAAATAATTTAGGAATACTGCTTAATTTAGCTATACCTCTGTAGTTTGAAATGTTGGATCTGCTGCCAGATTTGAATAACGGGACTATAAATGATTCTTTCCACAAACGTGGAAAATAGCCTGTTGAGAGAGATAGGTTAAATAAGTATGTAAGTGGCATAGCAAGTGATTCAGAGCATTTTAACAATACACAGTTTGGAACTCCATCAGGACCAGCATTTTCAGAATTTTTTAATTTATGCATGGCTTCGGTAACAGTAGATGGTTCTAGTTTTGGACATGTTATTTGAGTGCATTCTGGAATTGAATAAGGATATTCGATCAAGTGGTTCCATTTTTTTAAA
Source organism: Metopia argyrocephala (assembly GCA_963576795.1). Classification (NCBI taxonomy): domain Eukaryota; kingdom Metazoa; phylum Arthropoda; class Insecta; order Diptera; family Sarcophagidae; genus Metopia; species Metopia argyrocephala. The sequence continues at coordinate 73,925,166 of OY756209.1, read as the reverse complement.
GAATATGAGGAGGAGAAGAATTGTGCGAACATGCTACTAATTTCCTGATCATTGCAAGATTCGGTATCATTATATTTCATCAATGAGGGAAAGCCAACAACTCTCCGTTTCGAATTTACGGATTGAAAAAATGATTTTGGATTGCACTTAAAATTGTTTTTCACTTTTAAGATATATGCATTATACGATTGTACATTTAACAAAGTATATGCAGACCTGCAGACAGAATATTGAACATAATCAGAATTTAGACCAGTTTTTTTATATTTCTTGTAATATTTGTTCTTAAAATTTTTAAATCTTGCAAGTTGTTTAGTATTCCAGGGCGGACCATTAGAAACACTGCGCTTTATCATTGGAATTGATCTTTTAAAACACTCGTGCAAACCAGTATAAAATTTATCTAAAATAGCATCAATATCACTAGGACCAAGGTTGTTACATGGGTTATATTCAAACCAGTTTTCAGTATTAAGAATTGTGTTTAATTTGTTAAAATCAGCTTTTCTAAAGTTAAAAACATAAACATTACTAGTATTTGGTGTAATGGTGAGACGAGTTGCGATGCACATGGATATTTCAAGGCAAGGGTGAAACAGGTCTTCCGGCTTCAATAAAGGGTCAATTCTTTTCAAGATGAAGTCGTCGGAGTTATTTACAAATACCAAATCAAGCATTCTCCCCAATGAATTAGGTATGCTATTTAGTTGGTATAGCCCAAAATCAGCCATTGAATCAACAAAACTTGTACCACAGTCAGACGTGGTTGGAGGAACAAGGAAGTTTGTTTCTGGGCTTCCGTGCCATGTTAGGTGGGGAAGATTAAAATCTCCAAGTATAAGTAAAGAGTCACGAGTTTCAGATTGTTCAAATATAAATTCAATGGCCTTTGAATGCAATTCATACACTTGTAAACTAGAAGATGGAGGTATATAGGAACAGGTTATAAAAATTTTTCTATTAGGCAGTTTAATGCATATGGATATAAATCCAATATCATCGATGTCATAAGGAATTTCTTCGGACTATAAACTAGTTGAGACAGCGATCAGGACACCACCACCATTTCTACCCACTCTGTCGCGTCTATAAATATGAAATCTGCTACACATAATTTCGGGGTTATTGATTAATTTCTCAGGTGTATTCTTGAGCCATGTCTCTCTTAGAACAATTACATTATGGTTTATATCAAAGCTATCTAAGTAAAATGAATTTAACTTTGTATTCATTCCACGAACATTTTGATATGCGATGGATATAGATGAAGAAGTTTTATTTTCGTATGACATATGATTTACTCCCGTAGGATAGATTGTATCATTCAGTTTTTTGAAATAGATTCAGTAGCTCTAGGAAGTGTTATATTATCATTATTTTTATAAACAAACTCTTTCACAATAGTATTTCGTGGCCAAAATTTTGGGTCAACTAGGCCATCATAAATATCCACAGGAACAATTAATTTAAATGATGCTCTATTTCGAGAATTTATCTTAAAGATTTGGATATTATTGTACATTTCATGTGCCATATTGTTCTTAATATAAAATTCTATATCAAGTACAGAAGTATCGGCAGCAAATCGGGTAACAAAAATGGTTTTCATTGGCGGAATAACCCTGAGTGGCTTAGGCTTAACCATAACAGTAGATCCATTCCCTTGATTGTGAGTGGTAGAGTATTCTTTTGGCTCAGTATTGGATTGAAGTAGAGGAGAGAACACCATTAACTCAGAAGATTGATTATTGTTTGACCTCACGTCAACAGGATTTATAACTGGTTCAATAGTTATTTGAGATGGCAAATGATTTTTCGAAGAGGGCAGATTAGAAGTTATATTGCGGGTAATGACAGTGTTTGATGGATTTGGAGTCACAACAACGCAAGACGAATCAGTATTGACTGACGATGTTGAAATAGACACCTTTTTCAAATCATTCAACTGTTTCGTAGACCCAGGAGAAGACGAAGATTGTTTAGATGCTTTTCTTTTTTTTGATTTTGGAGAAGTCGAAAAGTTTTCCAGGTCCTTGAATTTGGTAAAAAGTTCTCCGAATTTATCCAGCTTACTTTTTAACGTCGTAAAATCACCTTTCAGTTCCTCAAATTCCGCCTTGTAACTTTTGAAGAAATTATAGAATCCTATACCTACAATTCTACAATTTGGACAAGACCACTGCAAATTTTTGGCTTTATCATTAAGAGCATCTGCGTCACGTGCTTTGAGCCCACTGCATTTTAAATGACAAATCCCCAAACAAAGCCAGCAAGATATCATACGCTCATCACCAGATATATTACAGTTTTTATTTAAACAGTCCATAGTGTAATTCAATAAATAAATAAATTAGGATCCAAAAACAAAAGTTTGGCTTATGGCTTTGCTAATGAAAGTATAGAAGCTTTTAAAATGAAAAGCTTCTGTAATATAAAAGTTTTTATAATAATATGTAAAATTACAACACTATACGCGATATGTTTGTTTTTGTTGCAGATTTGTGTTGTTTGCTTATTATATTTTTGATTATATTACGAATATTTTGTTCGTGTTGAATTTTTACTGCCTTGAAACTGATATTTTTACCGATAAGTATATATATAGTTTTGTTTTTGTATCTGTTATATTTAGTTTTGTTTTTGTATCTGTTAAATTCAGTTTTGTTTTATTTGTTATTGTTATTATTTGTTTTGTATTGAAAATGTAAATGAACTTTAGAATTGGTGTTAATTTTGGAACTTTGTATTTGTTATTGTAATTTTGATATTATTTGTTTTGATTAACTACTGTCTTGTTTTTATTGTTTATTTGTTTAAAATTTAGTTTAATATGTAAGATAATATTGATCTCTAAAATATTTTTTCCACAAACTGAAGATATAAAAATAACCAATTTTTTATTTAGTTTATAAGTTTTATGATTTGTAAAAGACACTTTAGAACTTTTGAGAAAAATTTTCGAATTATTAAGAGGGGAGAAAGCACATCTGTTCACTTTGAACGCTCTTAAACTTTGATCTTAATTTTGAAATCTCGAAGAAATATGCGTCTAGAGATTCATTTGCCTGCTGTTTTCTTTCTACTAAATCCCTCATAATTTCGAAATTCGATATATTCGTCTGGTATTGGTTGCGTAATTCGTTTTTTAATGTAGGCCATTTCAAATTACCATGCGTTTTAATCAATAACCAATACCAGTCCTTGGCAGAGCCGGTGACTAGTAAATGGAAGTCGCGAAGGATCTCTTCCCAGCTTATGTCGTAGTGTGACTGCATGTGTTCAATACGGAAAATAAAGTCATCTACACTCAGGTTAGTATTATTGCCATTAAAAACGATGCCCCATTTATCAACCCGTATATTCGTTTTTTCAGAGTTTCTTGTGCTGTTATCAGATACACGCAAAGCTCCTGTGATCTGGCCTTGATTTTGATTGCTATACCCCATCTCAGTTTCGTTATAAAGAGGTAATATATTATTATTTATTCCATTATTGCCATTGATCAAATTTTGTATTCGGGGGTTCTGCAATGATTCAATGGATTCCTGACCTTGAGATCGCGTCACAGAAAGTTCCTTTACCGCTCTTGACTATTCTATTACCGACCGTCTCATTTCACTCATCTCCTCTTGTACCAAAAGCTTAATTTTATCCTCCAATGCTCTTTGTACTATCTGGGTTTCATTAGCCACGACTTCTGTTACCTCTGTATCCATATTTGTGCCTGCGGCATTACCTGATTCTCGCGGACTTGTCGTGGCCGCATTTTCGTTTGACCTATTACTCTGCACTACTCGCGAATTAATACTCCCTGATAAATCGATAAATTCCCTATTATGCTTCGCCATACCTTTAACGTTATCTCTATGGCTATACTTTATCTGTTTAGGCTCTATTTCAGATGTACTATTCAAACTAACCTCTTGACTAGTTCTTTTTCTATTACGGGAGCGAGATCTCGCCTCCCTGTTCATCACCACTTACACTAAACTACCAGATTTCTGCCCAATATCGTCAGGACTGTATGATCCCAGGCTTATATGTTCCCTAATGTATGACCGAGATTATATTTTATATTATCGAAATTAATAATTGAAATAAAGATACTAATGATTATAAACACTATTGAAAAACAAAATGTTAAAATTTAGAAAATAATTAATATCACTAATATGAATCAAATAGACGATGATTATTTTATGAATACGTAACAATAAAAAAAAAATAATAAAAGGAGACTCACATGTACTTGCACCTGTATACAAATCTCATAAACTTGACTAAAACAAATAATTTAACACTAAACGAAATAGTAAATAAATAAGTATTATAATAAATTCGGAAATAAATAATAGTATTCGAGATTAATAAATTAAATAATAACTTACATATATTATATAAATAAAATTACTAGTTACTTTTACTATGAATTAATATAACTATAAAAATAAATTAAGAAAATAAATAAATTAACAAATATAATTGATAAAACAAATACCCGAAATACTAAAGGGATATTGTAATAAATATAGCGTTATATAAAAACCTAAAGATTTTCTTGAATAATTAATTGCACAAAAAAAAACTCTACTATAATCCAATTTCATTAACTTTCATGGATTGGTTCACCCTTGTGGCGGAGATGGTTGTTTTAATGATCATTTTCAACGATAGTGATATTCTTTGTGGTCATAAGTAAAACAAAATAAAAATTTTAAAAGGAAAATTAATCTAATCACTTCGCATGTACTATTTCCAATAACGATACGAAATAGGCCAGTGCCATTGTTCGACGATACATCAGACCTTGAGATAGTTCCCAATCGGTTATCGTCTTCTCAACCCACTGCGAAACATCGAAGTTTTAAGCTGAATCTACTTTCACTTCTTTCTAAAATCAAGGCCAGGGCGAACAGTTAATCTGATTATCTCCACATTAAGATTCGTATCCTGTCCTTGCTGTATCGGTCGAATATTAACGTATTTTACGCAAAACCAAAAACCTTTTGTACTACTGACTCTGCGGATTCAATCACAGACGGCTACAAATACTGCTTTAAAATTTTGGTAAAGTTCCGTAGAATATTCGTTAGTCTATTGCTGAATTCTAGTATTCTATTGCGTTGGTACTAAATCTTTAAATACCAAATATTTTAATTGGGCGCCATTTTCTGTTATATAATTTTTCTAGTATATGTCGTTACCAACTCTTACTCAGACCAATTCAGGCTAGCTCATATCTCAGGGTAGATTCTCAACCCTCTGGTCGTTTAAATAACAAAAAAAAAATTTTCAAGTATTTCTCAAAAAAAAAAAACAACAACAACTCACAATCACAATAGAATATTACTAACCAGGAGGCCAGATGTTAAGCCCCAATTACCCTTTCCCATCCGTGTCTGTTTAGTACCATGAACTTCCATTATAAAGCAGAACCCTCTAACCATCCTTTTCACCTTACCACTGAGCTCACCAATCCATATTAAAACTTTACAGCTTATTCATTTTTTTTTTCAATTTTATTACATTATAAAACTTAAAACCTTATATAAATATGCTTAATACGTAGTTTCGATGTATGTATACTTAATGCTAAACAATCTAATATAACCTATACACTGTTAATTTCTTCTTAATCAACACAAAATATAATTATTTTAATTTTAAATTTTATTGCACGATATTAACAGAAGATATCCTCACCCAGGATTAAATCTATTATAGTAAAATTAAAAACCTACTTTCTTTTTAGGAGCTCCCTCAAATAGGCTGTTAAGATTGAATAACCTCAGACTTAATCCCTATACTTAAAATATCTTCCAGTGGCTTCTAAACCTGTATATTTTGTTTTGATTAAGGAATATTCTAAACTATGCAAATAACACTAATATTAAAAAAATGGCTAAAAGGATTAAAATATTCAAATTCAATAAAGGTATATATACAAAATAATATTAAACGTTTTGCTACAATATATGAAATAAATCTCAGAAAAGAAAATACACGAATTTATAAATATTTAGATAAGATTTTTAAACACTGCGAATAACATATACATGTACAACCAAAAATAGATAGATACATATATGCACATAAGTTAATTGGAGAATATTATTGATATATTACAAAACGAGCGAACTCTCGGGATTTTTGTCCCCGTTGGTGGTATTATTTTAAAACGTTTATGATTTTGTTATAAAGAAACTACTTAAAATTGCACTTCTTCTTTAAATAAAATTTTTTTTTTTGAATAGTGGATATAAAACTCCCTACCTGGTTTTAATTTTCTTGCTGTCCCGAAATCTTCCAATGGACACGGACACTCACACCAGGTAGGAATTCTCTTTCAGTACGCCTATCCACTTAAAACAAACCTCCCTTGACCACTCAGTTGATTTACTAGTATACTCTTCTTTTTTTTCTTATGACCAGTTCACTAATTGTTTCTAAACTATATTATAAATATGTTTACAAAAACTTTTCGGTATTTCTTGTTTTACTGAGGTTGCATTCTCCTAGCTTTAGCAGCGACTAACCTAAATAATTGCATAAAAATTTTATTCCCATTGCCGGTGTTGTTTAACGGAGTTCATATAAAAAGATTTTCCATCATTTTCTCTAAATTTCCATTTTCCTATTCCATTTCATAAAATAATTGTATTCTATCCGTTATAACATTTATCCTAAATATTCTGTTTATGTTAAATTATATGCAAATTTATAAGAAAATATGCAATTTCAATTATAGATCACATGCGTAAAAGTTTGTGATTTGAAAACGCCTAATTTCTGGCGATTGTGAACTCTAGCACACCTTTTTGCGATTTCATATGGAGTTCGCCTATTTCATGCGATTTGCGATTTCTAGCACATGGGCGATTGTCGTTCCACAAAATCCTTAATAAAAACTTAATTTTTCCTTTTTTTTTTTTTTAAAAAACACAAAAATACCGTTATCTAAAAAACGGTACTTAGGAAAAAAAAAAATAACTGCATTTTTCGTGCTCAGGAGGTTGCAACTAACTTATCTAGGCATATTTGAGAATGTTCCTAATATATTTGTGTTTGTAATAATAATAGCAAAACCTACTTTAAAAGACTTTGCTTTATAAAATTATGTTTTCGTAACAGTATCAATACTTAAAAGAGCAAGTTTTTGCAAAATGTCGTAATTTCTTGGCAGTCTTCCTGTATAAAACGATACAAATTTTTTTAAAGTTTAACGTGCTTTTTTATTATCTTTAGGTGGCCGCAGCCATTTTTTAAAGAGTGGATCACGTTGAGTGTTAGTGTCCTTCTACATATAAAATAGTGTTTTAAAATAAAATATCAATATTCCTTTGAAAAAATCACTTTCATTTTGGAAAATATATTTTCTTTCTAACTTGTTTCTTTCAATGACTTTTTCGTTATAAGGGAATTTCCTCATTCAGACGATCAATCAAAGCCAGCTTGTCCAGATGAATGCAAAAATTACTATTTGTTATCAGTCTACAATGAGCAACTTAGAAAGGATTTACCAATACAAAAAAAGGCAAATTTAACAGAGATAAAGTAATGAAGTTACAAAAAGTCGTTATTAGAAAACATAAAATTATTGAAATTTCTAATAAGCACTAAAGGCATCATTGGAAAATTTGAAAAGCACCAAGTTAGTGTTTTTTCTTTTTTTGGCACCAGAGTTAAAAATTAGGCGTTTTGGAACATCAAAAAGCACCAAAAATAGTGCCAAAAGCACTAAATTGGCATCGCTGTTGTTATGTATTATATTTCAATATTTGTAAATGTTTGTTGGGTTTCAAAATTTACTTGATTAAATTGTTTTTAAATTTATTTTAACTTAGTTTTCATGTGTTTTTGGAATTTGATTGGAAAATTATTATTTTGAGTATACATGATTTGAATATTTCAAATTATATGAAAAATTATATGTTACTTGTTAGAGATATTAAAAAACAGACAATGTAGGCTTTGGTTTTGAAGAAAAAATGTATTAGACTTTTTTTTTTGTTAGGAGAAAAAAATTATTAGAAGATACAAAAATTTGAACGACGTGACATATAAAGGTGTAGAAGAAAAAAAAAATAATTTTATTTTGAGAAATTAAATAATGTAACCTCTGACTTGAACCCAATATGCTAACCTGGTAGTCAGTACCGTTACACTGTATATAACCAATTCTGTGCTCTAATTTTTTTAACTTATGACCCTATTATGATTCACAACAAAATTGATAGTTGAGTTGTAGTTAGCAAATGTCTATTACACCCCGTCTATACGAACCATGGATTTGGTATATCATGAACAAAACGTCGGCAGAGCAAATGTCAAAATTTTGGTCTAATTTGTGTATGTGGTGACTACGTATGGTTTACCAAATCATAATTTATAATTTTTCATCAAGTGCATTTCGTTTATTTCTGCGATTGAGAATGTAAAAAAGATGGCGTCAAACTAAAAATGATAGCTGATGGTAGCACATAGTTGTTCGAACAATTGTTTTACCAACGATGGTCGACAAAGAACACGACATTGATTTAGAGAGTCTACAGGAGCCAAATCGATGATCGACCAAAAATTTTTTCATGATATACCAAATCTATGGCTCGTATAGACGGGGTGTTATGAAATACAACTTTTAAGCAGCTCTCCATTTGGTTGTTTTCGTTCATTTTGTTATATAATTTTTCTAGTATGACATGTCGTTACCAACTCTTACTCAGACCAATTCAGGCTAGCTCATATCTCAGGGTAGATTCTCAACCCTCTGGTCGTTTATATAACAAACAAAAATTTTCAAGTATTTCTCAAAAAAAAAAAAACAACAACAACTCACAATCACAATAGAATATTACTATCCAGGAGGCCAGATGTTAAGCCCCAATTACCCTTTCCCATCCGTGTCTGTTTAGTACCATGAACTTCAATTATAAAGCAGAACCCTCTAACCATCCTTTTCACCTTACCACTGAGCTCACCAATCCATATTAAAACTTTACAGCTTATTCATTTTTTTTTTCAATTTTATTACATTATAAAACTTAAAACCTTACATAAATATGCTTAATACGTAGTTTCGATGTATGTATACTTAATGCTAAACAATCTAATATAACCTATACACTGTTAATTTCTTCTTAATCAACACAAAATATAATTATTTTAATTTTAAATTTTATTTCACGATATTAACAGAAGATATTCTCACCCAGGATTAAATCTATTATAGTAAAATTAAAAACCTACTTTCTTTTTAGGAGCTCCCTCAAATAGGCTGTTAAGATTGAATAACCTCAGACTTAATCCCTATACTTAAAATATCTTCCAGTGGCTTCTAAACCTGTATATTTTGTTTTGATTAAGGAATATTCTAAACTATGCAAATAACACTAATATTAAAAAAATGGCTAAAAGGATTAAAATATTCAAATTCAATAAAGGTATATATACAAAATAATATTAAACGTTTTGCTACAATATATGAAATAAATCTCAGAAAAGAAAATACACGAATTTATAAATATTTGTACAACCAAAAATAGATAGATACATATATGCACATAAGTTAATTGGAGAATATTATTGATATATTACAAAACGAGCGAACTCTCGGGATTTTTGTCCCCGTTGGTGGTATTATTTTAAAACGTTTATGATTTTGTTATAAAGAAACTATTTAAAATTGCACTTCTTCTTTAAATTAAATTTTTTTTTTTGAATAGTGGATATAAAACTCCCTACCTGGTTTTAATTTTCTTGCTGTCCCGAAATCTTCCAATGGACACGGACACTCACACCAGGTAGGAATTCTTTTTCAGTACGCCTATCCACTTAAAACAAACCTCCCTTGACCACTCAGTTGATTTACTAGTATACTCTTCTTTTTTTTCTTATGACCAGTTCACTAATTGTTTCTAAACTATATTATAAATATGTTTACAAAAACTTTTCGGTATTTCTTGTTTTACTGAGGTTGCATTCTCCTAGCTTTAGCAGCGACTAACCTAAATAATTGCATAAAAATTTTATTCCCATTGCCGGTGTTGTTTAACGGAGTTCATATAAAAAGATTTTCCATCATTTTCTCTAAATTTCCATTTTCCTATTCCATTTCATAAAATAATTGTATTCTATCCGTTATAACATTTATCCTAAATATTCTGTTTTCTGTCCTTGAAAATTTACCCCCCTCTCCTATTTCCATTTCCCTATACCATAAGATAAGTAAGACAATATTTTAACGGTCAAACATAACAACAAAATTTATAACAAATATGTGCACGAACAATTTACAAATAAAACGCTAATTTACTCCACTGTAAACTTGAATGAATTTACTCCTATTGTATTCAACTATGGTAAAGTTTACTTGTCCTCATCTTGACATCTCTTTTACTCATATGTAATGGGCCTATATAAAATTGTAAACAAATAATAATATTGATGGACGGACACTGGTAAGTAAATAATGTCATAAAATGTTCTTATGTTTTCTAAATCAATTATTTTCTTTTATTATAGCAAAAAAAAAAGGGAAATATATGGTCAGACTGATGGCAACATAATGAAATGTCCATATATGTACAAGGGGTAAGGACACATGAGACATGAACAGAAGGAAGATAAATTGGCTCATATATAGTGTTTCATAAGGTAGGTTCGCGTTCAAATTTTGCCGCATTCAAACTAAATCTAATGGATGAAGACACACAACTTTTAACCCTATTGTGATTCACAACTGTTGTTTAGATGTTGTGTGCTAGGTGTCAAATTTAAACAACTGCTATTTATCAGTTGTATTTTTGTCTGATGGAAAAAAAACAGTGTAAGTGTATATAAGGAAATTCAAGAAAGCATGCAAAAAATCTACCCTGAGATATGAGCTAGCTATTCATAAAATAATCATCGTCTATTTGATTCATATTAGTGATATTAATTATTTTCTAAATTTTAACATTTTGTTTTTCAATAGTGTTTATAATCATTAGTATCTTTATTTCAATTATTAATTTCGATAATATAAAATATAATCTCGGTCATACATTAGGGAACATATAAGCCTGGGATCATACAGTCCTGACGATATTGGGCAGAAATCTGGTAGTTTAGTGTAAGTGGTGATGAACAGGGAGGCGAGATCTCGCTCCCGTAATAGAAAAAGAACTAGTCAAGAGGTTAGTTTGAATAGTACATCTGAAATAGAGCCTAAACAGATAAAGTATAGCCATAGAGATAACGTTAAAGGTATGGCGAAGCATAATAGGGAATTTATCGATTTATCAGGGAGTATTAATTCGCGAGTAGTGCAGAGTAATAGGTCAAACGAAAATGCGGCCACGACAAGTCCGCGAGAATCAGGTAATGCCGCAGGCACAAATATGGATACAGAGGTAACAGAAGTCGTGGCTAATGAAACCCAGATAGTACAAAGAGCATTGGAGGATAAAATTAAGCTTTTGGTACAAGAGGAGATGAGTGAAATGAGACGGTCGGTAATAGAATTGTCAAGAGCGGTAAAGGAACTTTCTGTGACGCGATCTCAAGGTCAGGAATCCATTGAATCATTGCAGAACCCCCGAATACAAAATTTGATCAATGGCAATAATGGAATAAATAATAATATATTACCTCTTTATAACGAAACTGAGATGGGGTATAGCAATCAAAATCAAGGCCAGATCACAGGAGCTTTGCGTGTATCTGATAACAGCACAAGAAACTCTGAAAAAACGAATATACGGGTTGATAAATGGGGCATCGTTTTTAATGGCAATAATACTAACCTGAGTGTAGATGACTTTATTTTCCGTATTGAACACATGCAGTCACACTACGACATAAGCTGGGAAGAGATCCTTCGCGACTTCCATTTACTAGTCACCGGCTCTGCCAAGGACTGGTATTGGTTATTGATTAAAACGCATGGTAATTTGAAATGGCCTACATTAAAAAACGAATTACGCAACCAATACCAGACGAATATATCGAATTTCGAAATTATGAGGGATTTAGTAGAAAGAAAACAGCAGGCAAATGAATCTCTAGACGCATATTTCTTCGAGATTTCAAAATTAAGATCAAAGTTTAAGAGCGTTCAAAGTGAACAGATGTGCTTTCTCCCCTCTTAATAATTCGAAAATTTTTCTCAAAAGTTCTAAAGTGTCTTTTACAAATCATAAAACTTATAAACTAAATAAAAAATTGGTTATTTTTATATCTTCAGTTTGTGGAAAAAATATTTTAGAGATCAATATTATCTTACATATTAAACTAAATTTTAAACAAATAAACAATAAAAACAAGACAGTAGTTAATCAAAACAAATAATATCAAAATTACAATAACAAATACAAAGTTCCAAAATTAACACCAATTCTAAAGTTCATTTACATTTTCAATACAAAACAAATAATAACAATAACAAATAAAACAAAACTGAATTTAACAGATACAAAAACAAAACTAAATATAACAGATACAAAAACAAAACTATATATATACTTATCGGTAAAAATATCAGTTTCAAGGCAGTAAAAATTCAACACGAACAAAATATTCGTAATATAATCAAAAATATAATAAGCAAACAACACAAATCTGCAACAAAAACAAACATATCGCGTATAGTGTTGTAATTTTACATATTATTATAAAAACTTTTATATTACAGAAGCTTTTCATTTTAAAAGCTTCTATACTTTCATTAGCAAAGCCATAAGCCAAACTTTTGTTTTTGGATCCTAATTTATTTATTTATTGAATTACACTATGGACTGTTTAAATAAAAACTGTAATATATCTGGTAATGAGCGTATGATATCTTGCTGGCTTTGTTTGGGGATTTGTCATTTAAAATGCAGTGGGCTCAAAGCACGTGACGCAGATGCTCTTAATGATAAAGCCAAAAATTTGCAGTGGTCTTGTCCAAATTGTAGAATTGTAGGTATAGAATTCTATAATTTCTTCAAAAGTTACAAGGCGGAATTTGAGGAACTGAAAGGTGATTTTACGACGTTAAAAAGTAAGCTGGATAAATTCGGAGAACTTTTTACCAAATTCAAGAACCTGGAAAACTTTTCGACTTCTCCAAAATCAAAAAAAAGAAAAGCATCTAAACAATCTTCGTCTTCTCCTGGGTCTACGAAACAGTTGAATGATTTGAAAAAGGTGTCTATTTCAACATCGTCAGTCAATACTGATTCGTCTTGCGTTGTTGTGACTCCAAATCCATCAAACACTGTCATTACCCGCAATATAACTTCTAATCTGCCCTCTTCGAAAAATCATTTGCCATCTCAAATAACTATTGAACCAGTTATAAATCCTGTTGACGTGAGGTCAAACAATAATCAATCTTCTGAGTTAATGGTGTTCTCTCCTCTACTTCAATCCAATACTGAGCCAAAAGAATACTCTACCACTCACAATCAAGGTAATGGATCTACTGTTATGGTTAAGCCTAAGCCACTCAGGGTTATTCCGCCAATGAAAACCATTTTTGTTACCCGATTTGCTGCCGATACTTCTGTACTTGATATAGAATTTTATATTAAGAACAATATGGCACATGAAATGTACAATAATATCCAAATCTTTAAGATAAATTCTCGAAATAGAGCATCATTTAAATTAATTGTTCCTGTGGATATTTATGATGGCCTAGTTGACCCAAAATTTTGGCCACGAAATACTATTGTGAAAGAGTTTGTTTATAAAAATAATGATAATATAACACTTCCTAGAGCTACTGAATCTATTTCAAAAAACTGAATGATACAATCTATCCTACGGGAGTAAATCATATGTCATACGAAAATAAAACTTCTTCATCTATATCCATCGCATATCAAAATGTTCGTGGAATGAATACAAAGTTAAATTCATTTTACTTAGATAGCTTTGATATAAACCATAATGTAATTGTTCTAACAGAGACATGGCTCAAGAATATTATTAATTTAATCAATAACCCCGAAATTATGTGTAGCAGATTTCATATTTATAGACGCGACAGAGTGGGTAGAAATGGTGGTGGTGTCCTGATCGCTGTCTCAACTAGTTTACCGTCCGAAGAAATTCCTTATGACATCGATGATATTGGATTTATATCCATATGCATTAAACTGCCTAATAGAAAAATTTTTATAACCTGTTCCTATATACCTCCATCTTCTAGTTTACAAGTGTATGAATTGCATTCAAAGGCCATTGAATTTATATTTGAACAATCTGAAACTCGTGACTCTTTACTTATACTTGGAGATTTTAATCTTCCTCACCTAACATGGCACGGAAGCCCAGAAACAAACTTCCTTGTTCCTTCAACCACGTCTGACTGTGATACAAGTTTTGTTGATTCAATGGCTGATTTTGGGCTATACCAACTAAATAGCATACCTAATTCATTGGGGAGAATGCTTGATTTGGTATTTGTAAATAACTCCGACGACTTCATCTTGAAAAGAATTGACCCTTTATTGAAGCCGGAAGACCTGTTTCACCCTTGCCTTGAAATATCCATGTGCATCGCAACTCGTATCACCATTACACCAAATACTAGTAATGATTATGTTTTTAACTTTAGAAAAGCTGATTTTAACAAATTAAACACAATTCTTAATACTGAAAACTGGTTTGAATATAACCCATGTAACAACCTTGGTCCTAGTGATATTGATGCTTGTATAAAATCGTACTAAAATTTACGATTTTATAACTTAATTGTCTTTTTTTACTTATTATAAATTTGAAAATAACGTTGTTTTAAAAAGTACTCAAAATGTTATTTATTGGAAATAATTGTAACGATTACTTTCGTGCCCTTATTGTGAATTGAATTCCAATGATGTTGGATAAAATTGTTCCCATAAAAATAAATGTTTAAAGGCTTTAAGGGCACTAAAAAGTTATTCTAAAACTTACTTAATTGTGAAACTTATCGCTGATCAGACTCACTTATCTTTGAAACTTATCGCTGATCACATTAAAATTTCTATTTTATTTACTTATTTCTAATCATATTAAATTTTCTAACTACTTGTGAATCCCATTTACTTTAACTCAAACTAATTTATTTGATTTTAAATTAAGTTTAAACTAAACCAAAAGTTATTTTTTTTACTTAAATCTAAAAATGTTAAACCAACTAAATTTCTTTGAATCATAAAAAATCAAAATTTATATTTATGTACATTAAAAAAAAAGAATAACATTAATAAAAGAAATCCTGAATTTATATCAATAATCAACATTTACTTTACTTTACATTACACACGAACAAACATCTATTCAACAACACAAATTAATAAGGTGAGCTCACACAACAAATAATCGCAAAATACCCATTTATTCATAACACTAACCCTTTTCTTTTCTCCCAAAAAAATAACCGGCAACTTAATGCATCATAATTTCTCATACTTGAGAAATTATTTATTGTAACAAAAAGGAATTGGTGTATTTATATTCCACAGAAAATACAGTCCACTACTCAACAACATATACCAAACACCAAGCTCTTTTCTGTTCATGGTCCTATCGAACCGTTAAGAAAATATAAAACCCTTTGAAAACAAATTTATTTACGGCGTTCTCAAACATAAAAAGGATAAAAAGGCATAGTTGACATCACTTTTTTTCCACCACCAAAATGAGGTAAGAATTGTCTCTCATTTGAATATCTCATTAAGTATACATAGTGCAAGAAAGCAGTAAAGAAATAATATAATAAACGATCGCGCCGCGCCGGTAAAAAGAAAAGAAACAAAATTTAAAAAACAGAACAAATTTAAAAAAAAAACCAGACAATTTAAAGAAAAATATTAATATTTGGAAATTTCAAAAGACAAAATAAATAAAATCCACAGCAAAACATCAAAACTAATAAAAATAAATAAAAAAAGAAGCGTTAAAAGTGCACATAGTTATAAACCAAATAGTTAAAACATATAAGTAACGGAATTCACAAAAAAAAAACAAAAAACAACAACAAGAACCAATAGTGACAGTACAATAGTGATTGCAAACAATTTAATTTTTATTATTACGAAGAAAAATATATACATACATAGTATATACACATATATGTACATAATATACATATATTTATTTAAACATAATTTGGAAAGAAAATAAATAGAAAAACAAAAATCGTCAAATTCCGCAAGAAAACGGTAAATAATCTACAATAATTATAATAATAAATTAAGCACCATAAACTGGAAAAGTGTTTTTATATATGTATACATATGTCCAGTGCAGCCAGTTATATATGTATGTACATGTTAGTTATATATGCATGTACAAAAATTTAAAAATAATTAACTTAATTTTTATGTGAAAACCATAAGCGGTACATTTACTCAGTCCCGTTAAATAAAGAAAATACCTAACTCACATAAAATACATATATGTACATATATCTGGTTTGAAAGTGTATATATTCATTATCTCACATACGAGCCACAGAGGGTTAAGGTAGAAGGAAAAGAAAAAATCCGTTACAATTTGTCGATATTATAAGCATAAACTTATACATATATGTACATATGTATATATGCACATTGCAAATTTTTTTCAACAAGTGAGGATAAATAACAAAGAAAAAGAGCCAAATTTTCCAAAAAAATTTTGAAAATAAAACGAAAAAGATAAACGAAAGAATAAAAAAGAGTTTTTAAACATAATTATCAAGATTAAATTTTCCATCAAAGAAAATAAAATAAGAAAAAGAAAATAAAACAGAAAATTTTAAGTTAAAATATTTGCGCTGTGATGAAAATTAAAACAAAATATTAAATAAATTTAATTGGAGAAAATTTGTGTTAAAAAAATTGGAAAAGTCCGTTAAAATGATAACCGTTTTACATATACTTATATGTATATAAGAAAAAGAAATATACATATGTATATACTTATATAGTGCAAGTACATAAATACATATTTGAAAAAAAAAAATAGTTTTTTCTTTTCACTCAGAAAAGGTCAATATATAAAACAAAAAAAAAAAATTTAAGAAATTTCCGTTACAATTATTGCCAGTGGTATACATACCAGCAAAAAAAAAAAACATCATATTGCAAAATAAACCACGTATAAGCAAAAAGAGAAACGAAAAATTAAAAAAGCAAACAGAAAACGAATAATTATTAAAAACAAGTAAGAAATTTAAAATTAAAAAATTCAAATATAAATTAAAATAAAATATATCAATTAAAATTATATTGGATCACTCCTTCGAAAAAACAAAAAGGAAAAAGTTTTTTTATTACGTGAAAAAAAAAATTTTTTTTGCAGTCTCAGCTTAAAGAAAAACCAGAAAGAATATTTGGCACATACCCAATAAATAAAAAATTTTTTATATTCTCTTTAATAAGTTCTTTTCAGAGAATAATCTCTTTGCAGAAATAAATTTAATTTGCTGTAAAAAGAAAAAACTAAAAACAAACAAATTCCAAAAAGAGACAGAATGAAAAGAACCTAAGAGAAACAGAATATTCAAAACAAAAAGGAGAATAAGGAGCTAAAATAAATACAGAAAATTTTTATTTATTGCTTTCAACAATAAGTACAAAAAAAATATAGTCGTGATAAAAATTATAGCAAAAAAAAAAAAAAAAACTTTTGATATCAACAATAATAAAAAAAATTTTTCAAATAATAACCAGTTCCATTGTTCATACATTTGACAAAATATTAACAAATTCTTAATTTTCAAATATCGAAAAGAATCTAAATACATTTTTTGCTCCACTTATACAATAATACAAAAAATAAATTTTTTCCTCAAAATAAAAATAAAATTTACCACAGTTATTGTAATTAAATTAATAAATTAATTTAGCGAGTATTTAGTATAAACAAAATATTGAAAATATCAACAATAGACAAAATATTTTCCACAAAAATATAACAAAACAATTTCAACACCATATTAGTGGATTAAAATTATAACAAATTTGATTCACATAAAATTATTCAATAATAACAATCTATACAAAAATAAGCAACAGTAAAGTGAAAAATTATAGCAAAATAAAAAATTACAACAGTTAATAAAATAAAACAAACCGCAAACCGTAAACGTTCGTTAATATATACAAAAAATTTACTAACCTACTCAAAAAAAAAAATTTTCTGGCAAAATTAATAAGGTAACATAAATATTTCCATATCACATATATTTTCTTGATACATAAATATATTTATCATATACATTTATACATATAATACAATCATAAACATATTTTACATTATCGTTTAACCCACGAATATATTGCATTTGTTGAACTTGCAAATACATATATTACATACATATTGCATAATATTCGAATGAATTCTATCCATTTCTCTGCGTCCCGAAACTAATTTATAACACTTGCGTTTGAAAAACGGTGAAAATTCCTTAGTAGCTCGACTCCACAACACTTCGGAATTGTGTTTACTGACAAGTAGAGTGCATTTTTGATCCTATATTTCAAGTCCTGTGCATACTATTTAATTCGTTTTATTTTCTTAACCCTTGGTGAAGCACTTAAATCTAGTAGGTTTGTTACTAACCCTATAAAAATATCTTTATCTTACCAATCGTTCTCAGGATATTTTTCAATTTCTGTTCTATTGGTATTTAGCATATACCAATTTAAAAACAAACCTACATACTTCTCATTCACTGAATTATCGAAAACTTATCACTTATCAACATGCCTAACCCTAAGGAAAACCAAAAACAGGATGAAGATTCACCCAAACAGGAGAAATTTCTATTTGATTGCGAACATTTATTGAATTTCTGCACAAACTTCGAAAGCTCAGAAATACAGGACCAAACTGACTCAATACTAGAAACCAAAATACAGGATCTAGATGGCAGGTGGATAAAATTGCAAGCCTCTTACGAAAATTTGATGATATCCCCAAAGAAAGACAATACCAGAGACTATAAGGAGAATGCAAGAATAAATTTTAACGCCTGCTCGGAGGCATATTACACGTGCAGATCGCATATATTAGATCTACTCAAGCTCTCTAGAGTATCCGAGCCTCAAAATATAGCCTTCAGATCGAACTTAACCCCCCAACAGATCCCCTTATCAAATAGAACATCATTTATAAAATTGCCCCAATGCGACATAGAGACCTTCAGCGGCAGCTACGAAGACTGGCCAGCGTTTCGTGACCTTTTCACTACTGCTTGCATTCAAAATGAAGAAATACCTCGAGCCCAAAAACTTTTCTATTTACGTCTCAAAACAAAAGGCAGCGCGGGTGCCATTGTAAAACGATATACTCTGTGTGATGAGAACTTTGATCATGCATGGAACGCGTTGAAATCCCGATTTGATAATAAGCGACTCCTAATTGATAATAAACTCAAAATGTT
Organism: Metopia argyrocephala; assembly: GCA_963576795.1. Taxonomy (NCBI): domain Eukaryota; kingdom Metazoa; phylum Arthropoda; class Insecta; order Diptera; family Sarcophagidae; genus Metopia; species Metopia argyrocephala. Next base: position 73,905,785 of record OY756209.1, on the reverse strand, counting down.
GTTTAACATTCCCTCAGCAGACACTGAGAGCAGCGAATCGATTCAAAGAATCCACTCAACTGTTACCGATTGCCTGACAGCCCTACGAGCTCTGGATGTCAAGGTAGATGGATGGGACCCAATCATCATTTACCTGGTCTCTACAAAACTACCTAATGAAACATTAGAACTCTGGGAACAATCGTTTAAAACTCATCGTGAATTGCCCACGTGGGCACAAATGGATGACTTTCTAATGAACCGATGCGAAGTGGTTGAAAGAATTTCATCTATAAAAACGACTAAAGAGCGCTTTAGTCTCCCCACCCCTTATAATACAAGAAAAAACTTTTCTGGTCCTCACAAGGCAAACATTCAATCTTATTCTTCACAGGAGAAACTCAGTACTACTTGCCACTTATGTGGCAATGATCATCATCTCAGATCTTGCGAAAAATTTAGAAAATATACAGTTCAGCAAAGAATAGATTTTGTTTTTCAGAATAAAATATGTAATAATTGCCTCTCCTCAGCCCATACGAAAACCAATTGTTCTAGCAAAAAACTCTGCTTTGTTTGCAAATCTGATCATCATACTCTATTGCATTTGACAAAACCCAGAGAATCAATCAGACCCCTTTCAGATAATGAAAATTTAAGAAATCCCAATGAAAAGTCGAATTATAGGAAACACGAAGGCCAAACCGAACGTAAACGAGATTTCGCAGATGATTTACCCTCAACTTCACGAAGCTCACAAGTACAGGCAAATTTTTCCTCTAATAACGCTTTTATCTTACTCCGCACTGCTCTAGTCCAATTAGAACACGAAGGGGAACTATTTACGGTTAGAGCACTGATAGACCCCGGTTCTCAAAGGACATTTTTATCAGAGAGGATCAGAAGCCTTCTAAAATTGTCCTACAAGAAATCTCATGTTGAAATTATTGGTATAGGCGGCCAATCTCAATTAGCTGATAAAGAATGTACTTTTACAATATTAGCAAAACGGAATAACACGAGATTTAGCGTAAACGCCATTATTCTGCCAAAGCTTACAAAACAGATCCCTTCAATAACTTTTGAATTGCCCAACTCTTCTGAACTCCGCAATCTTGATTTAGCTGATCCAAATTTTAATAACTCAACTCCCATAGACTTAATACTCGGTAACGACTCAGAACAATTTATTAATATTGACGGCATCAAGAAAAATATATGTGGAAGGGCAACGGCTTATAACACTATATTCGGCTGGGTCCTAAGCGGTCCAATACAAAGTAACCCAGTTCACACTTTCACAACAACAGTTATGACTTCAGAAATTATTGCTCTGAACGATACACTGAGAAAATTTTGGGAACAAGAAGAGTTTTCCACCCAACCCATTATTTCTAAAGAAGATCAATATTGTGAAGAATTTTACAAGAACACAACAACAAGAGATGAAAGCGGTAGATATATAGTCCGCCTTCCGTTTAAGGATGAATTCCCAAATTCTAAATTTCTTGGAGCTTCCCGCATCCTTGCCTTTGTTCAGAATTCTCGGTTGAATATATCACTCGCTAAGACACCAGAATTAGAGAAAGAATATAATAAGGTACTGGAAGAATATCTCTCCCTGAATCACATGGAACCGACTTCATTTCGTGAAATAGTAGAGGATAATAAATATTTCTCATTCTATCTACCTCACCATGCGGTAATAAGACCCGAGCATAAAACTACTAAGGTTAGAGTAGTGTTTAATGCGTCCCGTAAAACAAAATCTGGTTATTCTCTTAATGACATATTACACACAGGCCCCACCTTGCAGTCTGATTTGATGACAATTCTGCTCAACTGGAGAACCTATAGGTACGTCTTCAACGGCGATATACAGAAGATGTATCGCCAAATTTGGATCCACCCAGAAGATCGCGCCTATCAGCGTATAATTTTTCTCAATAATGCTAATAGTCAACATAAAGATTATCAACTTAAGACAGTTACTTTTGGAGTTAACTGTGCCCCATTTTTAGCTATACGCACCCTTCATCAACTGGCAGAAGATTCACAAAGCAAATATCCCAAAGCCGCTAAAATATTACGCAACGAGACGTACGTGGACGACATATTGTCAGGCGGTCATACCATAGAGGAAGCAAAGGAATCACAATCTCAGCTCATAAAAACACTCGAATCAGCAGGATTTCCACTAAAAAAGATTACGGCAAACGAAAACCAATTACTTACCGATATTCCAATTGGAGACCTGTATGATTCTGACTTATTACGGTTTCAAGAAGCTAGCACTACCAAAACTCTAGGTATAAGATGGAATGCTCTAACTGATAAGTTCTCATATTCGTTTACTCCAATAACCCTAAATGAAAAAATTACTAAACGAATTATATTGTCCGGCATAGCTTCCATTTTCGACCCTGCAGGATGGATAACCCCCATAGTCATAAGGGCGAAAATGCTAATGCAGGAATTGTGGTTGCAAGGTCTACAGTGGGATGATATGGTTTCACAGGAAATTTCAAATAAATGGAAAAATTTGTTACATGATCTCTCTAACTTGGACAAAATAATAATCCCGAGGTGGCTACTGTACAGTCCCAAATGCTCGATACAAATTCATGGTTTTTCCGACGCATCCAAAGGTGCATACTGTGCAGCAGTATATTTGAGATGCCAAACAACGTCCCAAACAGTATATAGCAATTTGATAGCATCGAAAAGCAAAGTAGCACCCATTCAACCGATCTCTCTGCCTAGACTGGAACTCAGTGGCGCTGTACTATTGTCCAAACTAGTAACCCACTTGATAAAGTCTCTAAAACTACCCTCATGTGAAATTTATTTGTGGACAGATTCTCTTATCGTCATTGGTTGGTTGTCAAAACCACCATGGACATGGGAAACCTACGTGGCAAATCGAACGGCTCAAATTTATAATCTCTTGCCCAACGCTGACTGGAATCACGTTCGAACCCACGATAATCCCGCAGATATCGGTACCCGTGGCTGTAGACCAGAAGAACTCGCAGATAATACATTATGGTGGAACGGACCATCTTGGCTCACAAAACCACAAACAGAATGGCCAAAGAAGCAACAATTAAAAATACCCGAAATTCATAAAAAAGTCGAATGTCTACATACTTCTTTACACGACGAAGACATTTTGAACAAATTCTCTAATTATCCCAGAGCCTTAAGAGTGGTAGCATATATATTTCGCTTCTTACATAATTCTCTTACGAAATATAAGATACACTATAAGTACTCTAAAAAAGATCTCACTTACAATGAAATTAAATTTGTTAAATTAAGATTAATATCCCTAACTCAAAAATCTTATTACAAGGCAGAATTTAAAGAAATCTCAAATTCTCTGCCAATCTCTAATAAAAGCTCTTTAACAACGCTAAATCCATTTCTAGACCCAGATAATATCTTAAGGGTTAACGGCAGACTATCAAACTCATCTCTATCATATAATGAGCGTTACCCAATAATACTACCAGGAGGGTCAAGGTTATGCCAATTATATTTGGAAAACCTACACTTATTTCTGGCTCACGCTGAATGCAACCAAATGTGCAGAATGGTACAAACCGAATTCTATATCTCTCGACTTAAAACCCGCATAAAGAAAATCATACGGCAATGTAAAACATGTATAATATACAAACAAAAGCCATGTACTCAAATCATGGCTCCCTTACCCCCAGACAGATGTACGCTCACAATACCATTCCAAACGACTGGAATAGATTATGCTGGCCCCTTTGAACTCAAGAGCTCTATACTGAAAAAAGCACCTATAATCAAAGGATATGTTTGTGTGTTCGTTTGCTTTAGCACGAAAGCCATTCATTTGGAGGTGTGCTCAGACTTATCCACAGCAGCATTTCGAGCAGCTTTCTCTCGATTCGTTGGCCGGCGGGGACTACCCTTCAGGTTATATTCTGATAATGGCAGAAACTTCATAGGCGCAAATAGGCAACTCAAACGCGAATTCGAAATATTCATTAAATCCACTTCAAACGATATATCCAGAAAGTACACTGTAAACGGGTTTGAATGGATATTCATTCCACCGCATGCCCCCCATATGGGTGGCCTTTGGGAAGCGGCCGTAAAAAGTTTTAAATTCCATTTGAAAAGATTAGCTGGCTCATACAGATTTACTTATGAAGAGTTTTCCACTATTCTATCCCAAATAGAAGGCATATTAAACTCCAGGCCTATCTCAGCACTATCTGAAGACCCCTCAGACATAAACGCCCTAACTCCTGGTCACTTTTTACGAGGCGCTCCTATAATGAGTTTCCCTGAAAAACACAATCAGAAAATAGGACTCATTAACCGCTGGGAAAAGCTCAAGGTAATGCATCATCAATTTGCTGTACAATGGAAAGAGGATTATTTAAAATCTTTACACAAACGGTATAAATGGAAGAATACCTGTCCCAATCTCAAACCAGGCGATCTCGTCGTGGTGATGGATGAACTATTTCCCCCTTCAGAATGGCGTCTAGGACGAATTGAAAAGACCCATCCCTGCAGTGACAACAATGTTCGTGTCGCTGACATTAAAACTGCCACGGGCATAATTACTCGCCCCATAGTTAAGCTATGTTACTTGCCATTATTAAATGATGACAGTACACCCAGTTTTGACTCTTAACCATTATCTTATTCACCCTCATTCTAAACCCATTAATTATTTTTCAACAGCTTCTTATACCACCTTTCATATTCTTTATCTAATTTCCTCATTATTTACTAATATATATTTTTTCAACTATTAGATATCAAACTAGACGATACCGTACACCACAGCACGATCCAGACGTTTATCAGTGCCAAATCTGCAGACAGTTTCACTCCATTCGGTACTGCAGGAGATTCCTAAATATGGACGTTCGAACCAGAAACAAGATTGTTGACAAATACAATTATTGCGTTAATTGTTTAGCCAGAAGCCACGACCTGCGTGCATGCCCCGGGCTTAATACTTGTAAAATTTGTGGCAATTACCACCATACATTGCTTCATCCAAGTATAAAAAGTAGACTAAGCCAAAGGAAATCCAGGTCCATACAGATAACAAGACGAAAACACATCATGACAACACCAAAACGACCAGCAAGGCAACAACCCTCAACGTCATCATCAGCAATCAAAACCCGACAACGACGCAGCTCATCACCAGCCGCTAGCTCGACACCAAGAAGCGCCTCATCGGGACCTAATCCCAGAATATTATCCGAAGCTATACGATCGTTAGCTGAAGTTTTATGTGTCCATCAAAAAAAATGAACCTAAGTATTTTCCCTCTTTTTATTATTCGGCGGGGGAGTGTATAAAATCGTACTAAAATTTACGATTTTATAACTTAATTGTCTTTTTTTACTTATTATAAATTTGAAAATAACGTTGTTTTAAAAAGTACTCAAAATGTTATTTATTGCAAATAATTGTAACGATTACTTTCGTGCCCTTATTGTGAATTGAATTCCAATGATGTTGGATAAAATTGTTCCCATAAAAATAAATGTTTAAAGGCTTTAAGGGCACTAAAAAGTTATTCTAAAACTTACTTAATTGTGAAACTTATCGCTGATCAGACTCACTTATCTTTGAAACTTATCGCTGATCACATTAAAATTTCTATTTTATTTACTTATTTCTAATCATATTAAATTTTCTAACTACTTGTGAATCCCATTTACTTTAACTCAAACTAATTTATTTGATTTTAAATTAAGTTTAAACTAAACCAAAAGTTATTTTTTTTACTTAAATCTAAAAATGTTAAACCAACTAAATTTCTTTGAATCATAAAAAATCAAAATTTATATTTATGTACATTAAAAAAAAAAGAATAACATTAATAAAAGAAATCCTGAATTTATATCAATAATCAACATTTACTTTACTTTACATTACACACGAACAAACATCTATTCAACAACACAAATTAATAAGGTGAGCTCACACAACAAATAATCGCAAAATACCCATTTATTCATAACACTAACCCTTTTCTTTTCTCCCAAAAAAATAACCGGCAACTTAATGCATCATAATTTCTCATACTTGAGAAATTATTTATTGTAACAAAAAGGAATTGGTGTATTTATATTCCACAGAAAATACAGTCCACTACTCAACAACATATACCAAACACCAAGCTCTTTTCTGTTCAATGCTATTTTAGATAAATTTAATACTGGTTTGCACGAGTGTTTTAAAAGATCAATTCCAATGATAAAGCGCAGTGTTTCTAATGGTCCGCCCTGGAATACTAAACAACTTGCAAGATTTAAAAATTTAAAGAACAAATATTACAAGAAATATAAAAAAACTGGTCTAAATTCTGATTATGTTCAATATTCTGTCTGCAGGTCTGCATATACTTTGTTAAATGTACAATCGTATAATGCATATATCTTAAAAGTGAAAAACAATTTTAAGTGCAATCCAAAATCATTTTTTCAATTCGTAAATTCGAAACGGAGAGTTGTTGGCTTTCCCTTATTGATGAAATATAATGATACCGAATCTTGCAATGATCAGGAAATTAATAACATGTTCGCACAATTCTTCTCCTCCTCATATTCTTTAAAAAAATGGAACCACTTGATCGAATATCCTTATTCAATTCCAGAATGCACTCAAATAACATGTCCAAAACTAGAACCATCTACTGTTACCGAAGCCATGCATAAATTAAAAAATTGTGAAAATGCTGGTCCTGATGGAGTTCCAAACTGTGTATTGTTAAAATGCTCTGAATCACTTGCTATGCCACTTACATACTTATTTAACCTATCTCTCTCAACAGGCTATTTTCCACGTTTGTGGAAAGAATCATTTATAGTCCCGTTATTCAAATCTGGCAGCAGATCCAACATTTCAAACTACAGAGGTATAGCTAAATTAAGCAGTATTCCTAAATTATTTGAACAAATAATTACGCAATTTCTATCACATCAATTGTCACCATTTTTATCACCCTCACAACATGGATTTAGAAAATGTCGTTCAACTGTAACTAATTTATTGGAGTTTACAACAGCTGTTATAACACATTTCACTAAGGGCATGCAAACCGATGCTATATATACTGACTTCAGCAAAGCATTCGACAAAGTTAATCATGAGCTTCTCCTTTATAAATTAACAAGAATTGGATTTTCTCCAGTCTTCCTCAAATGGGTATCCAACTACCTAATCAATAGATTCCAGTGCATTGTATTCAGAAATCATAAATCAAAGAATATTTCTGTTCCATCCGGTGTCCCACAGGGTAGTCATTTAGGCCCTCTATTATTTCTAATATATATTAATGACTTACCGACTTGTATTAAATATTCAAATATCCTGATGTACGCTGACGATGTTAAACTTTTCCTCCATCTGAACAATTTAGAATTATGCAATTTACTTCAAAAAGACATGGATAATTTTTGCCTATGGTGCAGTATTAATTTAATGGAACTTAACCTAAAAAAGTGTAAATATATGCTGTTCTACAGAGGAAGTCCAGTTCACTATGACTATAAATTTGACACTTATCACCTTGAAAAAGTTGAGGAATTTCTTGATCTTGGAATTTTATTAGACAAAAAACTCTCTTTCAATCCTCATATTTCTCAAATTGTTAATAAAGTAAGAGGCGTTTTAGGATTTATCAAATGCTGGGGAAAGGAGTTCGATGATCCCTATGTCTTAAAGCAATTGTACACATTACTAGTTAGACCTATCTTGGAATACGCTTCTGTGGTCTGGGATCCTCAATATGACGTTCACGTTTCCAAAATTGAGTCAGTTCAGAAACAGTTTCTTCTTTTTTGTCTTCGAAATCTTCGATGGAGTCCGAATTTAGTTTTACCTGCATATGAAAGTCGTCTTGCACTTATTAAACTTCCAACTCTTAAAAGCAGAAGAATTTTTTTGAATATTTCATTTATAAATAATCTGATATGCGGTACACTTAGTTCCGAAGTATTACTTAGCAAACTAGAATTCATAGTTCCAAACCGCCCGACGAGATTTTACCTTCCACTTAAACTAAATTATTTCCGTTCAAATTATGCAAACTTTGATCCACTCCGAAGAATGTGCTCAGAATTCAACAACCATTTTTCTCTTATTGATTACTCTTCTGACTATAGTTCATTAAGAATAAGGATTATTGATTTTTTAAATAACTAAGTAATTTAATGTCATTATTTTATACTTATATGCATTGTAAATATAGCCTGTAAGAAATTATTAATTGGCTAGGAAATAGATAAATAAATAAATAAATAAATAAATAAATAAAAGACTTCTGCAACCTATTCCAGAATATGACATGGTACGAATTTTGAAGAGAAATCTTAAAGAAAGCATAGCCCGAATCGTCTACCCAATAACAGTGTCATCAGTAGAGCAACTTCGAATGGAATGCCATGAAGCCGAACGGAATTTTCCCAGAAAAGAATTTAGAAGTAGCCACCCACAACAACGAATATTTAAAAATATCAATGAAGTATATCAAGAGAATAGCGAGGAAGAAGAGACGGATATAGAAGAATTAGCGGCAGTTAGAGTTGTATTACAAAGGCAAAGTTTAATATGCTGGAATTGCAGATCCGCAAGAATAAAAAAATAATAAGGAAAAGTATAGTTGAATCGGTTTGCAAAATAGAAGGAATAAAAGATCCTAGAGTTTTCTTTGATGTATTTATTGGAGAAAAGAAATTATCAGGATTATTAGACTCTGGAGCGTCAGTAAGTTTGTTGGGATGTAATTGTAGAGAATTGGTAGATGAACTAGGTTTTGAAATTTTACCTATATTCTCGAATGTAAAAACTGCCAGTGGTCAAAGCTATAGAATACTGGGCAAAATAAAAACCAATTTACGATATAAAGATCGAGTAGAAAATATTACTTTATACCTGTGTCCTGATTTAGAGCAAACTTTATACCTCGGTATAGATTTCTGGAGAAAATTTGATTTAGCTCCAGATATAATAAACGCAAATGAAATAAATTTCGAATATTTTAAGGATGACTCTGAGAAAATAAATGATAACCATGAAGTAGAATCACATGAACTAAATGATGAAGAAGCACAAAGATTAAAACAAGTGATAAGCAATTTTGCTACATTTGAGGAGAATGGTCTGGGTAGAACGTCATTAGAGAAACACAGTATAAAATTAGTTAAAGGTGCTGAACCGGTTAAAGATAGACACTATCCTATATCGCCGGCAGTACAGGAAATAGTGTATGCTGAAATAGATAAAATGTTAGATCTTAAAGTAATAGAGCTAAGCGAAAGCCCGTGGTGTAACAGAACCACAAAGAAAGAATCGCTTCTGCTTAGACGCAAGAAAATTAAATAATCTCACTATAAAAGATGCATATCCCCTACAAAATATAAACGGTATATTAGGTCGTATAGACGAGACACACTATATTAGTAGTGTGGATTTAAAATTCGCGTTTTAGCAGATAGAATTAGATGAAGAAAGTCGACCATACACTGCTTTTACGGTAGCCGGAAGGCCTTTGTACCAATTTCGAGTCATGCCGTTTGGTTTATGTAATGCGGCACAGAGATTATGCAGACTCATGGATAAGGTGTTGTAATATGGTAATCTTATTACTTTATTATAAGGCACTGGCAACTCTTTTTTTTCTTTGTAAGACGCTGAAGTTGTAAATTTTTTTTTCTTTTAATATGAAATAAAATTCTCAAAACGAAAACACGTAAAAACAAGACTTTTCATATCAACATAAGGTCATTCCCGAGGGCTTAAGAGAAAACGTCTTTATATACCTGGACGATCTTTTAATTATATCCAGTGACTTTGAGAGGCATATGGAGCTTTTAGAAGAGGTGGCAAAGTGTCTAAAGAGAGCTAATCTGACGATAGGATTAAAAAAATCGAAATTTTGCTTCAAACATCTTAGATATCTAGGCTTTATTATTGGCGAAGGAACGCTAAAAACTGACCCTGATAAGATTAATGCGATATTGAATATAAAAGTGCCGAAGTCAATAAGAGAAGTTAGAAGCTTTTTGGGTACCGCGGGATGGTATCGCCGCTTTATTAAAAATTTTTCAGTAATCTCAGCTCCACTGTCAGATGCGTTGAAAAAAACTACTAAGTTTCAAATGAGTCAGGAGGCAATAAACGCGTTTAACAATCTGAAAAAGGCATTAACCTCAGCACCAGTTTTACGTCATGCAGACTTTTCCAAGAGATTTTTTATTCAATGCGACGCATGTGAGTATGGCGTAGGAGCAGTGCTATACCAACATGATAAGGATCAACAAGAACATCCAATTGCGTTTTACTCGCAAAAATTAAATGCCTGCCAAAGAAATTATACAACCACTGAAAAGGAATGTCTAGCCGCAGTGATGGCAGTAAAAAAGTTTCGCCAATATATCGAAATGATGCCCTTTACGATAATAACTGACCACGCGAGCCTAAGATGGTTAATGTCCATGAAAGATCTCCAAGGACGACTAGCAAGATGGTCACTTCAACTACAATCCTTTAACTTCGAAATACAACATAGAAAAGGATCCGAAAATATTGTGGCAGATATGTTGTCTAGACTACCGCAGCAGCAAATGGTAGAAGAAGTGAATTTTAATGAAATACTAGGTTTCGAAACCACCGAATTTGAAAGTGAGGAGTATTTGGACTTGATCAAACATATTCAGGATAATAAAGACATGTTACCGGCTCTAAAAATCGAAGATGGTAAAATATATAAAAAAAAACAAAAGGAGATCAGCCTGAAGACGAATTTCAGTGGAAATTATGGATTCCTGCAACTATTGTTCTTCCTCTAATAGAAAGTGCACACAACACACCAACAACAGCACATGGTGGATTTAAAAAAACATTAGAGAGGGTGAGAAGACTTTTTTTATTGGCCAAAAATGATTGCGGATGTAGATGTAAGATGTAGCTAATTGTCACATTTGTAAGGAGACGAAGCCATGCAATTTTAAAATGAGACCGGAAATCGGAAAACCCGTCGTCACAGAAAGACCTTTTCAAAAGCTATATATTGACTTCATGGGCAAATATTTTATTTTTTTTTATTTTTTTTTTTTTTTTTATTTTATTTATTTAATTATGTCTATGGATAATAGTTCCTTACAGACTAGAGTAAAATTTACAAACAATATTAAATAATAATGATAAATATTTAATGATAATGATTTAAATACAAAATAATTTTCCTTTTCAAGGAATCATTACTCTCAGAAAGATCAATTAAATGATAAAGATTATTAAACTTCAAACATATTTGACGAAGGGAGTCATTGTTGGCATATACAGTACGGTGATATTTTAAATATAATAAATGAAAGTTACGGGACGGTCTAATTGGAACATTAAAAATAATTTTACTTAACAAATACTCAGAACGTACTTCACCACGTATTAATCTTAATAGAAAAGATACACTTAGCATTGTTCTTCGACTTTTCAGGGTAGGCAGTTTTATAAGAGCAAGTCTGTTCTCATATGAAGGAAGAGCGAATGAGTTCCATCCTAGACCTCTCAAGCAAAATAAAAGGAAGCGTTTTTGTACAGATTCAATAAGGTTAACGTAAGTGAGGAAGTATGGATCCCATATAATAGACCCGTATTCAAGAATAGGGCGTACCAAAGAAGTGTATAGTTGTTTTGTTACGTAGGGGTCAGTAAATTCTTTTGACCAACGCTTTATAAATCCTAAAACTCCATTTGCTTTGTTCACCATCATTGAAATATGTTCACAAAACTTAAGTCTATGATCTAATAAGATCCCAAGATCATTAACGCTTAACACCTTGTCCAGGATTTTATCCTTAAAATGATATGACGTATCAAGTTTCAGTGAACGATAAAACGACATGTGTTTACATTTATTAATATTTAAATCCAATAAGTTGACATCACACCATTGTAAAAAATTGTCAATATCTCCTTGAAGTGCTGACTGAGCAGATATGCTATCGAACGAATTAAAAATCTTAACATCATCAGCATACATGAGAATATTAGAATGAATAATAGCAGATGGAAGATCGTTAATAAATAATGAGAATAAAACTGGACCAAGATGGCTCCCTTGAGGTACTCCGGAGTGAACATCAATGATTTTAGACAGAATATTTTCGAATTTCACTTGTTGAGTTCTTCCAGAAAGATAAGATTTTAGCCAACGTACAGCATTGTTGCTAAAGCCCATGGAAGATAGTTTATAGAGCAAAAGATCGTGGTTAACTTTATCAAACGCTTTACTAAAATCTGTGTAGATAACATCAGTTTGATGATTGTTGACAAAGCCTTCATTAACTTTAGTTGTTAATTCCAGGATATTAGTATAACTTGAACAAAATTTACGAAAGCCATGTTGATATGAAGTTAAGAGTGACGATATTTGATAATATAAAGAGTCAGTCACAATTTTTTCAAAGAGTTTTGGAATCGCATTTAATTTTGCTATGCCTCTGTAGTTTGAAACTTCCAGTTTACTGCCAGCTTTAAACAAAGGAATTATGTATGACTTCTTCCAATCAGATGGAAAATAACCCAAATCAATAGATTTGTTGAAAATTGCCGTTAGGGGACCACAAAGATTTTCAGAACAATGCTTAAGAATACAGGTAGGTATACCATCAGGACCAGGGGTAGGTGAACTTTGAATTGACAGTAGATTAGATAGAACAGTTTCAGAAGAGATATTCGAAAGATGAATATTTGATGATTGAGATAAAGAATACGGATAACAGGTTTGATTATTAAATGATTTTTTAGAATAAGTTGTAGCAAAAAATTCAGCAAACAAGTTGCTTATGGATATATCATCTTCAGCTCTACGAGAACCAAATTTTAAATACTTGGGATATGTATTGACACGACGTTTAGAGTTAATAAATTTATAAAAAGCCTTTGGGTTTTCCTTTATATTTCTTCTCATTCGGTGTATGTAGCTATTGTAGGCCAATTTATTAGCAGTGATATAATTAGATCGTGCAATTGAATAATTTAGGTAATCACGAGAAGAGCCAGATAATTTAAATTTTTTATAAAGTTTATTCTTCCTGTTTTTAATATTAGTTAAGTATAAGCTATTCCATGGTGGACTCTTATTATTAAGAGCGAATGTTGTAGGAACCGATTCAGAAATGCAGTGATGTAATACAGCGTAGAAATTTGATATAATGTCATCAAGGTTATTTCCAGAAATTATTGAATCCCAAGCAACATTTGACAATAAGTTGTTGAATTTATTGTAATCCGTACGATGGAAACAGAAGACTTTATTACGATGTGTTTTACGTAGTTCAGCTGGTACATAGATATTCAATGCAATGGTAGGATGAAAACGATCTTCAGGAATGCAAATAGGATCACAACGGTTAATAGAGCATTCGTCCGTATTATTCACAAATATTAAATCAAGAATTTTAGAATAGTCATTAAGTATTCCATTAATTTGAAATAAACTCATATCATACAAGACATTGAAAAAATCAGTGAATCTATCATTAATCGTTGATTGAATATAGTATCCATTCTCAAAATTCCAACATATGGAAGGAATATTGAAATCACCAATAATAATTAGGGAGTCAATTTCACTGGCAGAGCAGGCAACTATTCTAACAGCTTCAGCATGCTGGATGTATAAGTCTTGCGGTGATGAGGGGGGACAATCAAGCCAAGTTTCAGTAAAAGCCAAGATATGATAATTGCAGTCAAAACTTTCCAAATATAAATTTGACAGTTTTGTTCTTAAGCCGCGAACATTTTGGTAGAGTAATGATATTGAGTCAGTTGATATAAAATTTAGTTTTTTGAAGCATTTTGTTCTTGATGAGGAAGTACACCAATTTTATTAGACATAATTTTTTCTTTATATATATACTCGCGAACTAAAGTATTATCAGGCCAAAAGTTAGAGTCGACAATAACATTGAAATCAACATGTGAGGTGGATATTTTAAACGATGAAATGGACCTGGGTGTAGAAAATGAAAATTTTTGTATGCGAATATCAATATTTCGACCAAATTTAGATCTAATATAATAATCAACATCCTCTGCCGTTGTATCACATGTCAACCTTGAAACAAATACAGTTTTCCGTGGTGGGATAGCTTGTAGCGGTTTATGAATAATTTGGTTATCTAATGTCCCGTCATTTGGTTTAGTAGTATATATAGAGGAAGTTGTGGTAGAAGACTCCTTATTTATATTACCTGATGGAGAATTTAACTGGACGACATTTGATGGTGAAGATGTAGAACGACCAGCACTAAGAGCAATGGCATTAGCAGGATTAGGAATGGATATATTATTTAAAGACTGAATTATGGGTAAACTATTTAATGATGTTGATGAAGCAGGACAACCAGGACTAGCAACTGAATTTGCAGAAGTAGGGACAGATACAATGTTTAAAGAGGGATTTTCGGGTAACTTATTTGCTCTTTTCCTCTTTTTAGGAGAATTGTTACAATCTAAATTAATAAATTTTTCCAAGCCTTGGAAATTATTAAATAAATCCCCAAATTTCGCCAGTTTAGATTGTACAGACAGAAACTCCTTATGCAGTTGATCAAATTCACTCTTTTGGCTTCTAAAAAATTTATAAAATTCAATATTGATTTTCTTGCAATTAAAACAAGTCCAGTGTAGTGACTTTGCTGGATCCAAAAGTGCATCTGCATCACGTGGTTTAAGTGCCGTACATTTTACGTGGAAATTGCCTAAGCACAACCAACAAGAAATCATTCTATCATTTGCCGTAATATTACAATTTGGGCTCAAGCAATCCATATTAGTAAAAGATATTACAAAAATTTATGACGTAAAAAAAAATGTTCGCTGGGTTGATATTATTCAGCTAAATAGATTTATGGTATATGGCGAAACTAAAAAGCTTTATCAAGTGCACAAACCAGCTTGCATATAAAACTCCAAGACAGCAACTTTGTAAAATAGCAGATGTAACTTACAGCCTGTTTCTAGAACACGAATGGTGTTTGACATTCGTCTTTTTATATGGGAAACACTAACAAATTTGAATGTTTTTGTTGTTGTTTCACATATAAAAAGACGAATGTCAAAAACCATTCGTGTTCTAGAAACAGGCCGTAAGAGTACTAAAAACGATCAGCTGCTTCCAGAAATGCAAATTTCAGTATATTCACCAAACAAATATTATATATGTATAAATATGAATATGATAGCAAACAATACAAAAAATATTTACTAATTATCCAAATAAAACCTTATAAAACAGGATAAAATTTTTGTCGCCAACAATTTCAAAGCTCACTGGTCACATTAAAACCAATCAATATATTAAAACAATTGTTACAACCACTTAAAACAATAAATAATACGGAGCGGCAAAAAAAGCAACACAGCACACAGAACTCTATATATATATCCAAGATCAAAAAAAAGGCAATGCGTATATATTTATTGTAGTGGATCCATTCACGAAATTTATGTTCCTAAAGGCGATGAAAGAGGCCACAACAAATAATGTAAATGATTTTCTCGTAAAAGAAATATTTTACAAATTTGGCGTACCGGAAACAATCCATAGCGATAATGGAAGTCAATTCGTTTCAAAAGGGTTTGAAAATTTACTTAATGCCTACAACATCAGACATATAAAAACAGCCGTCTATTCACCTCAGAGCAACGCTAGTGAGCGTGTTAATCAGTCTGTATTGGCAGCCTATTTAGCTAATGATCACCGTGACTGGGACTTATATCTATCGGAAATCGAATGCGCCCTAAGAACTTCTGTTCACTCAGCCACCGGCGTTTCTCCATTCTTTGCTCTATTCGGGTTTCATATGTACACGAATGGAGCTGATTACCAATTGGGTAGAAAATTAGGTTCTTTAACTGATCACGAGCTGAAACATATCAATAGAAACGATAGATTAGAAATTTTGAGGGAGAAGATAGGACAGAATATACAGAAAGCCTACGACAGGAGTGCAAAAGCATGTAACCGGAGAGCGCGTATTGTGAATTTCAAACCCGGACAAGAAGTTTATCGTCGGAACACTATTCTAAGCAGCTTTGAGAGAAATGTCAACTCTAAATTTTCTAAAAAGTTTTTGAAATGCCGAATTAGCAAACCTATAGGCAATAATATGTATGAGCTCGAAACTTTACAGGGAAAACCCTTGGGAGCTTATCATGTTAAGGATATTAAAGTATAGCCTAATAGCACGCATATTTATTTCAATACTACACAATGTACCTGATTCAATATGACTACAAAACCTCACTCTACTTTTAAATTTTGTTTTTTTTTACGATATTTGTTCTACACCGTAATTATAAATCATTTAAATACCTCTGTGATAGGGTGTTCAAATCAGCGATAACTTCATGTCATCTAGGTAATTACCTAATAGTTACAATGTATTCTTTTATACACAGAATCCGTTTTCTTTAAACGACGACCTGGGAGAAGTAAAAAGGGGAAACAAAGTAAATGACTTGATTTGAGATTACATTTGCTTATACGTCCCGTAATGCAGTGTTTTAAGCAGAGTATACATCTTCGGCCTTAATGTGCAATAATTTCAAATGAGCTGTGATATAGATAATTAGTGCAATATTAGTTTAAGATAGTTTAGGAATTAGCTGTGATATTTTTACTTACCTTATTTATTTTATTCTAATACGGCATAAAAGATCGGTATTACGGTCTCAGTTTTATCAAAGAGACACATTTAGGCAAGATTTACCACCTGATTCTGTAGTTATTTTATTACCCGGCTGAGAATCTCAGGGTGTGGGAGTTCCCCACGTTGAGCATTCAGAAAATTAGGCCGAACACGCACACCGTTCCCTTCTTCAGAGTTCAGAGTGAACGGAGTTTTGTTGCGTGTGTCTTCATCCATTAGATTTAGTTTGAATGTGGCAAAATTTGAACGCGAACCTACCTTATGAAACACTATATATGAGCCAATTTATCTTCCTTCTGTTCATGTCTCATGTCTCCTTACCCCTTGTACATATATGGACATTTCATTATGTTGGCATCAGTCTGACCATATATTTCCATTTTTTTTTTGCTATAATAAAAGAAAATAATTGATTTAGAAAACATAAGAACATTTTATGACATTATTTACTTACCAGTGTCCGTCCATCAATATTATTATTTGTTTACAATTTTATATAGGCCCATTACATATGAGTAAAAGAGATGTCAAGATGAGGACAAGTAAACTTTACCATAGTTGAATACAATAGGAGTAAATTCATTCAAGTTTACAGTGGAGTAAATTAGCGTTTTATTTGTAAATTGTTCGTGCACATATTTGTTATAAATTTTGTTGTTATGTTTGACCGTTAAAATATTGTCTTACTTATCTTATGGTATAGGGAAATGGAAATAGGAGAGGGGGGTAAATTTTCAAGGACAGAAAACAGAATATTTAGGATAAATGTTATAACGGATAGAATACAATTATTTTATGAAATGGAATAGGAAAATGGAAATTTAGAGAAAATGATGGAAAATCTTTTTATATGAACTCCGTTAAACAACACCGGCAATGGGAATAAAATTTTTATGCAATTATTTAGGTTAGTCGCTGCTAAAGCTAGGAGAATGCAACCTCAGTAAAACAAGAAATACCGAAAAGTTTTTGTAAACATATTTATAATATAGTTTAGAAACAATTAGTGAACTGGTCATAAGAAAAAAAAGAAGAGTATACTAGTAAATCAACTGAGTGGTCAAGGGAGGTTTGTTTTAAGTGGATAGGCGTACTGAAAAAGAATTCCTACCTGGTGTGAGTGTCCGTGTCCATTGGAAGATTTCGGGACAGCAAGAAAATTAAAACCAGGTAGGGAGTTTTATATCCACTATTCAAAAAAAAAAAATTTAATTTAAAGAAGAAGTGCAATTTTAAATAGTTTCTTTATAACAAAATCATAAACGTTTTAAAATAATACCACCAACGGGGACAAAAATCCCGAGAGTTCGCTCGTTTTGTAATATATCAATAATATTCTCCAATTAACTTATGTGCATATATGTATCTATCTATTTTTGGTTGTACAAATATTTATAAATTCGTGTATTTTCTTTTCTGAGATTTATTTCATATATTGTAGCAAAACGTTTAATATTATTTTGTATATATACCTTTATTGAATTTGAATATTTTAATCCTTTTAGCCATTTTTTTAATATTAGTGTTATTTGCATAGTTTAGAATATTCCTTAATCAAAACAAAATATACAGGTTTAGAAGCCACTGGAAGATATTTTAAGTATAGGGATTAAGTCTGAGGTTATTCAATCTTAACAGCCTATTTGAGGGAGCTCCTAAAAAGAAAGTAGGTTTTTAATTTTACTATAATAGATTTAATCCTGGGTGAGGATATCTTCTGTTAATATCGTGAAATAAAATTTAAAATTAAAATAATTATATTTTGTGTTGATTAAGAAGAAATTAACAGTGTATAGGTTATATTAGATTGTTTAGCATTAAGTACACATACATCGAAACTACGTATTAAGCATATTTATGTAAGGTTTTAAGTTTTATAATGTAATAAAATTGAAAAAAAAAAATGAATAAGCTGTAAAGTTTTAATATGGATTGGTGAGCTCAGTGGTAAGGTGAAAAGGATGGTTAGAGGGTTCTGCTTTATAATTGAAGTTCATGGTACTAAACAGACACGGATGGGAAAGGGTAATTGGGGCTTAACATCTGGCCTCCTGGATAGTAATATTCTATTGTGATTGTGAGTTGTTGTTGTTTTTTTTTTTTTGAGAAATACTTGAAAATTTTTTTTTGTTATATAAACGACCAGAGGGTTGAGAATCTACCCTGAGATATGAGCTAGCCTGAATTGGTCTGAGTAAGAGTTGGTAACGACATGTCATACTAGAAAAATTATATAACAAAATGAACGAAAACAACCAAATGGAGAGCTGCTTAAAAGTTGTATTTCATAACACCCCGTCTATACGAGCCATAGATTTGGTATATCATGAAAAAATTTTTGGTCGATCATCGATTTGGCTCCTGTAGACTCTCTAAATCAATGTCGTGTTCTTTGTCGACCATCGTTGGTAAAACAATTGTTCGAACAACTATGTGCTACCATCAGCTATCATTTTTAGTTTGACGCCATCTTTTTTACATTCTCAATCGCAGAAATAAACGAAATGCACTTGATGAAAAATTATAAATTATGATTTGGTAAACCATACGTAGTCACCACATACACAAATTAGACCAAAATTTTGACATTTGCTCTGCCGACGTTTTGTTCATGATATACCAAATCCATGGTTCGTATAGACGGGGTGTAATAGACATTTGCTAACTACAACTCAACTATCAATTTTGTTGTGAATCATAATAGGGTCATAAGTTAAAAAATTAGAGCACAGAATTGGTTATATACAGTGTAACGGTACTGACTACCAGGTTAGCATATTGGGTTCAAGTCAGAGGTTACATTATTTAATTTCTCAAAATAAAATTATTTTTTTTTTCTTCTACACCTTTATATGTCACGTCGTTCAAATTTTTGTATCTTCTAATAATTTTTTTCTCCTAACAAAAAAAAAAGTCTAATACATTTTTTCTTCAAAACCAAAGCCTACATTGTCTGTTTTTTAATATCTCTAACAAGTAACATATAATTTTTCATATAATTTGAAATATTCAAATCATGTATACTCAAAATAATAATTTTCCAATCAAATTCCAAAAACACATGAAAACTAAGTTAAAATAAATTTAAAAACAATTTAATCAAGTAAATTTTGAAACCCAACAAACATTTACAAATATTGAAATATAATACATAACAACAGCGATGCCAATTTAGTGCTTTTGGCACTATTTTTGGTGCTTTTTGATGTTCCAAAACGCCTAATTTTTAACTCTTGTGCCAAAAAAAGAAAAAACACTAACTTGGTGCTTTTCAAATTTTCCAATGATGCCTTTAGTGCTTATTAGAAATTTCAATAATTTTATGTTTTCTAATAACGACTTTTTGTAACTTCATTACTTTATCTCTGTTAAATTTGCCTTTTTTTGTATTGGTAAATCCTTTCTAAGTTGCTCATTGTAGACTGATAACAAATAGTAATTTTTGCATTCATCTGGACAAGCTGGCTTTGATTGATCGTCTGAATGAGGAAATTCCCTTATAACGAAAAAGTCATTGAAAGAAACAAGTTAGAAAGAAAATATATTTTCCAAAATGAAAGTGATTTTTTCAAAGGAATATTGATATTTTATTTTAAAACATTATTTTATATGTAGAAGGACACTAACACTCAACGTGATCCACTCTTTAAAAAATGGCTGCGGCCACCTAAAGATAATAAAAAAGCACGTTAAACTTTAAAAAAATTTGTATCGTTTTATACAGGAAGACTGCCAAGAAATTACGACATTTTGCAAAAACTTGCTCTTTTAAGTATTGATACTGTTACGAAAACATAATTTTATAAAGCAAAGTCTTTGAAAGTAGGTTTTGCTATTATTATTACAAACACAAATATATTAGGAACATTCTCAAATATGCCTAGATAAGTTAGTTGCAACCTCCTGAGCACGAAAAATGCAGTTATTTTTTTTCCTAAGTACCGTTTTTTAGATAACGGTACTTTTGTGTTTTTTAAAAAAAAAAAAAGGAAAAATTAAGTTTTTATTAAGGATTTTGTGGAACGACAATCGCCCATGTGCTGGAAATCGCAAATCGCATGAAATAGGCGAACTCCATATGAAATCGCAAAAAGGTGTGCTAGAGTTCACAATCGCCAGAAATTAGGCGTTTTCAAATCACAAACTTTTACGCATGTGATCTATAATTGAAATTGCATATTTTCTTATAAATTTGCATATAATTTAACATAAAAGCATACATGATTAAAATCTAATATGTTTTTTATAAATACAAAGTAAAAAAGTAATATTTTACAATTAATTTTAATAGAATATGTAAAATAAAAAGTATGTTCTTTTTCATTGCTCATCTCTAAGAAAACACTTTCTAATACGTTGTTTTCTTTCATATTGTTTTTTTTTTAATTAAACTTAACAATGACGTAGCTGCCATTTTTTTATAATTTTATACTTTTGACACTTAAAACATGTTTTCATTTTTCGAACATAACTTTGAAAAATAAATGAAACGCAGGATTTCCAACACATGAAAAACTAAAATTGGCGATTTTGAAATCACAAGTGATTTGATCTCACGTTTTCCAGCACATGGGCGAATATTTTCATTTTCATTGCTCACACAGTATATTCGGATTAAATTTAAAAAATTTAAATTAAAATGACGAGCGACTTGAATTTTTGCGTTTTTTTTTTGGATGGATCTTCACGAATGAGGAACCAACAATACTCCGCCATCATTTGATCATCCCATCAGCCTTTGTAACGTCTCTCGATTTCTTCATTTCCTGGTGAAATCTTTTACCTTGTTCATCACTTAATAAAAACTTAATTTTTCATCCGATTTTTTTCAAAATACGCTTAAAATATTGGTTATTAAGTAAACTACTTGCTAAAAAATAAAACATTCCAGATCTTCAATATAATGTAGGAAAAAATTGAAATGAAAATGAAAAATTTTGAAAAAACTTAAAAAATATGCAAATTTTAAATTTTGAGGTGCCATATCTCAGCGATTTCTTATCAGATAGAATTTTCTAGCATATCGACGGAAAGGGCATTCAATTACCTTTTCATCGATATGCTACTTATCTCGATCGGACCTTTTTTTATAAAGGATAATTCGTAACAATAGTATATATCAGAGGTGGGGAACCTTTTTACCATTAGAGGCCACATTTAAATTAGTCAGCAATACGAGAGGCCGCATAAACTGATTGACCTAAGAAAGTGACTTTTTGTGAAATTATTAGATTTAACAATTTATTTAGAAAAAATAAACAATAATACTACACAATTTTAAATAGAATATACATTTAGAATAATGTAAAAATATTATAAAAAAATACAATAAAAAATATTTCGTTGTTTACTAAGTTCGTGACTTATTTGGCTTTGATTTTGTTTGACAGTAATTGTATATTTGGAACAAGCTTCGTAAAGCCCGTATGACACTACTTTTTTTTTGTATTGAATTGTTATAGAATTGAAAAAAAGAAACAACAAATGCTAGAAAGAGTTGAGTATAAAAAATGAAAACAAAATATTTATTTTTGTTTTTGTGTTTATATTTATTTAAATGTTGATAATTTTTATTTTGTAAAAAAACGCTACATTGAAGCCAAAAATACCATAAAATCGCTTAATTGTAGAATAACACTATAAAGTTAGCAACACTATAGTATTTTAAATTCTAAATGTCAATTTTAAGTTAAAATTTTCTAACTTGTTTTTAACAAACTCCACTTTTTTATGGATAGCATTTGTAAATATTTTGACAATTTTGTATTGATGTAAATATAGTTGAACTCTTTACACCCGTAAGACTTTCTTATTACACTATATTTGAACTGTTCTCCAATTCCATATCAATACGAAAAAAATGTAGTGTCATAAGGGCTTTACACACAGCTTTAATTTGTTTTTATTTTTGATATGAGAAAAAATATTCAGGGCAATTCGGCAATTCATTCTTTATAATGTCGAATGGGACCATTCACTTTCGACAACTAAAATTCTATACATTCTTAAATACGTGTAATGAATTATCGATAACAACTGTCATATTTTTGTCACCACTGCTTAAAATTTTATTTTTATTATTTGATGAAATAAAAATACATGTAAAATATATAAAATTTTATACAAAAATATTAGGAAAATCTTCGTACTACCCTCAAAATATTCCCGAATGGCTTTTTCAAATTTCATTAGATGATGAAGTCCTATAACTACAATAGTAAGTAATTTTTACTAGAAAATACAAAAATAAGAAATAATTTAAATAATACTTCCCATTCAGTTATTTTTTTAAGATATCCCAATTCTTTCTTTAAAGTAACGTACAGCCTGTTTTAGAACACGAATAGTTTTTGACATTCGTCTTTTTATATGTGAAACAAAAACTCTCAAATTTGTTAGTGTTTCTCATATAAAAAGACGAATGTCAAAAACCATTCGAGTTTTAAAAACAGGCTGGTAATTTTCATAAAACTCTTCTAATTTAGGTGGGGTCGTGGCATAGTGGTAGAGCGTTCGCACAGAAATTCACACGACCCAGGTTCAATCCCAGCGAAGGACAAAATTATAAAAATAAAAATTTGCGGTTTTCTAAAAACTACAATTTAAATTAAAAATTAAATTTAAGAAAATAAGAGGTTCCCCCCCTCCAGCAAGACCATCTGCAAGAAACCGCCCCCTGACATTTCTAATCCATTCCACCAAAAAAACCAATGATCAGGAGTACAGCGCCACCTTCTGAGAAGATAACAGCTAATCTACTGAAGACGCTCACCATTCACATTAAACATCCACCGACAGATGAGGCAACTGCTGTTTGATCATTCGAGGGTGAAGGTATAACTCTGGCTCTTGAGTGGACAAATTTACAGCAACTTGTTTCATCAACAATAAAAGGCGCAAAATATAAAAACATCTATAAAAAAAGAAAAAAAAAACCTATCAACCATCTTCACATTCCAATACAATGCATTGCATGAGTACGGGTTTGCCCCTGAGTATTGGTCTTAATAAAAAAAAAAAAAAAAATTGCTGCTGCGAAAAATTCGGTTGTTCAAATTTTTTTCTTTTTTTAGGTACTGGCTCTTTAGCAGGACTGTTATTGATATTTAAACTAACTCCTTCTTCTAATGCCTCCGGTTTTTCAAATACTCCAAGTAAATTTACATTTGAAACACCTTTCACGGATGTTTTATAATTTAATAGTAAACACTGCCTCTTCCTCTTAGAACTTCACCTGTGGCCTCCATTTGCTATTTATTTATTACCAGTTTGCTTTTTGTATTGATCTCGCCAGACCTTAGGAATAAAATATTTTAAATTTAGGATGTGTGCGGATATTGCTATTACCCAGTTTGGAGATATGAAAAGTCATTTCCAAATGGGATTTTACAGAAATTTCACAACTCATATTCACATGTAGCCGATAATTGGAAGTAGAATTCAAATTTAAGCCTTTGATTAGATCCATTTACCTTTGTCCATCCTGCTACATCTCTAGCAGGAGGGCATTTATATTAACATTTTTGGTAATTTATTTCCGTAAAGCATTTTGATCTTCTGGTCGTAATTTGCTGACTCATCTTCCAATGCCCTTATGTTCCATCATAAAATCAACCATCAATTTAATTTGACCAGACCTTGTTTGTCTTTTAGCCCTAAATATTGCAAAAACAATTTTCCAATAAGTTAACCAAATACTGTCTTTTAGAAAACAAATTTTTATATATTAATTTTTGATGCTTTCTTCTTAATAGATTTACTTCTAGCAAAATTCGGTAAAAAAAAATCCTTCTCTTTAATTGTTCATAATATATTTTTTCCGATTGTTTATATAAAACGCAGCAAAATTTTTGACGAAGAAAAACGACTGGTTGTGATGGTGAAAACGTTTTTTAGAACATATAGAAATTGAAAAAAACGTATGTTTTCAAGTTGTTCATCCCTAACGTATTATAGAATTAAAAAATAAACTCTATGAGCGTATTTGAGGTGAAAGCGAGAATAGGAATTGCCCTGATTGTCTCGCAACAGTAGGTACTTCCGAAGCAGGAAAGTAAACGGCGAGCATGTTCTCGAAGACATGGATATTCAACAGCATTTTTCCGGATTTATATGGGATCCTTTTTAGCGTTAAAAAGGGATTTGATGATACTATCTTCCCTTAAATCAATTAACTCCATTTGTGGTTCTGAAGGAGCCTCGGATCTATCTATTAAATGTGTTTTAAATGCCAGTTTTATAGCAGGGTGTGCTCATCAAAATCAGGAAATCTATTAGTATACTCTTCTATTAAACAATCCAAGACACCTACATATTCATCGAATATTTTATTTTCACAAGCAATGTTTTGAAAAATGATAAATTACTCAACAGGGAAGCGTTGAGAGATGCGAGTCAGAGAAGCTAAAGCAAGGTGTGACACTCAAATGGGAGATCTGAAACCGAGTTATGTTTACTTCCTAGACAAGGTAGTTGGCGCTGCTAGCGCTAATTTAAATTTTTTTGCAAACACAATCAGCTGACTATGTATGACAAATTTTGTAAATAGTGTTTCATAATTTTAATTTATTTTCAAATAAATAGTACATAGAACATTATTCGTTTTTTTAGATATGTAAATTATATTAACTTTGTGGTATTTTCAGTAAAGTGAAAAATTGTTTATTTGGATATAAAACCAACATTTCGGCAATACTCTGAAAAAATCATAATTAATTTCTGAAATTCTGAAATCTCCGAATAAATAATTTTTCACTTACCTAAAAATTCTACAATTTTGTAATTCCCAATATTCCTTCTAAATAATTTTTTCGCGCAACAGTCAAAAAAAACGGACTCTACTATTTTGTACTAGGTGGCAAAGGGCCGCACTAGAACCTCGCGGAGGCCGCAGGTTCCCCACCTATGGTATATATGGTAGTAACAATAAAAATTATGTTATGAGTAAAAACATTTCACATTAAAGATGTTGATACTCGGAATATTTTTAAATTGAAAATGGCTCAAATCTCGTAATATTAATAGTAGGTCTATAACTACGCTGCCTTCAGCAATTAATACCGATAATCCTACAATGATTAATCAGGATATTTGTAAGCCTCTTAAAGCCGTTCCACCTAAAAAAACCATATTTGTCTCACGATTGGCTTCTGATACTACAACTGAGGAAGTGGAGTACTATATAAGGTCTAAATTTGGTCATAAAGTGGATGTTTTGATACAAAAATTTAAATTTTCTGTGGAAAGATCAATTTCAACATTTAAAATTTCTACCTCATCTGATCATTTTGATTATATTGTTGATCCTAAGTTCTGGCCTGATAATACATTAGTTCGTGAGTACGCCTACAGGGAGAAAATTAGAACAAATGTTGGTGTGCTTCCTCAACGTGAACCAAATGTCTCAAAAAACTAAATATTAAGTCATTGTCGTTACTTTATCAGAATGTACGAGGATTAAGGACGAAATTGGAAAATTTATATTTGGAAAGTTTTAGCTGTAATTACCATATATTAGTTTTTACTGAAACATGGCTCTATGATTCTATTCTTAATTCTGAAATACTTTGCAGCAGATAAACATTTTTCGTCGTGATCGCATATCCTATGGTGGCGGTGTTCTTATAGCAGTATCTAGTAGCTTGCCATCTGACAGTTTTGATATCGAACCGTCTTCTGATATGGAATTTATATGTGTTAGTATTAAACTGAAAAGGAAAAGCATATTCATCACATGCTCATATATTCCTCCGTCGTCCCCACAGTCAGTATATATACAACATAGTGAGGCTATAAAAAAAGTAGCATTCTCTGCCAAAGAAAATGATTCTTTAATAATCGTGGGAGATTTCAACATGCCATCAACATGGACCTACAGTTTAATGTCGACTCCGAACGACAGACTTGAGAAGCTTGTTTATGGCAATTAATTACTCTCAGAGCTTTTGCCAGAAGACTGCTGAGAGGTAGTCGCCGAAAGAAATATTTTTTTTTTTAATAACTTATATGATATTGGCCTTTTTCAAATTAATGGTGTTTTCAATGATTATGGAAGAATCCTAGATTTAGTATTTGTAAACGATAAAGATGACTGCATTATTAACCGATCTGACCCTATTACGACTCCTGAAGATCGATACCATCCTACAATTAAATTAATTATTGCCACACCATCCAACCGTGTTGTACCATCATCTATTGTAACTGAGAAAGTCTTTTCTTTTGCCCATACCAATTACAGTGCTTTAAATGAATTAAGTAATTATAAATACGGACTGGATTAATATTTTTTCATCATTTTTAAATTCTCCCTTTGCAATGTGCAAAATATTCGACTTATTTTACGATAAAATGTATTCTTTTATGGCAACATCTATACCGAGACGAGTACAAAAATTATCTACTGGGCCCCCTTGGAACAATAAAGTATTAAGTAGTGCTAAGAATAGAAAGAACAAATACTATAGAAAATATAAACTTTCTGGGTCTTCTGTAGATTACGCTAGATATTCGATTTACAGGGCAGAATATACAAGATTAAATAAGTTTTATTACAAGCTTTATTTAACTAAAATCAAAAATCATTTCAACCGTAACCCGAGATCTTTTTATAAATTTATTAATTTAAAAAAAAAACAGCTGGTTTTCCTAAAACGATGTCATTTCAACAGATTGAATCTAGTGATGATTTAACGATTTGTAATATGTTTGCCGACTTTTTTTCTGCAACATACTCAGATGCAAATTTTAATAAAGATACTGATTATCCTTACCCATTAAAGGGGCATCAATCAATAAATTTACCCGTATTGGATACTTATACAGTTGCTGCTCAATTGAAAAAATTAAAATTCTCGCACACTTTTGGACCTGACAGAATTCCTAGCAGTATTTTAATTAATTGTGCCGATACCTTAGCTATTCCTTTAACATTTTTATTTAATATATCCCTTAAATACGGTTATTTACCAAAAATATGGAAGGATTCATATATATTCCCTTTGTTCAAATCCGGCAAAAAATCTAATATCGAGAATTATAGGGGCATAGCAAAACTTAGTATTATACCTAAATTCTTTGAAAAAGTAATTACTGAACATACATACATATATATTACCAAGTTGTGAATATTATTTCTCCCTGCCAACATGGATTTCAAAAAGGATGTTCAACTACAACAAACCTTCTTCATCTTACAACTGTAATTAATCGTGGATTTTTTCAAGGAAAACAAACAGATGTTATCTACACTGATTTCAGTAAAGCTTTTGATAAGGTGAGTCATATGCTTCTGATAAAAAAAACTACAGATGATAGGGTTTACAGACCCTGCTATTAATTGGATTAGATCTTATTTAAGAAATAGAACCCAAACTGTTTACTTTAATAATTTATTTTCAAAGAGTATACATGCTCGTTCTGGTGTTCCACAGGGTAGCCATCTTGTCCCTCTGTTGTTTTGGTGGTCTAAAGAGTTTAATGATCCATATATTACCAAAACATTATACATGTCACTTGTGCGTCCAATTTTAGAATATGGGTCAATAATATGGGATCCCATTTATCAATTATATTCTAATGCAATTGAATCTGTTCAAAAACAGTTCCTTTTATTTTGCTTGCGTAGTCTACACTTTGACTCCCGAAATCTGCCATCGTACTCTGCCCGACTAGCTCTTATTAAACTACCAACATTAAAAAGTCGAAGAGTTATGCTGAATGTAACATTCTTATTAAATGTTATTCGAGGAGATATATGTTCGGGATTTTTGATAAATGAAATAACATTTAACATACCTCAGCGAGTATCCCGTAATTTCGTCCCATTATCTGTAATGTCACTATTTTTATGTTATTTATATTCTTATACTTTTTATTTAATTTTTTGTTATTATATCCTTTGTAATTGTCTGTAAGGTGGAATCCATAGACAGAAATAAATAAATAAATAAATTAAGCATTGTGAGGAGAAAAGTTAGCACAGGACCGACCTTATTTGGAAAATCCATTTATGGAATTATCTAATTTTTTAATCAGAATTTTAAATTTACCGTACTCAAATACGGAAGAAGATGTACACCAAACCATTAAACATGGAGGTGCATCGCTAATGGTTAAGGTATGTATAACCCCACATGGTGATGGTTCTTTAACACGGATCGAAGAAATAATGTGCAAAGAACATTATCTGCGCATAATTAAGAATAATTTACCTAAATCTCTTGACCAAATGCCACAATCATCCACAGGTTATTTTCCAGAACGACAATGACTTAAAATATTCAGCGAAAATTGTGAAAGAATATCTGAGTTCCCAAAGTTAAGTATAATGGAATGGCCAACACAAAGCCCAGATCTTTATCTGGTTGAGAATAAGTTGGCTTCCTTAAAATCCAGGCTTTCAGACTATGAAGAACAGCCAAATAGCATTAGTCAACTATGGCACAGAGTTCAATAGGAGTGATCTAAAATACCAACGCTTTTTGTGACTGAATAATATGAGTCAATGCCAAAAAGGCGAAACTAATTAAAAAAGCCAATCTTTTTTCTTTTTTTTCCAATCTTTTGAGCATTGGTGCAAAAGTGAGGCAATGCCCTTAAAATAAAATTTGAACTGTATTCTTAAGAATAATTTGAGAAACAAAATTTATGTTATTTTATTTTCCTCTCAAACATATGTATCTAGATTTATAAACACTTTGTATATGTACGCAATAAAAGTTAAAAATATATTAAAGATGTTTTTTATATAAATATTGTCTCATTTTTGCACCACAGAGTAAGAGTTGAAAACCATTTAGAGACTATGAGTACCAAAAACTTAGTAAGAACGTTTCATTTAAAGAGTAACTTCAACAAGATTCGACTTTTGCGTATGACTATGAGTACTGTCTTTTATCAATCTGTTATTATAAACTGTTTGTTATAAACCTTTTGAGCTTTCCATTTTCAAATGTAAAATTTGTGAGATCTTTTAGTGTGATGAATTATTTTAATACAAAAATATGAAACAAAATGTCAATGAACATAGTAATTTCCGAATACATTTTCAATATGGCCTAAGATCGACTCTTGATCATCGACGACAAAAAAGAAATTACAATGTTAGCGTCACTCAATCGTTGTTTTAATTTATCTTTCACCGTACAAAAAAAAAAAATATGTATGCATGTATATAGTATATTTTAAAACTAAGAGGAATAACCTGTTTTGTAAAGTTTGCAATAAGCCAGTGTCAGCAAAGAAAATATTTGCCATAAAACAGCGCCTCGGAAGTCAAAAACATATTGACCTCAACGCAAGAAATTATGCTAAAAAAACGTTTGCTTTCAAATTTGGACCGTTGATGTCGAAAGAAGTTTCTCGATGTACAAGAGCGTTTTACGACTAAGCTTCATGTTTCAAAATTTGAGCGATATGATTGTTATTTCTTGCAACAATAATTTAAATTAATTTTTTCCTTTTTTATTTTGTATTTTTTTCAGTCTGAATTTTTTGAAATTTTTTTATTTTTTTTTTTGTTAATTTTTGAATTAAAATAAATATATCGCTCATTTGTGAGAAGAGTGGCATAACTAAAAAAACGATTCAGAGATAAATGCATTTAACGATTTTGATTTAGCCAAACTGATAGAAAAAGTACAATACACTTTTGATCGCTACTCAGTGAAAAAAAGAGACAAAAGTACAGTTTTTAGATATGTTTTACAGCCTGTTTCTAAAACACGAATAGTATTTGACATTCGTCTTTTTATATGTGAAACAACAACAAAAACACTCAAATTTGTTAGTGTTTCTCATATAAAGAGACGAATGTCAGAAACCATTCGTGTTCTAGAAACAGGCTGTTAAATTACAGTTCGTTTCATATTTCTACATTAGGTGTGTTCAAGAAGTTAAAATTGTTACAAATTTGTAACAATTGTTACTGGAAAGTGTTCATTAACTCCAAAAATTTGCAACGAGAGAACGTCGAAAGAGAGTAAGAAATTGAGAGAGAAAATAATTCTTGCAAATTGTTACTAGTAAAATTTTTACTTGTAAATGATTAAACAGAATACGACCGCAACTTCAGGCAAAATCGACTCTCAGAGAAAACATGCCCAAAATTAAAACGACGGCCGCAACTTCACGAACTGTCATTTATTGTGTTTACATTTCTTGCATGTAAAGCTGTTAAAAATTAAGTTTATGGAAGTTTTTGCAAAGAATTGAACTTATATTTTATAATTTAATCATCTTTACAAACTTTTTTAATTACTTTTACTAAAATAACACTCATTTTATTTCACAAATTGCAAATTTTATTAATTTATTTAAACTTTCAAATGTTTTTTTCGATTTTCTTTTGTTCTTATTTTTCGTTGTGCCAACAACAAAAAACCAATGGGTTTGTTTACAAAATGTATGAAATTTAATAAAAGTGTGGTAACATTGTTGAGAGAATTTGTTTCTAAAAATGAGAGCATAAGAAAAATCGCTGTCAAAATAAAATAGATTCTATTTCACGACTGCATTCTCCAGCGTTTTTATCTGTCAATTTGTATAGAAAAAAACGTCATGCCCCAGTTCTGTTTAATCATTAAGAATTTTTCAAACAGCTGTTTTCTGTTTATGTTTTCAAATCAATTGAAAAAATGCTGAAAATAAAGAAATATTTTATGAAATTTAAGAAATTGTAAATAAATGTAAATTTTGAAGCAGATGTAACGTATTTATTCTATAGAAAATCAGTATTTGTTTGTAGATGTAGATTTATATAATTTATATTTTTTTTAATACATTTCTGAATTAGCACCTTGAATAAAATTTTGCTAACAACAAAATGTTAGCTTATACAAATTTAAATTTTTTAACTCTATTGCCAATATATTTCTGAATTAACACTGTATTAAATTCCGTTTAAAAAAAAACAGAAGCATTTGTTTATGAATCAGAGTCTTTTTACAAATGAAGATAGAAGAACGTAACACGCGTCTTGAACGTTAGGCGTTTGATACTTGGAACACTTTAAAAACCCTAAGTTACACACCACACTTTTGAGGCTAGCGTTCAAAATAATTTAATATCTAACATTTTATGTCTATATCTTTTTAACCTTTTCAATAAATTTTGTTTTTGCGCTTTAGAGGCGTTGCAAACTATATTTGTGTAACCCGCTTTACGAAAATATACTGTTCCAACTTTTTTTAACTGAATTATCAAACCTCTAACGTTCAAAGTGGTGGTATGAACTTTTATCTTAAGGAATTTATACTTTTAATATATACTCAAAAGCTTTTCTGTTTCTTATCAAATTCTTCATTAACTTTATTAAAACTAAACAACTTTAAAAGCGTAAAATGGCATTATTTTTATAGCAATGTATACAATTTTCCTAGCAGTAGTTATTAAGTACTCATGTACTCGTATTCCTATGTATTACAACATTTTTTTTTTGCTTGCAAATTTTTACTGGTAAAGTGTACTTTACTTTACTTTTTAGAATTTTTGAGAGAAATTAAGCAAAATTTCTTTTTACTCTCTCGTTACTAGTTTTTGCAAGTAAAGTAAATGAACACACCTATTATCAACTCAAATAATGTGTTTTTTGAGTTATGTCACTCTTCTCGCAAATGAGCCATATGTAAATATAAAGGAATTTTATATCTGGTTGGTGGTTAATTGTTACTTTTCATGTTTTAAAATTTTTGAAAAAAATATACGTAATTTTACATCAACATATCGTCGATGGAATTAAAGAACGCTGTAACTGACAAAACCTTAAATGTTCACCAGAGCCAAAAAACCTTTATGAAAGTAGAACAAATACACTAGTATTTTTCACTTCGCAGACTTCGCACAGTGGTTCAAGATGCAAATCTAGCTGGAAAAAATCATAACTTCTTTTCGCAAGCAGCTAGAACGATGAAATTTTGGTATTATGTACTTCTTATCGAAGGCATTCCTTGTGCAAAAAGTGGGCATTGTAGGTAAAATGGGCGTGGCAATTTTTAATGGCGTTTTTAAGAATATCAAAATGCAACGACTTAGAATATTAATGTATTTATTAAGAAGTGAAGAAAACCCATTTTGGAAGTTTTAAAATTCGACTGCATGTGCGTAGTCAAACGAGGCTTTCGGGCACAGTTTT
Organism: Metopia argyrocephala; assembly: GCA_963576795.1. NCBI lineage: Eukaryota > Metazoa > Arthropoda > Insecta > Diptera > Sarcophagidae > Metopia > Metopia argyrocephala. Next base: position 73,872,938 of record OY756209.1, on the reverse strand, counting down.
TAATATTAATAGTAAATATGAAAAATTTTAAAATAACAAATTCTTTGTATAATATAATTGCGAATTTAACATATAACATACATAATATGTACATACAAAACAACACAATAATATTAATATATAAAAAATAAATCTTTTATTTAAATTATTCTATATCTTCCTGTATGAAAGGATCTAAAAGTAACGAAATCTCTTCACCATCTAATAATTCTAAAAATGGACTAAGAAATGGTTTTGTCGAAAAAGACGAAATTAATGGATCTGATGACAGAAGCAAATATTTGAAAAGATTTTCCATTGTCGTCTCTCGTGACATCTTTCTAGTGTGATGTTGACGATTGGATCCCTAAATCTTCTGGAATTTTTAATACGTTTTCAGAAGGAAGACAAAAAACTCCATCTAACAAAATTTTGTTGGAGTCTTCAAAATATTTTGTAGATCTTTTCGCTTTTATGTATCTTTCGTGAATTGAATACGTTAATCTCCGTTCAGCTAATATAACTTTACTGCAATTATCATCTGTTTTAATTTTCTGTAAGCCACTCTTAGAAAAAAAATATTTAATAACAGCATTTGCATTTTCTTTGCTATTTACTTCGGCAATCCACACATCACATAGTTCTTTCCGTGGTATGTAATCTATTTATGTATATAAAAAGTTTACCGGTCAATAATTGCAGCTAATTTTTTTCTCATCTAAGGTGGACATTACACAGATAAACAGGGAACAATTCATTTCACGGGAATCCATGGGAATCCTATTTAAAAGTTACTCTAAAAACCATAAAATGCTAAATATTTAATTCACAAAATACGTATTTCCTCTTACCCATTATTTTACATACAAAACATTTAAATTCAAAATTTATTTATAATATAGGTAGAATATACATCAAATAATGCAATATAAAAAAAATAAACTCAAAATATGTTATTGTTTGATGTTACGAACAGTTCAAAAGTGATGCTGTGAATCGACTGGCCTCCTATAACAACAGAGACAATGCAATTGATCATTTTCGAAACATCATAACAAAGCAAATAAGAAAAAAATAAAAAAAAACCTGATATACAGTTATGTATAATGAATAGTTGTCTAACAAATACCAAACAAATTATGTGAATTTTGACATATAAAAAATAGAATTTTTTCCAGCTAGATTTGCATCTTGAACCACTGTGCGGCGTAAGTGAATTTATTTTTATCGTAGAAATCTGGGACTGGGACCAATCCATGCGTATTTTTTTTCTGATAAAAATGATGCAGAAAACGTATTTTCGATTTTTTGTCAGTTACAGCGTTCTTTAATTCCATCGACGATATGTATGTATGAGAGGTGAGCACAAGACGTCTTGTTGCTTACTCTTCATAAAGTGTTCTTGATTTTAAGAGAACACTGAAATATGTATTTTATTTTTATTCAAAGCATGGTATAATCATCATAAGGTAGTCCCAGTTTGAAATAGCATAGAACCCTGTAGTTTTGCAACCCTGCTGCTCTTAGAATTGTCAAATAAAAGCAACACTGTAGTTGGCCGTTGTACACAAATAAATATATTATTGTAAACAAACTCTTCCTCTTCTTTTTTTATTTTGTGGACAATTTTTTTAAAAGTTGAAAATTTTACTTTTGTGCTGTAAAAAAATAGTTTATAAAAAATAGTTTATAATCGCCCATTGTAAAATATAATTATCCCGAGGTACTTCATGGCGCATTGGATGGTTGCATCAACAGTAGCCCGGAATGAATAGATAAATTTTATTGTAAAAATTTATATTTTATTAAATATGCAACTTGAATTAAAAAAAAATCATTTGTATTGAGTATATGTGTGTGTATGTCGGAAAATATAAAAGTTTTGCAATTTATATTGAAAACAAAAATAAAAAATTAAATGTGCTGGAGGCTCGAGGTTAATTAATTTTAATTTAATTTCTAATTTGTTGTCAAAGAAAAAAATTTAATTTCAAATTTGCTTAACGTCAAAATAAATAACAAAGAAGAAGAATAAGATTTTGACAATTCCAAGTAAGCAGCTGTAATTGTTTTGGTAAAGCGGGACTACCTTATGATGATTATACCATGATTCAAAGTGTACAACTGCAGTCATTGTCAGAGCATATTTCACTAGTGTCAATAAATTTACAGTAGTGTCAGAAGATTTTCAGTAGCGTTGACATTGAAGAATTTGTGCACACATAAACCAGAGAAGTAGATATCAGTGTTGCCACGACTTTTAAATTTTTCTGACCAAATTTCAGCAAAAATTTAATCAAAATGGAAATAAAATAATCAAATTATTTACTCCAAATTCTGATAGAAACAATTGAGAAAATTCTCTTAAATCAAGTATAACTTTTAAATTTTTTGCAATAATTAAATTAATAAATAAATAATAAATAGATAAAATAAATAAATAAATAAAATTGCTTTTAAAACAAATAAACATGTTTTCTTTCGCATTAATTACCATGATATAATGCATTCCGGTTTTAAAAGAATTAAATTCTAAAATTCTACGTCACACCAACCAGAAACAAAAAACACAATCACACAGCCACTCGTATTTGATATGGGAGAATTTTGTTTACATTTTAGATTTTGCTTAAAGCACTATCTTTATTTCTTCATTTCATCATTCAGCGTTGCCGTTTTTAGTTATTTCTAACCGAAATTGGTTACTTTTTTCTGCAGTGTGTACATGTGGTGTTTTTTTTCGCCCTGGTTACTTTTTATTTTAAGGCTAAAGAAAACCACACTTATTTGAACGGTTTGAATTTAAAATAATAACTTTATAATTTGTAAATAATAATAATATGACACACGTGTGTTGTTTACTATTTTTGCGAATTTCTACCTTAAGTATATAAAAAAACCTTCATTAACGAACATTTTAATTAAATAAAGCTCTGTAGTCTAGGCTGGCACTTTTGTTGTTCTTAATTTCAATTTTAGCATTCTTCTAAAAGTCATAGCAATATTTCTAAAATGAGTGTACCTACCAAAATAGGTGACTGATGCGATTTGAAAATCAAATAGATAGAAAAAGACTTTATTATTGGTTTAGAATTAAACCTATCTTTTATACTATTGTGCGTTTATTTAATATACTCATGAGCTTGAGTAATGTGAATGCGAATAGAGGTTTTATATATTTTGCCTTTTCTCCCATATAATCAGAAAGTAAAATTATATCTTGACAGATTAATCAAAGTATATATATTAAATTATATTGCAAAAAACCAAATAGTTATAATTGATTTAACATATTTTTCTTAATTATATCTATTAGAATTAGACTAAAAATTTGGTAAGATTTTTGCTGAAATTTGGTTACAAAAATTTAAAAGTCGTGGCAACACTGTTTTCCATTAACTACTAAAAAGAAATGCAGTTGTCAGACTATGAAGAGTACAATTTTTTTATTGTACTCTGAACCAACTGTATATTAAAGTGTTGTACAATGGCTTTTGTGTGCTGTTGTTTTTTGTTCTCTGTTTTTGCTGTACTCTTATTTATATTTGCAACTACAATCAGTATTTGCTCATGAGAAAAATACAATACTGTACAATTTTAGCGTCTTGTGCTCACCTCTAGTATGTATGTATGTATGAGTTTTATAGAGCATATTTTTAACGCTTAAGTGTTTTTTCAATGCATATTTTAGGCGCTTGAAACTAATTTTATAGAGCATATTTTCGGTTGCCCTAGTAATAAGCATTAAATTTTTCTTACGTAAAGGTGACATTTTATTAACCCTTTACCGCCCGACGGTACTCACAAGTACCGATACATATTTCTATCGTTTGCTTATTACCCAGATATCACTTTGCAATATAATTTTGTAATTTGGGAAAGTATCATATTTCCTACCGATCACAATAAGCATCTCTCAGTCATTTGAAATATATTGCTAATAAAGTTTACCCGTTCTCGTGAAGTTTGAATTTTTAGCACAATTAAAACTTTTTATAAAATAGAAATAGTGCGCATTTTAAGTTTTTATATTGTGAAATATATAGTCTAATAAGTATATAAACTGTTTTAAGACTGACATAATTAGTATTATTGTAGCGGCCCAAATTATTATTGTATTTTATTATTTTATTTTATTATTTTATTACTTATTTTATTATTCTTAAACACTCTGTAATTTTTGAATATTCTGACCGTTAAATACATTTTATAGTATACTATTCACCCTGTTATTAAATGTAACCGATAACCATAGTATAGATCATAGTTTATTGTAAAAGCTCTCTCTTATTATTTACATTCTCTTTTTATCGAATTTATTTTACAATTTTGTTTTTGTACTAAAGCTTTTCGTTATATTCTAGACGACTTGTATCATTTTCATAAAGTTAAGTAAGGTCAGGATATTAATTGCATTTTGTCATTCATCGTATAACTTTTGCACAATAAAGAAGTGAAAAGCAGAAGAGCGCTTGTTTCATTTATGATCAATTAATAAACTAAAGTGTTAGGACGCAGGAAGACCTTCGTGGACTACTGTGTCTGACCCTAATAACTTACTAGAATATATTGTTAGGACGCAGGAAGACCCACGTGGACTACTGTGTCTGACAATTATAATTCAATAAAAATACCCATAAATAAATAAGCCATCATAAATACGAGAATACCTAGTAACGGCATTTCTTTATTGATTTACATTAATAGAGAAATTCCCCGCTGCTTCAACTGGCGCCCAACGTAAAAGAAAAAAAAAATTTTGAAAATTTTTAAATAAAAATTTAAACAAAGGCGTCCAGTTCGCTTCAACTGGCGCCCAACGTAAAATAAAAATTTGCAATTTTTAAATAAAAATTTAAACAAAGGCGTCCAGTTCGCTTCAACTGGCGCCCAACGCAAAATAAAAATTTGCAATTTTTAAATAAAAATTTAAACAAAGGCGTCCAGTTTGCTTCAACTGGCGCCCAACGTAAAATAAAAATTTGCAATTTTTAAATAAAAATTTAAACAAAGGCGTCCAGTTTGCTTCAACTGGCGCCCAACGTAAAATAAAAATTTGCAATTTTTAAATAAATATTTAAACAAAGGCGTCCAGTTTGCTTCAACTGGCGCCCAACGTAAAATAAAAATTTGCAATTTTTAAATAAAAATTTAAACAAAGGCGTCCAGTTCGCTTCAACTGGCGCCCAACGTAAAGGAAAAAAAAATTTTTGGAAATTTTAAAATAAAAAAATAAAAAGGCGCCCAATTCGCTTCAATTGGCGCCCAACGTAAAATAAAAATTTACAATTTTTAAATAAAAATTTAAACAAAGGCGTCCAGTTCGCTTCAACTGGCGCCCAACGTAAAAGAAAAAAAAATTTGTTGGAAATTTTTAAATAAAAATTTAAACAAAGGCGTCCAGTTCGCTTCAACTGGCGCCCAACAAAATTAAGATTGCAAAATAAAGTTTTTAAATAAAATTTATAAAAAGGCGACCAATTCACTACAATTGGCGTCCAACGTAAAAATTTAAATAAAGGCGTCCAACTCACTACAATTGGCGTCCAACGTAAAGAGAAAAAAAACACTTTTGGAAATTTTTAAACAACTGAAAATAAAAAGGTGTCCAACTCAATACAATTGGCGCCCAACGTAAAGAAAATCTTTGGAAATTCCTAAATAAAAAGGCGTCGACTTGGCGCCCAACATAAAAGAAAATTTGCGATTTTAAGAAAAATAAAATCAAAGACATTTTTAAAATTGAAATAAAGGCGTCGAATTTACTACAATTAGCGCCCAACGTAAAAGAAAATTTGCAATTAAAGACATTTTTAAAAATTAAATAAACAAAAAGCATCCAAATCTCTATTACAATTGGTGTGCAACGTAAAAGTAAACGTGAAGGCGGAAAATTTGTGAAATTAATAAGAGCCGTCGAATTCGCTTTAAAAAATTTAATTAAATTGTATGTACAACTGGCTTTCAATCTGTATTCTATCTTGTTTTGTCTTTGAGTAGTAACAGAATAACGGAATAACATTCATAACTGTTTTGCTATATAAGGTTGAAGTCAAGTAAGATGCCAAGAACAACAGTTAATTCTCAAAATGGCGCTGGCAATGGGGAACGGCAAAATGTAACCCCTGCTTATCCATCTGTTTTACCATCTACTTCTTCGATTAATAGACAGAACACTACAGACCAGAATGTTGGCGAAACCTCAGCTGCATCAAAAAGTATTAATCTTTCAGAAGCCCAATTTTCTCAGCTAATAAAATCATTACAAGTTCGTCATGAAATTATACCAACATTTAGCACATGTAGCGCTCGCTTTAATGGTGGTCGTAATGCGTCCAAAGTGGAAGATTTTATTGCAACGATTTTAGTCTTCAAAGAAGCAGAACGCATTTCAGATGAAATGGCATTAACCAGCTTGCCGCTTTTACTTGAGGGCTATGCATCTTCATGGTGGCAAGGTGTTAAACACGAGGTGAAATCTTTCGATGAAGCCATAGAATTTCTGCGTACCGCATTTGCTCCTCCGAAACCTGATTGGAGAATATATTCTGAAATTTTTCAGGACAAACAGAAACTAGTTGAATCAATGGACAGTTTTGTATGTAGAAAGAGGCGTCTATTTGCCCAACTAAAAGAAAGATTGCCAGAAAGCACACAACTGAATATGATATTTTCTTTAGTCAATATACAAATTCGAGAGAAAATTTCTAGAGAAAGAAGTATTGAGACCTATCAAGATCTACTTTCAAAAGCACGTGATATTGAATTGCTCTCTAAAGAGAACAAAGAACCATTTAAAACATCATTTGAATCTAGTGACACACAGCAACTTAAGTGTTCTTATTGTCGAAAAAGAAACCACACAGCTGAAGTTTGCTACAAGCGCCTAGAGATGGAAAAGAAAAAAAAGCCTGAGGAAAGCACATTAAATTGTTATGGCTGTGGAGCTGTTGGTTTTTACAGATCAAATTGTCCTACATGTAACTATAAAACAATTAATGAAAGTCCAAAAGAAATGGATTTTCATAGTATTAACACTAATATTATAGGCCGTAACGTACCTACAGTAGAGATAAATGTTAATGGCTTAATTGGAGAAGCCTATTTAGATACAGCAGCTAGAACGAGTATAGCTGGACACTATTTATACAAAAAGCTCCAAGAAAAAGAGGTAAAATTTCAAACGGTCTATGCAGAAATAACGTTAGCTGATGGTATTATTCGCAAAGAAAGAGTCGAAGCAACTATTGTTAACATACTAATTGGTAAGCGTTTGAAAAGAATACGATTTATTTGCCTTCCGAAAGCTAAAAACAATAGAACCTTGCTCGGCATTGACTTTTTAGAACAAGCCGGCATTGTAATGGATTTAGCTCAGAGAACATGGCACTTTAAAGATGAACCTACAAAAATATTTGAATTTAAACTGAAACCATCGAAACTTAAAGAAGATGAAAATGTTAATCAGACATACATAAATGATATTCCAACTACATCTAAATCTTCAAAAGTACATGATTTTGTCTCGTGGTTCGAACAGAATAATAGAGTAGACCCAACGAAAACTCCAACCCATACATCATTGCATCCACACATCAATGACTATTCTCCCAGAGGTATCCTTAAAATTTTTGAGGACACATTGCCTGATAATTTTGAAATGCCGAAAGAAAGGGAAGAAAACTTATTTTCCTCAATGAAGAAGAAGAAATGTGAATCCCCAATGGAAAATACCTCAGAATTAAATTCAATTGATTTTAATATATGCGAAAATGATGAATCTCAATTAAGTATGGAACAGAAGAAAAATCTAGTAAATTTCCTGAAATCATATGAAGATAGTTTTGAAAATATTTGTTCTCCTATAAAAGGAACAAAACACAGAATAAATACTGGAGACAATCCACATATTTCTAATCGTCCATATAGAATTTCACCGGCGATGAAGAAAAAACTAAAAGAAAAATTAGTAACTCCTCCAATACTACAGCAAGTAAAAGAAAATCAGCCATTTTATATAAGAACAGACGCAAGCAATTATGCGATCGGGGCTGTATTATTGCAGGGGGAGAAAGAAAATGAGCACCCCATCGAATATGCAAGTCGACTTCTACTCCAAGCTGAAAGAAATTATTCAACCACTGAAAGGGAAGCACTGGCTGTTGTATGGGCTGTTCAAAAATTTAGGGGATATATTGAAGGATCCCAAGTTACTGTTTATACCGATCATCAACCACTTAAATGGCTCTTCACATTGAAATCACCAACCGGAAGGCTAGCGAGATGGTCATTATTACTACAAAGTTATAACTTAAATTTTCAATACACTTCAGGAAAGCAGAATGTCATTGCGGATACGTTATCTCGTCCACCAAGCGAAAATGGCTTATGCATTAAATTCTGTAATTGTAATAATCCACGTGAAGGCCTAGAACAGTTTCGAGAAAATCAGTTGAAAGATAAAGAAATAAATAAAATCATAACCTCTTTTGAAACTAACGACGAAAACGTAACAAAGCATACAAACAGAGGTTATATAATGATTGATGGTATCCTATACAGATACAACTCAGATCAAGATTCAGAAAATGGTCAACTTGTTATACCTAACTCACTTCGCCAGGATATATTACATAAATATCATAATGATCCTATGGCAGGACACTATGGAATAGAGAAAACAACTAGCCGTATAATGTCATTATTTTACTGGCCAGGTATTAGAAGTGATATTGTGAAACATGTAAAAGCCTGTGAGTTATGTCAAAAATACAAACCGACAAATAAAAAACCAGCTGGATTGCTGCAAACATTGAGTGCAAACAAAAGATTCGAAATTGTTGCAGTAGATCTATTTGGTCCCTTACCTAAAACAGAAGAGGGTTATAAATGGATACTGATAGTAGAAGATATTTGTAGCAGGTGGGTTGAAATTTTTCCTATAAAAGAGGCCACAGCGGAAAACTGTGCTTTAACACTTCTCAATGAAATTATATTGAGATATGGAATACCACGTAGACTACATACTGATAATGGTTCACAATTTATCTCTGCTTTAATGCAGAAGTTAACATATTGTTTAGGTATTAAACAATCCTTCACAGCAGTATATCATCCAGAAGCCAATCCAGTTGAGAGAAAGAACAGAGATTTAAAAACCCAATTAGCAATTTGCGTGGGTAAAGAACATACTGAATGGAATAAAATGTTACCTGCAATCAGATTTGCTATGAATACGGCAAAATGCGAAAGCACTGGTTATTCAGCAGCATTTTTAACTTTTGGTCGAGAACTGAGAACTCCAACTGAGGCACAATATGATTTTAAAACTATTGTTAAAGCAGAAAACTTTATTCCACAGATAACGCCACATTTGATAAAGCTTGCAGAAACCTTAGAAATAGCAAATGATGCCCAAATCAAAATGCAAGATAGAAACAAAGCGTTTAATGATCGCAAGCGAAGAGCTACAGATGATATAAAAGTTGGCGACAAAGTTTTAGTAGCAACACATATCTTGAGCAAAGCAAAAGATGGCATAACCGCAAAATTTACGCCACGAAGAGATGGTCCATATATAGTCATCAAATCTAAAGGATCATCCTGTTTTACAATTGCTCCAATAGATAAGCCAAATACGCCAGTCGCGACTGTACATACATCGGCTCTTACACCATATGAAGGAGAATCCAATACGCCAATCTACCCAATGCGAAAAAGAGGTCGTCCGAGCAACAAAAACCACCAGTCTCAAAAGAAACAAAATTTGGGTCAAAACAGCATCGATCAACAAAAAGATGAAGACAACAGACCTGAATACGTTAACAATCAACATAACAGAATGCAACTTCATTTAAATCAAAACCACCAACCTAAACAAGCTGGGAAGTTTAACAAAGCTCATCCAACAGTTTTAAGAAGGTCCAGAAGAATTGAAAAGAAGTCACAAGAGCAAAGGCGCTGGTTGCCTTATCGGGACGATTAATGCACCAGAGGGGGAGGTTGTAGCGGCCCAAATTATTATTGTATTTCATTATTTTATTTTATTATTTTATTACTTATTTTATTATTCTTAAACACTCTGTAATTTTTGAATATTCTGACCGTTAAATACATTTTATAGTATACTATTCACCCTGTTATTAAATGTAACCGATAACCATAGTATAGATCATAGTTTATTGTAAAAGCTCTCTCTTATTATTTACATTCTCTTTTTATCGAATTTATTTTACAATTTTGTTTTTGTACTAAAGCTTTTCGTTATATTCTAAACGACTTGTATCATTTTCATAACGTTAAGTAAGGTCAGGATATTAATTGCATTTTGTCATTCATCGTATAACTTTTGCACAATAAAGAAGTGAAAAGCAGAAGAGCGCTTGTTTCATTTATGATCAATTAATAAACTAAAGTGTTAGGACGCAGGAAGACCTTCGTGGACTACTGTGTCTGACACTAATAATTTAATAAACAGGGTTAGGACGCAGGAAGACCTTCGTGGACTACTGTGTCTGACCCTAATAACTTACTAGAATATATTGTTAGGACGCAGGAAGACCCACGTGGACTACTGTGTCTGACAATTATAATTCAATAAAAAAACCCATAAATAAATAAGCCATCATAAATACGAGAATACCTAGTAACGGCATTTCTTTATTGACTTACATTAATAGAGAAATTTCCCGCTGCTTCATTATGTTATTTATGTTTATTTTCTTAACGTGGACTGGTAAGTACCATTGGTCAATAAACGCACTTGTTATAAAAAAATTTATATAAAATACTTCCAAGTTTGAAAAACTATTGGGCTGCGAGCGAAGATTTGGCAACACCTATAGTAAGCAGAACTGTGAGTCGCAATATGTTTGAGATGATGCTGAAATGTTTACATGCCAATGGTAATACTTTGATCCCAAAAAACAGCAGTTTGAATCAAAGATTTGAAGAAGAAAATGAATGAGGCAAAAATAAAATAATTTACTTAGATAACTATTTTACTTCTATACCATACATACAGCTGCGTGCAACTAATTAAGGACAGTAGTACTCAATATTTAAATCATTATGTTGAAAATAATACTATTAAAAAAACCGCTACAATTTGACCCTGTTTAGTTAATCCAACTTTGTTTATTGAAACTTCTCAATGGCAACCCTATTTTTACCGTTATTTTTTTCTTTGTGGTGTTTTTCATAATTTGTGAAATAAATTACTCGTGCACTTAATTAAGGACATTGAAAAATTTTTTTAAATTTTAAGATTCAAGTAAGTTTTAACAGTTAAATTCAAATAAATGGGATTATACAAAGTGTTTTTCAGAATTTGATAAACTTTTACTTATTGCTAAACATGGGTAAAAATAAGTCCTGTGACGTCAGTACTCGAAAGATTATTGTACAAATGCATCAGGAAGGAAGCTCTTATAGGGAGATCGCAACAGCCTTAAAAGTTCCTAAAACAATGGTTTTCCAAGCGGTGCAATATTTCAAAAAACATTCGACAGCTGAAAAGGTGCCTCGTAAACAAAGAAGCCGAATTACGACAGTGCGTGAAGATGCACTGATTGTCCGCGAGTCGAAAAAAAATCCGCATAGATCAGCAAATGAAATTCGGATAGCAGTCTTTGGTGAAAATGGAGCAAAACCATCTGTAGACACAGTAAAACGTCGATTGCGGAAAGCTGGCCTCTTTGGAAGAATTTCCCGAAAGAAACCATTGTCGTCTGAGCGTAACCGGAAGAAGCGAATAGAGTTTCCAAAAAAATACCGCCATTGGACCGCTGTGGAATGGAAAAGAGTGTTATTTTCAGACGAAACAAAAATTAATAGAGACTCTCCCGATGGAAAAAAATATGTTCGCCGTCACGCGGTGTTGGACCGCTGCACAAAGTTAACGGAAACATGGACAAGTTCCAATATGTAAGAATCCTAAGCGATACAATGATGCCGTATGCAGACGAGAATATGCCAGTAACATGGATATTTCAACAAGATAATGACCCGAAGCATACGGCTCATCACGTCAAACAATGGTTTATAAACAATTCGGTCACTGTACTTGATTGGCCTTCATGCAGTCCAGATCTCAATCCGATTGAGAATTTATGGCAAGTTGTAAAAACCAAAGTAAGCGCAGTAAAAATAAACAATTTTTATGATCTTTTCGCCGAAACAAAGAAAGCTTGGGAGGCCATTCCAACTAGTGTATGTGAAAATCTGGTTAGCTCGATGCCTCGCAGGTGTCAAGCTGTTATCGACAACAATGGTTTTGCAACAAAATATTGATTTTTTTTTTAATAAATACAAGTTTTTCTTAAATTTTACGATGTGTCCTTAATTATATGCACGACTGAATTCAATATTCTTTAAAATATGGCTCACTGCTTTATAAAAAATAATTTAATTGACACAATAAACAGTTATTTTCTACGACCAAGGGTTTAAATAACTAAACTCGGAAAAATTTTGACAATATATAGAACTATTTTTATTTTTTTGCTTCAAGCTCACATGTAAGATTTGTGTTCTTAATTAGTTGCACGCAGCTGTACATACATACATAATTGGCCATTACAACCTTGTGTCAGGGTTACGGCCTAGCTTCTATACCGCTTTTGGAAAAACTACATTCCGAAAAAATGTTAGCTTGTGGCACAATTCGTCCGAATAGAAAATTTGCTCCTCAAAATTTAAGGCCTGATAAGAAAATGAAAAGAAGCGATAGGGACTTGAGATTATCTAACACTGGTATCTGTTACTATAAATGGATTGACAAAAAATCTATTTACTTAAGAACGAACTTCTATGGTAGTGAGTCTACAACTGTGTCTAGACGAGATCATAAAGGGGAACAGAATGAAGTAATTTGCCCAGTGGTTATTAAAGATTATAATACCTACATGGGTACAGTGGACCGCGCAGAACAACTACTTTCTTTCTGGTCGCACAGAATATTCTGGGCTCTTATTAAGATAGCATTTGTCAATTCTTATATTGTCTTTTGACAGCTCAGGATACACAGTCATCCTTACTTGACTATAGACGATCAGTTGCAGAAGGACTTATGACATTTATAAAACTTTCTGTTAACAAACGAATTCCTATAAAGAATAATACAATCTCTAAAATAAATAAGGAATCTGTTACAGCAGAAGTAAGATTGGTTAACCTAGGTGTACACTAGCCTACATTCGTAGAAACTCGAGGAAGATGTAAGCATTGCAGGATTAGAAAAATCTAGTCCAAATGTGCGGTTTTTTCGTGTTGCAATGACAAAAAAATTTCCTTTACTGAATACCATGGTATTAATTAGCTAAATATATTCGTTCTTACTTTTCTTTGCACACACATTGCAGTTTTAACATATCTAATATGATTTAATTCTTTTTTTTATATAAGACATGGAATAAAATAAAAAATGTTTAATAATAATCTCAATTTGTTTCTAAAAAAAGATTAGCAAAACTAGGCTCTAGTTACCCAACGGTACTTCTAAGTACCAGGATGTCCTTCCCAGTATGGCAGAAATATGAAACTTATTTTTTGAGATCCAAATGTGTCTAAGATAAAAATTCTTTAAAAAAAAAATTAAAAATTTTTTACGAGTCTTGGGCAGTAAAGGGTTAAAATATAATTTTGGTTACAAAAAGTTACAACGCTATTTGTATGTGTTAGTTTCGATTATATGTATATTTTTTAATTTATTTTAGGAGCATTTATAACTATAAGGCCCATTATTACAACTTGCCATTAGTTAAAGATAGGATTTTATCAGACAGATAACTTGCTTTTTGTTATTACAAGTAAACTTTAACCTAAAGGTAAGGCAATCTTCCAAATAACTTTATCGATTACTTTAGGTAAAAGTTTACTTGTAACAACAAAAAGCAAGTTATCTGTCTGATGAAATCCTACCTTTAACTAACGGCAAGTTGTAATAATGGGCGTAAGTGTAACTATTTATTTACACAAGTAACATTCAATGATGTATGTAAATTTAAAGAGAGTAAAAACAAAAATCCCGCCATGGTAAATCTTAATTTCCAAGGCTACTGCTCATTTATCTGTAACAGACAATTGATTGTGGAATCCTTATTACCGCGGTTTGCTTCATATATTGTTTTAATAACATCTGTATCTATATCTGGAAACATTTCACGAATCTATAAAAAAAATAAATAAACATGAAAGAACGCCTTTAAGTGAGTTAATGAAAGAAAACGAAAAAAACTTACTTGTTTTAAATCTGTCTCGGAGATTTGAGGTTTCGGAGCAAGTGGTACTGTAGTATGCTGTGGCGTAACAAAAATTGGCATTGGTCGTCCTGGGGGTACCATAAACGTATGCGACGGAGATTGAACTGTTTGGTACATATATGGCTGATTAGAAAAGCTTAACACAATATCAATTGCTCCTTCTAGTCCTTCACCCTGCTTACCACTTAAAGGATACCATTCTTCATGCGTCTCTCCAGAAAAAACCCTTTCTGGAATTTTTACTTCACACCAAGCTATTAATTCATCCATTTTGAAGCTACACTCGTCATATATTTCCACGTACATACAAATTACACCAACTGGTAATTGGCATTGAATAACTCTGTTCCATCTAGGATTTTTACCACCATTTGGGTCTGTTTGGGTTTCATAAACATAATGTCCTAAACGTATTCTTACATAGGGATCCATCCTTGTTAATCCGTAATTTCTTGCAAGTTTTGCTTGAGCGCATGTTATACTTAGACGGCCTACATGGTTAGGACCCTAAAAAAACAAAACGTGTGATAAGTATTAAAAAAAGCTAGTTCGAAAAACATTGGATTTAACAAAAATTGCCTAAAGCTATTTATATACAATACATATGGGCAGGGCCACCGCCAGTAACGTCACCAGTGTTACCGTTGGTCGACTAAAGTCGCAATTTGCAACTTTTGCAGCCAGCGACTTTTTGTGCCACTTTTGAAAAGACACTTAATTTTGCCACTTTTCTTAAGTTTATGCGACTTTTACCCCTTTTTTTATTTTGGCATTTCCAATATTTTCCTTTTACTTTAAACATAAAAATATTAAAGATATATGTATGTATATATAGGCCATGAAGCTGAAGCAACAATAAATTCTGATAAAATATATGATACATATTGCACAGCAATCAAACGAAATATTTTAAAGTTTTATTAAAAACTCTGCGAAGAAATATTGTTGGGCATTGATATTAGTGATAAGAAACTTTGTGCCTTAAGGTTTGTTCAACCAATTTCTTTTACTTACAACGAAAATATTAACTACATAGAACTCATATCACAATTTAATAAATATTATAAGTAATCCAGAGGCTGTTATTAGCGAATATAAATTACTAGAAGGTAAAACAAATGACAAATCATATGAACACATTTTTTGTGAAAGTTTCTGGTACACAATAGGTAGTATAAAAAATTCATTAAATGAACCCTTGTACCTGAACTTATATACTTATATATTAAGTTTAATAAAAAATAATTTAACAAATAAATTGAAGGTAGAAACTTGTAACTCCATGCCATGGGCACTAAATTTACTTGATAAAGAAATCGAAAATTGGAGTCCTAGTAATGACCTTGTGGAAAATTACAGAAGAGGAGTTTCTAAAAAGTAGAAATTTAATAAACTGCATCTGCTTTTACTTTAATACATACTTATAATTATATTATAAAAGTATACTAGTTGACCGGCAAACGTTGTTTTGCCATATAAATTTGCTCTAGTAAACATTTTTTTATTTCAAATATATTTGACAGTCTTCACCGAACTGCAAAAGTCAACCTTGATATGAGCAATCAATGTCTGCGTTACTAATAATTTTAATTAATGGTTATCAGCCATTTTCTGTACTTCAGTTTGATAGCTGGCTGTAGGGAGAAATATGCCCTGTATAGCCGCCTCTGAGTACCACTTAATAAAAAAACCGAAATCATGTGTTCTGTGGTACGCTGATATATATTATCTAGCTTAAAATTTCATCGACGTCGGTACATTATTTAGGTGAGGCATTAATTTCCCCTTGGGGGGGGTACCTTTACATTTAGGGGTATAAAAAATAGATGTGAAAATTTACATTTGTTAATCTAAAGTTGTGTTAAGACACTAATAAAATTTAATCAAAATTAGTTGTTAGTTAGGAATAGAAAAAAGTAGCCATTGCACCACCCCCTCTGAGTACTTAAAAAGAAAACGTAAACCATATATGCTCTACGGTACGCTGATCTATCTAGTTTAAAAATTCAGCGAAGTCAGTACGTTATTTAGGTGAGGCATAAATTTTCCCTTAGGGCGGGTCAGCTTAACATTTACGGGTATGAAAAATAGATGTTGGCCGATTCTCAGACCTACCCGATACGCACACTAAATTTCATAAAAAACGGTCGAGTAATTTCGGAGGAGTTTGGCAACAAACACCGCGACATGAGAATTTTATATATTAGAAGATATTATAAAAATGTGATTTTGACATTGTAAATGAATTGTTATTCATTTCTTAAAACTATTGAATTATTTTTGTTTTTGTACTATGAATTATTGTTTAAATAAAAACATTAAAAAAATTGTGCAACTTTTTTTTTAAAGCCTGTTTTTATGCCACTTTTTTTTAAATCCCCTTTTTGTGCCACTGTTTGAAAAAACCCAGCGGTAACGCTGAACGTCACGCTCGTATACATATTTTGGTCAATATCGTTTCAAAATACAATTATTTCTCCCAACTTGAGAGCGGCATATGAAAGTTCTCGTCATAACTGTGGTTTGATACCCAGACAAGTCGTAAGTAACGTCACCGGATTTTGGAAGTGTGTTTTGAGGTTACTGAGCGTTTGTGTAAAAATGAGCGAATTGAAAAGAGTTCATGTTTATTATTGCCCAGTATTTTAAAAAGGAAGGATGAAAGATTATTTTTATCCAAAAGGTGGGCTTAATATTTTATTTTTTAATTACGTAAATGACATAAAAGCAGTGTCAGTAACGTGACGCGAAATGTCAGTAACGTTACACGTACGAATTTTGTTAGGATTTTCTTGTCTTTTTTTTTCTTGGGTGAATAGAGGGACACTAAAAGGCGAAAAAATCATAGAAGAGGAGTTTTAAAATCCCAGCAGAAATTAGTCCTTATCAATAAGCTATTTTGTAAGGGAGAAATTGTAAACAATCACTTACTCGTGCGTACAATAATGCATGATTTTTATATCAAATGAGCCGCTAAAATGCAATAGAAACGCATATTTATTGCAGCCAGTAAGCGAATATTATACAAAATCAAAAATAATACCTTATCATATAGCATCTTTGGAAGCTTTAGGGTATGAATAAACAATATAATGCTTCCATTATTGCTTAAAATTTTATTTATTGCTTCCAAATTTAAAAACTTTTCTGCTAGGATGCAATCCTGGGGAGATATTTAGACAAAACCACTTTTCGCACTAATCTCACAAAAAAATTGCAGTAAATCGGGCTTGCCCTTTAAAGCTGATTTTAGTATAATAGAGTGTTTGTTAATTAAATTATCTCTTCAATGATGTGTATAGCTTGAGAGTTAAAATTTGTTTTTGACCAGTTTTGCATCATTAAAATAAAAATTAGGAATTTTTCCCTACTTTTCAGTTTTAGCTGCTATTTAGTACGAAAAATGTCGAATTGACTTCTGTTTTTCTTTTTTCGGAAACATTTGTGAAATTTCTTCCTAAATGGTGATAAAAATGTTGTGTCAGTATTTTGTACTAAAGCCAGGACACTTTGTAAAACAAAAACATATTATTATCGGATAATAGAAAAAGTCTTTATTAATGTCAGTCTTGTTAATTGTTGCTAAATTAAAGCATCACTTCAGTTGTAGTTTTTTTAACATAAATAAACCTAAAATATCACAAAAAAAAAAATTTTAATTGTATCCTTGCTGAGAAATAATATAAGCTACTATTCCGACCCGAATGGTACGGATTTGGTGCAAAGAGGAAATCTCACGAATGTTTTTTGCGTTTGCGAAAATTGTGGCTATATCCAAAATGGTGTTAATATTGTTAATTAAACTCTTCTTTAGTAACTTCCGTAACTAATATTTGTGATTTTTTCATTGCTTCGGCCTTTTTTTTTTGTACTCGTCGTATTTGTTGTTTTCTTTTAGCTTTTCAACAAAACGTTTGTCTCTTTGTGCATCAGGAATCGGAGTCTGGCAATTAAATACCAAATTATTAAGCAAAAAAGTAAAAAAAAAAACAAAATAAAAAAAAAATCGTCAGTAACGTCACGCAATTTTTTTTTTTTTGCAAAAATACCCTGCTATATACAAATAAAGCTTCATTTAAACATTGATTATGAAAGTACTTCAAAGATACTAAAAAAAAGTCAGATCATCCTACCTCTTTTCTAATTAGTTAATGAATAAAAAAATTTTTATAAAAATTTTTCGGTAACGTCACCGGCTGATTACTTTAAGCCCTAATTGGTTCAAAAGCCAAGCTTTGTACACAAATTTGCTTGCTAATCAATAGTTTGATTTAGATTTTATCAAAAAAAAAAAAAAAAATCATCTGCCAAAAAATAACTAAAAAATTTACCGATTTGATATATTTTCCAACTACGCCTTGTACATGCCACTTCTGAAAAGAATCTAATCAAAAATTTTGCACTGGCATACAGTGCTGCCATATTCTATACATAGATTTGTAGATCAGTGTACATATAATATAAAAACAAAGTATTCCGAGTGTAAAAAGTTCAACTATTTTCAGAAAAATAGCGAATTGTCCAAATTTTACTGCAGGACTCTGTCAAAAACAATTTAAAATATCTTACATTGAAATTGACATTTAGAACTTCAAATACCACAGTGCTACAAATTTTTTAGTGTTATAATCAATTTTTTCATTTTACGGTACTTTTCCCTTCAAGGAATCAACATCGGCGGAGCTACTTTTTCTTAACAATATGTGAAAACAGTAGTCAATTTTTTCTTTGTTTTATAAAAATTGTTTTTGTTTTCACACTATTTGCTTTTTTGACTATTTGGTTTTTTGACAGCTCTTTATCCTAACCAAAAACAAAAAGCCATGTTGTTTTTGTTACTGTTCTACTTGTTGTAATAAGGCACCTTATGATAAGTGCGCCATGCATATGTATACTAAATATCATCAGATGGAGAATCGTTAAGTATTTTCCGACAATATGCGACAGTTTGTACTTCAAAAGAGGATTCAAAAGATATTTCAGTTTCCGAAAATCAAAAAATATACTGAAGACTATATTGGTAGCTGCATTAATGCTGTTACAAAAAGAAACGATTTGTTAAGGTAAAAGCCCGTGTAGAATACAACGAGGTGCAACCAATTCCATTTTACCCTGTTCATGGACCACCATAGCTTTTTTATAAGAAGCAAAATAGAATATATTAACATCTTAGGTGTGTCGAATCTGCTTAGTAAATAGCTGTATGTAAGACCAATAAAAAACACAAAATCAGCGCCCGCTTTAATTATATGAAAGAAATGAACACATTTTATCGTTTTCTGAAACGTATACCCATTGTAGTCGCCGTGGTCTGGTGGTTAGTGTGTTGGCTTACTAAGACGATGGCGCTGGGTTCAAATCTCAGCTCTGACATCTTGAAAAAAAGAAATATGAAAAAATTATTTCTTTCGGCGACTACCTCTCAGCAGTCTTCTGGCAAAAGCTCTGGGAGTAATTGATTGCCATCAAAAAGCTTCTCAAATCTGTCGTTCGGAGTCAACTTTAAACTGTAGGTCCCTGTACTCATGGATAAAAAATTAACACACACAACATAAGTACTGCGAGAAGCTAGACCGTAACCCTGACACAGGGTTGTAATGGCCAATTATGTATGTATGTATGTATGTACCTTTATCGGAGGAGGACGATGCCAACGCCACAATGGTTGCCTCTAATGATGAGGGTCATCCAAATAAATCTTCACAAATCTAAGACCGCGTCTGCGGCCTTGCTCCTACTTCTTGCGAAGGAAGACTGGGAGCTCGTGCTGGTCCAGGAACCTTGGACCGTTGATGGGAAGGTTTGTTGACTTCACGCCGTCGGTTACAGAAGGGTGTATATTCAGGATACAGGTAGGCCTAGGGCTTGTATTTTGGTAAAATCCTCTATTAACGTTGGTGATTACCTTGGGCAACTCATCCCTATGGACAGTCTCCTCGTACTTCGCCCATGACTACGGGCCTAATCCCCCGCAGGAACCCGTGGGTCAGCTGGTTACAGAGGCGCACACACTAGGTATCCCGGTTTTGATTGGCTGTGACACCAATACACATCATGTGGTGTGGGGTAGCTCGGATACCAACGAAAGAGGTGAGTGTCTTTTTCACTTCATTCTCACACATAATCTTAGTATTGCCAATCGCGGTGATGAACCAACTTTCTGGACCTCGACTAGAAGGGAGGTTCTTGACATCACCTTGGTTAGTGATCATTTTTCTGACAGAATCTTGAACTGGCATGCATCTGGTGAATGCTCCTTTTCGGAACACAGATACATTGTCTTCTCTCTCAATCTAGCTATCTCCCTTTGCAGGGAGATTTTCCGTGTTAACAGGAGGCGTACGGACTGGTCTCTCTTCAGGGACAAGCTCCGGCATGGTCTTCCGGAGTCTCCTCCTATCATCCGTAACTGTTCGGACATTGACAGGGCAGTGGACTTATTATCCGCTGCCCTCTAGAATGCTTCTTGATCCCCCACTAAGATTCCTGTGTACAGGGGAAGGCCTAGGCCTAACTGGTGGAACCAGGATATTGAGGACCTTCGTCGTCAGTGTAGTAGGCTCTTTAACAGAGCTAAGTCAACAGACGAATGGGATCTTTGCAAGGCAAAGAAAAGGGAGCTGAAATATGCGATTAGACGGGGAAAAGAGCTTAGTGGAGGGAAGCGTTGAATTCTCAGCGGAGGTCAGCCGTCTTCGCAAGGTTTTGAGCTCCTCCAAGGGATCTCTCGGAAGCATTCGGAGATCTGATGGTGGCTGGACTACCTCAACTGGTGAGACGCTGAACCTGCTTCTGAACACTCACTTTCCGGAGAGTGTCCACGCTGCAGGCCAGACCGTCTTTCGCGGGGTCGTGCCCATTCCGGGGCACCTCTCCTTAATTCGTATAACCTCTGAGCAATTGCACTGGGCTATGTGTTCCTTCTAACCATTCAAATCCCATGGTCCAGGTGGCATTATTCCGGCTGATCTGCAAAATGGTGAGGATCTCATTCTCCTCTGGCTTTTGGTGGTCTATAATTCTGCATCTCATCTTCATTCCTCTGGGCTAGAGAATTGCAAATGTTGTGTTCATCGGAGAAGCATCACACGTGCACCCTGGGACTTTAGACCAATTAGTCTATGTTCCTTTCGACTGAACACGTTGGAGAGAATTCTTGACCTCCATATCAGGAACTCGGACAACCCTTCAGTATTATCTACCTCCCAGCATGCCTACACCAAAAGGAGATCGGTTGATACTGCTCTGCACTCACTGATATCTCAAGTGGATAGGTCATTGCATTTCAGGGAATTTACGTTGGTTGCGTTTCTTGATATAGAGGGCGCCTTCAACAATATCTGCCCTACGGGTATCGTAAATCCTCTGCTCGGCCTTGGACTGGTCTGGTCGAATTTATCGAGCTTCTTCTTAGGTCGCGATTGATATCCGCCACAATTGGAACTACAAAGTGCCAGAGGGTGAGTGCTAGGGGTACGCCACAAGGCAGTGTCCTCTCTCCACTTCTCTGAAACCTTGCTGTCAACACTCTCCTCATCGAGCTGGAACGCCCTGGTAACAGAGTTGTTGCTTATACTGATAATATCGCCCTTGCGGCGTCTGGGATATGTTCACATACATTGTCTGCCAAGCTCAACCTCGCTCTAAGGATTGTATTGTGTCTAGGTGGTTCCGGGAATTTGGACTATGTACTAATCCCGGCAAGACGGAGTTGATGTTCTTTACAAGACGGTACAAGGTACCTCATTTCACACTGCCAAGTTTAAACGGGGTTGGACTGCACTTGAGTACCTCTGTTAAATATCTTGGTCTCATTCTAGACCCCAAGTTGAACTGGGAGCCTAATCTGGCTGAAAGGGCTTGTAAAGCTGTCTGTGCTATTTACTGCTGCCGCAGAGCAGTGGGGCAAAATACGGACTATGTCCACGCGTAGGTCGCTGGATTTACTCAGCGATCATAGAACCCAATCTTTTATACGGAGTGGTCTTCTGGTGGACCGCTCTCGACCGGAACTGCAATGTTAGACTCCTTGACAAGGTCAGGAGGTCTGTGGCGGTGCAGATTACTGGTGCATTACGGACCACCTCCACAAACGCACTCTTTGTTATGTTGGGATGGAGATGCTCGCTCTCTCCAAATCACTTCGCCTCTCTGATTATTGCAGCGTTTTTCAGGCCAAAATAGTGGCTATATGTTACGCTGCCAAAGTGATACTTCAGAATGGCACTCCCGTACAAGGTACCTCCTAGTATCACCATATTATCTGACAGCCAGACGGCGGTCAGATGACTGTCGAGTATGACCACAAACTCTTAAGATTGTCGTCGACTGTCGCGATACCCTTGCGACACTCTCGGGACAATGGGAGGTTAATTTGATCTGGGTTCCTGGTTACAGGGGTAATTGTACTGCGGATGAATTAGCTAGGGCGGGCACGTCTCTGCAGGACGCTCATCTTTATGTGGAAGTGGGTATACCTCTTTCCTGCGTTCCTTATTAGATGGAAACATTTATTGGATGCGAGGCTGTCCTGGTCGTAGGAGGAGTCTTGTCAAGTTGCTAGACTCACCTTGCCCAAGCTGGACTTGAGGCGTACCAATCAACTCTTTAAACTAGATCGCAGGGATATCTCTTCCGTTGTATCTGTCCTCACTGGTCACTGAGTGATGGGCAGGCATGCAGAGAGGTTGCGCCTTCCCGCAAATGACTTCTGTCGTGTCTTCTGCGGGTTGATTGAGGAGGAGGAAACTGTGGTTCACTATACTTGCCAGTGCCCATCTCTAGCCCGACGTGGATTTCTTACATTGGGATCTCCTTTTCTCGATGTATAGACTGACCTGTCGATCCTGGATATTGGTTCAATTGCAAAATTCATTACGCTCTCTGGCTGGTTTCCAGCATAATTTTCTGGTGAAATGGTGCTTCTTATGTGGAGCCTCTGGCTATCAGGGCTCCCTACATCAAGTGTGCCTTGTCACTACGAGGCTGCCACTTCCTACTATCCTATCCTATCTTTGAAGAATTACCTTATATACATACTTACATCATGTGAAATTAAAATAAAGTGTGATTTTTAAGAGCTATAGGAAAGTTTAAAAAAAAACACATAAAATTCAGAAAAATTAATGAAATCTTTATTGAAATCGATAGTACAGTCCATATAATTTAATGTTTGAAGATTATTTCATGCAAATGTTGACCGTAACTACGCCTCAAATGTTCCAACCGCTTAGTCCAATTTTGGCATACTATTTCTAACATGTCGGCCGGTATCACACGAATAAATGCTTCAATGTTGTCTTCCAATGCGTCAATTAAATCGGGCTTGGCTGTATAGACATGAGCTTTAACACAGTCCCACAAAAAATAGTCTAAAGGCGTTAAATCGCACGATCTACGCGGCCAATTGACCGGTCCCGAACGTGAAATAAAATGTTCACCGAACTCGCCTCTCAATAAGTCCATTGTTACGGGTGCTGTGAGGCACCGTCTTGTTGGAACCACATGTCATGCAAGTCAAGTTCTTACATTTTGTGCAAAAAATAAGTATAATATAGATCCATTAAATACTAGAATTTAATTCGAAAATTATATAATAATTATAAAATTTGCTGGCCACAGCACATAGACCATTACTGATTAAAATAAAAACCGGTAAAAAAAGGGTAAATTTGAAAATAAATGTGTAATTCCAGTTATTTAGAATGTGGTAACAATTACATTGAAAAATATGTTGAATTTGAATAAATTTAAGCAAATAGTTGAATTTGAAAAATTTTCAGTTCAAAAAGGAAAAATACTGATGAGAATAACATTCAAATATAATTCACATAATCTAATTTTAATAGATTGTGCTTTAAATAGAAATATAAAAATATGAATATGTATAACACAGAGAACTCTGATGAGATCTTTCGTAGCTGGGTCGAAAACTAGTTCAGTTCTGCTAGTGTTTGTACATATTTCTTAACGGATGTTAATTATCATAAGAATACCAGTATTAGGATCTTAGGCTATTAATATTCATACAATAAGTATAATATAGACCCATTAAATACTCGAATTTAATTCGAAAAATATGTAATAATTATAAAATTTGCTGGCCACAGCACATAGACCATTACTGATTAAAATAAAAATTGGTAAAAAAAAGGGTAAATTTGAAAATAAATGTGTAATTCCGGTTACATTATTACCAAAAATAGTTAAGCAGTATCTTTAAGTTTGCGTTAGCTGTTGGTCAAAACTGAGGACACCTTTTTTAGAGTGATGCAGTGATTTTCAAAATCTTTTGAAGTCCATACAAAAAATTAGTAGTCAATCTGACCAAACCGAGTACAGAGTTTAACTGACTTTTGGTAATACAATCGAACCTACGTATACTGTGGAGTTCGTGCATTTTTCCAAAAGTCTTCATTTGTCGCATAGTGTTATTTGTTTTATTAACACAAAATTAAAATTAAATAATTAATAATTGTGTGGTTAAAAAATATTAATGGATCGATTATAAATTGTATCGGAAATTTAGTATATATACATATCTATAACATTCCATATCTTTCTATGCCCATTTTTCAAAGCGATTTCGAAAATACCATTTCTCAATTTTTCTTTAATTTCACAAATACATATCTTACAATAATTCAAATAAAAAACAAAGCTGCCATATCAACATATCCAAAAATAGTCGCCAATTTACAAGAAAAAAGCGCTGAAATGCGCAAATTGTACAGTAAAAATGCAACCGTGTGTTAATTTAACTTGACAGTAATGTAATAAAGAAACCTACAGCCTGTTCATAGAACATGGGGCTAATTCTGTCATTCGATTACGATCAAATTCTTACTCGTATGTACGAGTTTTTTTACTTTTGGGATTCTATGAGTCGTTATCGAATAACATGTATCGACATTTCTAATGATGCCATTCGATAACGAATGTTTGTTCGAATGCAGTCTTGCGAATTTTTACTCGCAAACAAAAAGCCATTCGAATTAACGTTTTTCTCTATACATAAGTACATAAGTAATGACAAAAAATAAACATGTAAGTTAAATTTTTTTTAATTTCTTCTAATTATAAAATATATTTCAGCTCAAAAATAAATTATGCACAAAGAAATTCTAGGAAATTCCATGGTATAACTTACGGACTTGGCAGAGAACATATTGCCGAATACTTAGCAAGGAAAGGCAAGACTTTACAATCTTTGGATACAAATAGCGTTAAAATTGAACGCTTCTAGTCCACTAATACGAATTTAAATAAAAAAATATGAATTTATATTAATTTTCAGCTCCTACATAAACTTATTTTAATATTTTCGCCGAATTTTTTTTCCAATATTTGTTGTGTTGGTTTCAGCGTCATACTCTGTTTAATTTATTATTTCTAGTGGTGTTTGATATACATTCTCGTAATGAGGATATTTGGAGATACATAATACATATTCAAAATGCTTATATCAAGATTTACGCATTGCTTCCCAGTCAGCATTTTTGGTCAATTATGAGTCTCTTTTGACTCTTCTGGGCGATTAAAATAGTCACTTATGAGCTCGTTTTTGAGTCGAAAATGAATGTTTTGTCGGGAGAAAAATGTACCCTTGCCGTGACTCCCCTGAACGAGTCTTTTGTGACTCCGCACACTAAACGAGTTTTACTTATCTTTTTATTATCTTTACAATAATAAAAATATTGTATTTTGTTTAAAATGTAAAAAAAAATAAATTCATCAAGCTCAACTGAAGGAATTCTTTTTTATATGTATATTATGCGCCTTTTTATTGATGAGACAAGTTTCTGGTGGAATAGACTGGAATGTAAGGAGCGGTTTCTTAAAGATGGACTTCTTCTTATTTTTTTAAATTATAATTTAGAAATACCTTAAATTTTATTTTATAATTTTTGCCCTTTGCTAGAATTGAACCTCGGTCGTTTGAATTTCTGTGCGAGCGTCTAACGACTATGCCACGACATCACAATAATTGCATAACTCTTATTCCCATTGTAACCAAATGCAGAAGAAAACAATAAAATACGACGCAAAATAATTATAAAATCAGTCGTATTTCGAACGTCTGCACGATTAATTTATGATTCCGCACATTTACTCAGTTTTTGATCACCTAAGGGAGTCTTAAAAGACTCATTTTGGTGATTTATGACCAAGCAATCTTCCAATTGCTGACAGGGTTGGCAGACTTAAGGGATCACTGTTACTCCGCATTTTTGCCGAACAAAATTCATATTTAAATTCTCATCGGTATCGGAAGATGATGAGTAAAAAAATAATGATGGATTCGTTGTAAACTTGCTTTATTTGTGTTTTTTTAATTTGATTTAATTTTTTTTTCCTTTTTAAATTTTTTTACATATGTATGTATGTGTATGTGTACATACATATATTTTTTGTTTACTATTTGTTGAATTTTTGTCAGTATGGTAAAATGACTTTTTTTGCATGTTTTACAACACTAAACAAAAATTCGATTCGTATCGTATCGAATAACAGAATTAAGGTAGAATTAGCCACACGTAACGTAACGTATCTTAACGTTGACGAGTCAGCTGATCATTTATTTTACATGCAAAGTAATGGCAGCGCTTACCGAATAAAAAATGTAACGTAACAGCGCGTATCAATCTGTAGAAAATAGAAATTCTCTACGTTTTTACGGAACATTTGCAAACAGCTGGTTTATTTAGGCTTGCCAAACGTCCTTTTTTAAGCTGTAAGGATAATTTTTTTTTTTGTTCAATGTACTTATTTCTGCATAACACCCAAAAAAGTACGCGAATGTACTTTTTTAATCTTTTGTATTTCTTTTTTGTTCTGAACACTTGAAACTAACATAAATAATATTAAAGAACATTTGCCAACAAAGTACTATTATTTTGAAAAGGTCTGTGTTTTCAGTCTCAATTCAAAAATTTCATTTCGTAATTCTACAGAAGTTATTGAATAATTTTTTGTCAATAACATTGACATGGATCTACTGTTTGATGAATTTATTTATTTTAGAATTGGGGTTATTGCAATAGATTTAATTTTCCACTAAATTTAGTGGTAGTGGAAAAAATAGTGCACTTAATGAACTAAATTTCCACTACCACTAATATGGTTTAATTTAGTGGTTAATTATTTCCATCTGCATTTAGTGGATGCTGCAATATCGTTTAGGACAGTTTAGACGATAATACTTTATGTACGTAAAATCATAGAAAAAATATTATGACATTCCATCCGTATTTTAAAAATGAGAGTAGAAATTCTACGGCGGATTTTTTTACGTTTACACGGCTGGTAAAATACCAAAACAAAGTAAAATGAAAACATAAAATGCACATATACGTCCACACAAAATTTGCATACATTGTGAACACATTTAACATAAACAAAAAATAAAATAAAAGTGCATCTCTGATCCAACGAAATGTGATTGTTTTATTAAAAATTGAAAAAAAAAAAAACAAAGCGAGCCTTACTACTGTCAAATTTTCATCCGTATTTGCTCTCAATGTCGTACGTTCTCATTACATATAAAGTTAACAAGATACTATTGTATTCATTCTCTTCTACACAATAATTTGACATGTATTACCGTCTAAACCCGCCTTTAGGGGTAGTGCAAACGGTAATGCATTATAAATTCAATACAATAAACCCAACTCTGATTTATTTAAAATCATTTACTTAAAAATTATTAAAAGAAAATGAATAGAATTGTTAAATAGTAGATTGTTTCAAAATTTTGAAAAGAATTTGTATGTTTATATTGGCTATACCGCATTCAAATGCGGCGTCTGAAATAACATTCAGTTCGAGTTTTGCCCTTTTGGAAGAAGGAAATGAACAAACAAACTTTTAATAGAAAGTTTGGAATGTGAATTGATATTTGAAACTAATTTTAACACACTTCTGCCAAGTTTTACAATTTTCTAAAAACTAACATTGGTAAAAATAGCATTGTAAACCAAGTTAAAAAAAACTTGTAAGTATATATTTGTAAAAGTTTTTACAAATACATGAATGTATATAAAATATACAATAATTATAAAAAGAAAATAATAAATATTAATGCCCGTATTCATAAAAAATATGTTAGGTTTATTGAGGGTTTATTTGACATACATGCAATACTTGTCAAAAAACCTAAAATACTTTTTATGAATACGGGCATACAATTTATTTTTAAATGTATACCAAATTATTTCACATTTGAAAAGTAGAATAGTATAGACTAAAATTTAAAAATAAAAATCCGAATAATTTTGAGCTATTACTTTGTCGTAAACAATGGTTACGATCATATTTTTTGTATTATTATTTGCTAGTTTATTTTTCCTAATGAATTTTAAAAAAGTTTTTAATAAAAATCCAATGTATTTTTTTACTAAAATGTACGTTTTTTTCCCTCAATGTACTTTTTTCAATTCAAAACTTGGCAACCCTACATTTATTATACACATTTTCAGCATGAGTATTGCAAAGAAAAGTAAAAATATTAATAGGAAAGAAATTTAAGAAATTTTTAGTAAATTAAAATCCGCATCCATATTTATTTATTTGTCTTTTAATTATTTGAAAAACAAAACACTATTAAGTACACTATAAACAAATTACTATTTCACAATATATTTTCTGTTTTGTTGTTGTTTATCTCCAAAACATATGACACGTTTTTAAATGTTCTATAAGTGCACTTACGTTTCTACGTTAGGGGACGTTACATTACGATACAGCAACGTTTGGCTAACCAGGCTGTTAGAAAATTGTTCGTTGTCGAAATTATTCTCTAATCGAATGTTATTTCGATCACGACTGCCACAATTTTTGATATTCGTCTTTTTATATATGAAACAAAAACAAATTTAACTGTTAACTGTTTTCTGTTAAAAACAAAAAATTTGATTGGAAAATATAATACAGAAATATTGTGAAAAAAAAAGTGTATAAAAAATACATATGTAGTAAATAAAACTTTGTGAATATATATTTTGAAACTTCTAAATACAATGGATCTTACGATCTGTTCCTCAGTTGCATTTTATTGCTCCTGACTAGGGATGCCAATCCCGATGCCGAAAAATCCCGGGATTTACGGGATTAGCCAAATTCCGAATCCCGGGATTTTTATTTCGGGATCCCAAAATCCCGATAATAATTATATGCTAAATTTGTAGTTCTATACTTTTTATAAAAGGCGAACTAAATAAGTTTATTTTGAAATTTCATTGCAAAGAACATTTACAAAATCTTTTTGAAAACTATAGATTCGATTCGCCCTCAGATAATAACACAATACTCATATCTATCCCTAAATAAAAAAATTTATTAAAGTGATAGAAAAGTGCAAAAGGTTCTAATGATGAAATGGAGACATATACATATTGATAACGAAATAAAAGTGTTTATTTTAGGTTAAGATAGAGAGAAGTATTTCGAAACAGATTGTTGACAATTCTTTCAACATCATTGACTTTGAATGTTGTTTTTCTTTGATGGCATATATTGGCAATAAAATCCAAGCCTTTCAAATGACATACTGAATGTTTTAATTTTTCTCAAAAGTTTTTAAGAGAAGAAAAAATGTAATAAATCGAAAACTGAAAAAAAAGACTAAATATTATAGAGATATTTACTTTAAAGCTTTAAAAATGTACACGCATGAACATATATCCACATCGCAATTGAACAAAAATAAGGGAATTAACTAAAAATATTTTAAATTTTACTTTTTGAAAGAAATCATATAACATCATCGATGTGAAAATTTCAATATATGTATAACCACATTAAAGACCATTTCTGTGATAAAGTATTGACTACCCTTTTATCAACAAGACGGTAGTATTTTAAATTAAAACAATAGTTGAAATAGAAATGTATCGTATATTTTCTGAAAAGGTATTATTTTGATTTAAGCCTTTATTCAAGTAAAAAAATAATCAAATTTCTTTATTTCAATTTGGTTGCAATTTCAGTTTTGTCAATAAAATAAATAAAAAAATTCGAAATATTTCAGATATATCATTAACTCGAAAAATTGGTTGTTTTTGCAATAATTGCAAAACATTAAAGGAAAAACAATGTAAACAAATTTCCAAGTGTAATTTGCTTACTATGATGTATACGGATTTGCGAATTCTTTAAAAATGTAACCACAAAGAATATTTGGCCTCTACTAAAATTTTAAAAATTTTGAGTCATACCTTCTTGTAGATCAAATTCGATATGTATGTACATTTTAAAACTTTAAATGTTAGTGGTTATTTTGAAATACCGAATAGTTTAATAATTTATTTTCTACTCTGTTTTTTGACAATTTGTTTTGTATTTTGGTTACTTTTTATATTAATGAAATTCAAAGCTTTTGTTTTATACCCTTTTAAAAGGTCTTTCTTTAATAAAAATTGTAATAAACTTACAATTTAAATTAAAAATTAAATTTAAGAAAATAAGAGGTTCCTCCCCCCCTCTCCAGCAAGACCATCTGCAAGAAACCGCCCCCTGACATTTCTAATCCATTCCACCAGAAACCAATGATCAGGAGTACAGCGCCACCTTCTGGGAAGATAACAGCTAATCTACTGAAGACGCTCACCATTCACATTAAAACATCCACCGACAGATGAGGCAATTGCTGTTTGATCATTCGAGGGTGAAGGTATAACACTGGCTCTTGAGTGGACAAATTTACCGCAACCTGTTTCATCAACAATAAAAGGCGCGAAACATACAAACATCTATGAAAAAAAAAAAAAACCTATCAACCATCTTTACATTCCAATACAATGCACTGCATGAGTAGGGGTTTACCCCTGAGTATTGGTCTTAAAAAAAAAATATAGAAATTAATAATAGTTTTAATTCTTGTTTTTCAAAAAATCCCGAAAAATCCCGAGATCCCGAAAAATCCCGGGATTTGAATTTTCAAAATCCCGAATCCCAGGATTGGCAAAAACCAGTCCCGATTGGCATCCCTACTCCTGACTTCCTCGAGCGAAGTCAGGATGCTCATACATGTATTCCGCAAGAGCAGAATTGCAAGATGATAATTTGACTTTTTGCTACTGAAGTAGTTGATTTTTTTTGTAACTAAAGTTTTTGTAAAAAATTAATAAGAAATAATAATAATAAAATTAAACTTTATGTATATATGTGTTTAATTTTATTATTATTATTTCTTATTAATTTTTTACAAAAACTTTAGTCTTTCTGTTTCTTTATGCAAACGACAACAAATCAACTGGTGAGCGATTTTGACATTTGTGTTCGCCGTGGTCTAGTGTGTTGGCTTACTAAGACATGAGCCCTGGGTTCGACACCCAGCTCCGACATCTTAAAAAAAAAAGAAATATGAAAAAATTATTTCTTTCGGCGACTACCTCTCAGCAGTCTTCTGGCAAAAGCTCTGAGAGTAATTAATTGCCATGAACAAGCTTCTCAAGTCTGTCTTTCGGAGTCGACATTAAACTGTAGGTCCGGTACTCATGGATAAAAATTTTACACACACAACATGAGTGCTGCGAGAAGCTAGGCCGTAATCCTGACACAGGGTTGTAAAGGCCAGCCATGTATGTATGTATGTTACAAAAATTAGTGTCGCAAATCAGCTGTTTGTCGCTTAAAACTACAAGGTTCGATATCGTGGGCCTGGCTGTTAAAAAAACATGATCAGTATTTAAAATACCCTCTTTGTAAAGCCAAAAAATTTTCAAGCATTTAGAGTACAAAGGCAAACATTTTATTTGATTTACTTTCTTTATATAGTACCCAAGAATGAGTAATACATTAATGCATTATACTGTTTGTTTATAAGTACCTTAAAGCTTCCAAAAATGCTATAGAATAAGGTATTATTTTTGATTTTGTATAATATTTGATTACTGGTTGCAATAAATTTGCATTTGTATTGTATTTTAGCGGCTCATTTCATATAAAAATCATGCATTATTGATGCGCACGAGAATAAATGGGCATTTTTCAGTACCAGTACTTTTTCAGTATTTTCTTTTTTTTACTGATTATTGAAAAAAAAATCAGTATTCAGTAAATTTTACTGTTTACTGAAAAGAGAAATCAGTATTCAGTAAAAAATACTGATTACTGAAAAGAGAAATCAGTATTCAGTAAGAAATACTGATTACTGAAAGAAGAAATCAGTATTCAGTAAATTTTACTGATTACTGAAAAAAGAAATCAGTATTCAGTAAAAAGTACTGATTTGTGTAAAAATATTCAGTAATCATTGAATGATACTGTTTGTTTTAAAAATGATATGTACGCATTGCTCACTTACATGAATAGTGGCATAACTGAAAAACTGCATTTCGAGGAATATTTCTTTTTTGTATGTTTTTACTTTTTTTAATTATGAAATGTGTTATTGGGTAAACAAAAACGGATTTATGTAGCTGAGACTTCAAGTTCAAAATATATACTGAAAAACGTAAAATAAAATAATTTTTTCAATTCTTAATTTATTTTCGAAATGCAGTTTTTTAGTTATGCTGCAATTCTTGTAAGTGAGCAATGTATACATATCATTTTTAAAACAAACAGTATCTACTATCAGTCATTTAATGTTTACTGAATACTGATTTCTCTTTTCAGTAACCAGTACTTTTTACTGATACTGATTTTTCTTTTCAGTAAACAGTACTTTTTACTGATTACTGATTTCTCTTTTCAGTAAACAGTACTTTTTACTGAATACTGATTTCTCTTTTCAGTAAACAGTACTTTTTACTGATTACTGATTTCTCTTTTCAGTAAACAGTACTTTTTACTGAATACTGATTTCTCTTTTCAGTAAACAGTAAAATTTACTGATTACTGATTTTTTTTTCAGTAAACAGTAAAATTTACGGATTACTGATTTTTTTTTTCAGTAATCAGTACTTTGTACTGAATACTGATTTGCGTATTGCAGTAAAAAAGTAATGCAGTATGCCCATGTATGCGCACGAGTAAGTGATAGTTCACAATTTCTCCCTTACAAAATAGCTTATTGGTAAGCACTAATTTCTGCCGGGTCGTTACTTACTTTATCATCTTTTGTCCAGTTTTCTGAACGTTTTCCTTTCTGATCCAATTCATTTTTACTAAATTATCGGAATGTATATGTATGTACGTCTCAATAATTTTAATTTAATTCAATAAATTTTAATATAAGAATTAATGTAAACAAATAGTAAAGCACAAAAAAAAAATTGAGGACTCGATTACTTTACAGATACATTTATACGAGTAGATACATTAAAAAAATTTTTTTAATGTACTTTTTTTAAATTTTTCATTTTGTTTTAGTTATTTTCTTAGTGTAGGTAATATTCGCCCATGTTCTGAAAAACGCAGCGTTTTCAAAACGCATTTCATTTTGAAAACGCAAAACGCATTTGAGCATGTTCTGACAAACGCGCGATTTGTTTTTTTCTTTCGATTTTAACACAAATGGAAATATTAACTAAATAAACGCAAATGGCGATGTTTGGCTATGAATATCCATCTTTAAAATTGTTTTTGAACTCCTTTTAAGAGTTTTCTTTGGGAATTAGTACAAAATTGTGTATTCAGTTGATCATAAATAAGTAAGCAATTGAAACAGACAAGTGGTGTTAAAAAAGCAAATTTTTAAATTATAGATTTTTAATAAAAATACTAAAAGAAAACGTACAAGATTCCTTTAAATTAAAAGAAATCATATTAAATTTATATATTGTATAATTTTTTTTAATTTTTTAAGGTTTACATTTAATACAATTGACCAAAACGCTTCAGGGTACATTAGCGATTTGAAATCGCCAAAGTTTTAGCGTTTTCGTTTTGCAGAACAGCTATTTGGCGATTTCAAATCGAAAACGCCAAATTCAAGCGTTTTGCGATTTTCAGAACATGGGCGATTATTTCATTTACAATAATTTTATTTACAATTGTGTTATTGTACTATTTCGCTACTTTTGTGAATATTAAAAATTGCTTTTTGTGTGCATCAATATGCTGAAATAAAATCATGGTATGCTAGCAGAACAATAAAATCGTTCAATAGTTAATTTGCTCCTGTTAAATACATAGGTTTTTTTTAATTTCAGTTTATAGGCAGATAATATTTCATAACTAATGTATGAATTAAACTTAAAATAAAGAGTTATGAATTAGACTGTATTTGTATATACATAGTATATAATATGGGTATAAGGATGTGAGTAAAACGACAACAAAATTTTTGTCAAAGGCATATTTTAGGCTCTTTTGTTTGAAATTGATACATTTTCCAGAAGAAATATTTAGATTTTAACTAAATTCAAAAATGGGTCGTTGAAAAAAATTGTCAGTATTAAATATTTCATACTATAACTTGTTTAATAATATAATTTAAAATTAATGCCTTTTTTAATAATATAATATAAAATTAATGTCTCGGATACAACACATCATAAATTTTTTTTCTATTATGATTTACAACACCTAGTTGTTGAGTATGTCACAGAGTTGCATTTTAATTGTAGTACACATTTCCCTAAAAAAACATACCTGCGAGCGAAAAATTTCAATTAAAAAAAAAACGTTTGAGAAAATTTATATTGTGACTAAATAAATAAATAAAAAATAATGGATATTAACGTAGAATTATTTTTTAATGATGATATTGATGAGTGTAGCAAAAAAACGCACATGGCACGTATCCGGAAAAGTATTCGGGACAGTTCCAATCCATTGGAACTACCAAACGCTGAGTAAGTACTATTTTTAAAGAGTGAGGAAGTTTTAGTTTTATAACTTTTTTTTCGCATAAACAAGGATGGTTTTATGTTTTTGCTGCAAAAACTGGATATTTTTTTAAAACCTTCTACTCGGTGTTCTGCCATTCCACCAGTTTTAAAGTTGTGTTGTGCTTTGAGATTTTTTGCTGATGATAGCTACCAAAAAAATAGCGGCAATGATTTTAATGTTGGCGTTTCGCAACCAACTGTTTCCTGCATTTTGAAAGAAAGAATACAATTCTTTGAACAAAAAATTTGCAAAAAGTGGATAAATGCTCGGATGACCGAAGAAGAAAAGAGCAATAGTAAGACGTCCTTTTACTAAAAAACACGATTTCCAGGAGTAATTGGCTGTATAGATGGTACACACGTACGAATTGTAGCGCCTCCAAAGGAATTACAACATCTATATTTAAACAGAAAGGGATATTACAGCTTGAATGTTGTGATTGTAAGGATGGTAATTTTTAATTAAAACTATTATTTAAAAATGTCTTTTTTAGTTGTGCGACTTTGAAATGAAGAGCCGTTATGTAGATGATCGATACCCCGGTTCTAACCATGACTCGTTCGTGTGGAATATGAGCGAACTAAAACAATATTTACAAAATACAATGGAGGATAATACCTGGATTTTAGGTACGAAGTATAATGCTTCTTAGAAGTCATTATAACAAAATATGCTATATATTTTCAAATGTTTAGGTGATGCCGGGTATCCATTGGAACCATTTTTAATAGCGCCATTTCGAAGCGCTGCAAAAGGATCACAAGAAAGACGCTTTAATACAGTTCATGCAAAAGCAAGAAATATTATTGAAAGAACAATTGGGGTTCTTAAAAGCAGATTTCGATGTTTGCTTTCTGCAAGAGGTTTGCACTATGCTCCGGAAAAAGCAACTCAAACTACAAATGTGTGTTATGCATTGCACAATTTAAGCCAACACTTTAAGACCGAATTTCATGATGAAACGATTTTGCCTATAAATACAGACATAGATGTTGGAGAAGCTACAGAAGGAAACATAGACGAGTCCTCACAACAAATTAGAAATAATGTAATGCTAGCAATTCTAAACGAATAAACATTATTTTTAAATCATATTCATTGCTTTTATTGCACTTCAAAAGTAGTAAAAACGTAAAAATATCACAAACAATTCATGTTTCCTATGTAAAGAAAATAAAAGAAAAACTTAAATATATGTACATATTAGGGTGGGTCAATTTGTTCGGGACCGAAAAACGTGACAAAGCGTATATATAGCAAGGTCGTAATCTACGAGAAATTCTAAGAACTTTTTTCAAAGAAACCATGGTTCTAAAATCAAAATCGAGCTTCCGGTTTTTTAAGAGAAAATTAGGTGTTCAGGTCATCCGAAAATAATGATATTTTTTTGGAAGTATTCATTGCAATTGGTGAATAGTTGACCTGTAACGCTGGGAGAGGGCTTATTTTAAAGGAAATTTTCCCAGCTTTCTATATCTGTCCTCATTTATAGAAAATTATTTACCCAAATAATAGTTTTTGAGGTTTATGTCAAAATAATAATAGTCAAACTGTTAAAAACCTAAAACTATTATTATTTTGACATAAACCTCCAAAACTTAAAAAAGGGAAAAAATTCACTGTGTCTTCTATGTGATCACATACATTCTTATTCTATTAAAACAAAATTAAAGACTTGTACATCACATCTCCTCTATTCTCTTATTTGTGAGTTCGATTTTGGCTTCTTTTTTATGAATTATTTTCCATGCGTTTCAATGTCCGCAAGATTTCCTCCTGATTTGTTGCTTGTTTTTATAGTATTTCCAAACGATCTTTCTCCAGCTTATTTTTTTATCGCTTGCGACTTTTTGGCAGTTCCCTTTCAGGACTGTGCTGCTCAGGAAGCGTTGAAGGTTCCAGAGGTACAAATACTGATTCCACCTCATCGGAATCTTCTTGAATTTCTAATCCCTTTGCAGATCCATTTGGGTTGACTTGCGATTGCATACAGACAAGTTCCACAGTGCTTTGTTCTAGTGGACTCAAACTTACTTCTGTTAACGGACCACCACCTGTAGCTTGAACATTTTTTATTTGCAGCTAATTTTCTTTTTAAGTTGGCTTTGTAATGAGTCCACACCTTAAATGAAATAAAATTCATGTTTAAGTCTAGTTAATTTTAATGCATCTTTGCCATTCTTTCGTGTTTTTAATCGGTGGTCCCAAGGCATTTAATAGCTCCGTAAAATGATCCCATTTGTCTTTAACCTGCATTTTGTTATACCCAAATGGTAACTTTCCCCGTGCAATATCTGAATTATGTATCATCTGATCCATCAGTTTTTCCGTCTGTTTTTTATTTGTTATTTTTCTAAGAAATATTTACAATTACATTACATTTCGCTAAAATATTATATGTAACTTACAAATTTTTATCCATTTTAAATTAAAATTTTTTTAATCTTAAAAACTCAATCAACAACAGCTAATGAGCAGTTGTAAAGGCCTATTCAGCCAAACGTAAACGTAAACCCGTAAATGT
Source organism: Metopia argyrocephala (assembly GCA_963576795.1). NCBI lineage: Eukaryota > Metazoa > Arthropoda > Insecta > Diptera > Sarcophagidae > Metopia > Metopia argyrocephala. The sequence goes on along the minus strand of OY756209.1, from coordinate 73,835,396 downwards.
AGTCGTGTCAGCTGATCGTTTCTGTTATATGAAAAGCTATACAAGTGGTTACTCAAGCGTAGAGTAATGTAAACGTATCGTAGCAACCTATTGAAAATAGAATTCTACGTTACTTTACATGACATTTGCCAAGCAGTGCTGGGCTGTTTGTAATTGGAACAATATGGGGGTAATTTTACTCTTTTTTTTTTTTTTTGGTACTTACATATTTTGGTACGTACATATATATTAAATAAATATAGTGTTTCAACATATATATAACATATACGTAAAATATATGTGTATAATATACATAATATATATATAACCACAATATATTGTAGTAATATATGTATGTAAGTGGAAAACCAGAATTATAATTTAATTGCATATAAAAGCTATTCTATTATTCTGGTTTTTCGACTTTTTTAATTAAATATTAATAACTATCCAAGCCAAGGATACTTTTTAATACGAGTATCGCTACTTCTTCTGCAAAAAATTTATTTTATTTATATTAAGTTTATAATACTCGTACATTACATACATGCACATACGGTGACCATCCGTTCTGTATTATACAGAACAGGGGGTCAATTCTTGTTCTGTGAAACGGTGAAATGAAAAGTTTTTTCACGGTTACACAGCGGTTTTTGATTCTTGTTTTGTGCAATACTTAAAAGATACACATACAGCCAGGCCCACGATATCGAATCGTGTAGTTTTAAGCGACAAACAGCTGATTTGCGGCACACTAATTTTTGTGTCGCCAAAAATAAATGCGATTGGTAACACAAAATTTTTTTACACACATATACATAAATAAACAAAATCGGAATAAGTTTGTTTACTACATCTCTGTCTAGTTAAACTAGCACACGGTTGCATTTTTTACTGTACAATTTAAGCATTTCAGCGCTTTTTTCGTGTATATTGGCGATTATTTTTTGATATGTTGATATGGCAGCTTTGTTGTTTATTTGCATTACGTTGGTAACGTAAAGCAAAGCAAACGTTAAAGTGACAATTAGTGGGCCGCAGTTTAGATTCGCAGTGAGTGACTGAGTTTCTTTCGTTTAAGTTTTCTTTCGATATCGTGGGCCTGGCTGATAATTTTTTCATGTAACAACAAGTGGAATGAAACAAAATATTTTCAAAGTTTCACAAGAGTGCTGATTCGTGTTTTGTGTAACTGCGAAATTAACTGTCAAAATTGTTTCATATGTGTAACAAGTTTGCACAGAAAATGTTTATGTGAAAAAATTACATAGAGGCTTAAAACGATGAAAAAACCAACAAAAGGAAAGCGTGCTAGCAAAAATAAAAAAGAATATTTAATAAAGTCGAATAAAATAATTGCACCCGTCATATTTTTATTTTAATATAATATTTAATAGTCGTGTATTTATTTCAAAAACCAAAACAAATATGGCGTCACATTGGTGTTTTGTTTGTACTAGAATACAGAGCCAAATAAATATAGTTGACGGCGGTAGCTGCGAAACCGGCAGCACAAAAAATCAATCGGCGATAGTTGCAATTATTTTTAATATTAATTTTGTATCCAGCAAAAATCTGATTAATTTTTTTAAGAGAAAAAACAGTACAAAACATATCTTATCAATTTATATTTATGATAACAATTAGAAATTTTCCATTAGTTGAAATGTATGCAATTGCGGTTGTTAAAATATACATATGTATATGTACTTACATACACATTTCATATTGAAAAAGATTTACATACCTACAACTAAAAACTTAAAAAAAAAATTGGTTTCAAAACGAAATTAAGTATGTACATACATATGTAGAGGGTGTCCGCCAGTTCATATTTCTCCATAATAAATTTGCCACGTCTCTACTTCACGATTGCCAAATATGAACTGTTAAGACTAATGTTTACCAAAATGGCGGCAAAACAAAGTCGTATACCTTCCCAGCGGACGCCCTGTATGTATGTTTATGCAACACAAAGTCATTTAAATTTTTCTTGTATGTACGTATATTTATACATTTAGGTAATTTTTTTTTTTTTTTTTAAGACCAATACTCAGGGGTAAACCCCTACTCATGCAGTGTGCATTGTACTGGAATGTGAAGATGGTTGATAGAATTTTTTTTTTTTTCATAGTTTTTTATATATTTTGCGCCTTTTTATTTTGCGCCTGTTGATGAAACAAGTTGCTGTCAATTTGTCCACCCAAGAGCCAGTGTTATACATTCACCCTCAAATGATCAAACAGCAATGGCCTCATCTGTCGGTGGATGTTTACATGTGAATGGTGAGCGTCTTCAGTAGATTAGCTGTTATCTTCCCAGAAGGTGGCGCTGTACTCCTGATCATTGGTTTCTGGTGGAATAGATTAGAAATGTCAGGGGGCGGTTTCTTGCAGATGGTCTTGCTGGAGGGGTGGGGGGGAACCTCTTATTTTATTTAAATTTAATTTTTAATTTAAATTGTAATTTTAGAAAACCGCAAATATTTATTTTTTATAATTTTGTCCTTCGCTGGGATTGAACCTTGGTCGTGTGAGTTTCTGTGCAAGCGCTCTACCAGTATGCCACGACCCCCTAGGTAATTTTTAAATACTTTAAGTACCACGAGCGAATAGCAACAATTATCAAAACCTTTTTTATGAATATGCTCTTACTGTGCGATCATACTTTTAGGTACATACATTAAAATCAACCATTTACTTATCATCATTTCTTGTACGCTAACAAACTAGTGAATACAAAAAAATTCTATATTACAAGCCGGTGTTGATTTAATTTATTTTTCGATTTGAAAGTTATATACATAAATGTATTTGTGAACGTGTAAAACTGAAAGTGGTATCGACGAAATACATATTTGTATGTTATAATACCATAATTTTATTAATATCTAAAAACAGTATCAGTAAAAGTCGAAGCAGTTCAAAAAAGTATATGGCGGCTAAGCCGCTTCCTTCAGCCGGTTGGCTTCGTACTCTTGTTTTGACATTTTGACATAAAATTTTAGTAATATACAAGCAAAAGTTTCACGACCACGGTTGGAATGAAACAATTTTTTCATAACATGCACCAGAATCGCAAATTGTGTAACTGTGATATGATAATGCGTAAAGTGCTCATGAAAACGATAATGATAAAAAACTTTACGTTTCACTGTTTCACAGAACCAGAATTGACCCCCAGTTCTGTATTTCAAACCCGTGTTCTGTATAAATTATTTATTAGGGAAAAACATAAAAATGTTCTGTATTTCATTTAATGTTCAGTATTTGTTCTGTATTTTCATGCCTCAGAGTAGTATTTGTAGTTTTGATTAACACATTTGGGTTAAGAGAAGTCTCTTAAGCAGCGACATTCTTCTTCTCATAAGCAGTACATTTCATATAGAGTTACGAGCAGATAAATAGGTTGACATCAAAATGATAAATCAATTTTGTTTGACTATAGTTTACATTACAGCAATAAAAAAGGAAAACTCACTAATTACTAAAGCAAATACCCACTTTTAATACTGCATCACAATAATTTAATTATTATGTAAAAAATTGCCCAAAATTAAAAAAAAAAATTACCGTATAAAATCAAAGAGCAAATAAATAGGTTCACTTTGAAAAATTTGTTAGTTTAAAATGTTAAACGCCAAAATTATAAAAATTATTGTAGAAAACTTTAAATTCAGCCTTTTAATAGAACTTATTAAAGCAAATACCTCTAAAAATTTAAAAAATGGGACGTTCTAAACATTGTAGTGAAGAGATAAAAAAGATTATAAAGGCAGTTATAGCCAACGGAAAATTGCTGAAATTCTTGGGAGATCGCAGAATATGATAAGAAATGCATTGCAGCCTCCAAAACAAAAACTTAAAAGGGGTCAACAGCGAAAAACCTCGAAAAGAGACGATGATTGCATTAAGATGTTGTCAACTCGTAATCCTTTTATGTCCGCAGTTCAGCTGAAAAATGAGTTAAAGCTTCCCGTATCAGAGTGGACCATTAGACGTAGTTTAAGATAAAAAAATTTATTAATAAGATCGGCCCAGAAGGTTCCAATGCTTAATAACAGACAAAGAAAAAAGCGCATTGAGTTTGCAAAAGTACATGCTGAATGGGCCGGCCCGGAAGGTATAAAAAAAAATGGAGAAACATACTATGGTCTGATGAATCCAAGATAAACTTAGTCGGACCTGATGGAAGAACATGGGTAAGGCGTCCAAAAAATAAAGCATATGATCCAAAGTACACCACGAAGACAATAAAGCATGGAGGCGGCAACATAATGATATGGGGTTGTTTTTCCTGGTACGGTGTTGGGCCAATATTCTGGATCAAGGAAAATATGGACAAACATCTTTATCTGCATATTCTTAAAGAAGTAATGCTTCCGTATGCCGAGTGGGAAATGCCTTTAAAGTATGAATTCCAGCAAGACAATGACCCCAAGCATACTTCTAAGATCGTAAAAAAATGGTTCCAAAAGAAAAATATAAAGTTAATGGAGTGGCCTTCACAATCGCCGGATTTAAATCCCATTGAGAATCTTTGGAGAATTGTTAAGGACAAAATTGCACCACTCAAGGCTAAAAATAAAGAAGATTTGTGGACAAAAGTGAAGGAAGCGTGGTACTCAATTCCACTAGAGACTTGTCAGTCACTTGTCGAATCAATGCCCCGGAGATGTTCGGCGGTGATTCAAAATAAGGGATTTTCAACAAAATATTAGAAATTTTCTTGCAATTGCACTTTTTTTGTATAAAAATGTCATTCTCTTTTCAATGAAGCTATTTATTTGCTCGACAGGCATCAATTAATACATTAAATATATCAATTTTTCTCATTTTTTTTTAATTATAATTAAATACATTTTATGTGATTATTTATGCTTAATGTAATAAATATCGCTTTATTGTATATTACCGCTGTTTAAGTTATTTGAAGGCGAATTTATCAATAAATGTGATGTGAACCTATTTATATGCTCGTAACTGTATGTATGTATGTACATTTTAGAGAAAGAAACATACATTTTAAAAATATTCTAGCGGTTGTCAAGTTCAGTTTGTGTTTAGCTGATTTAAATGCTCCAACAGAAATATATGGACCAATGAAAAAACTCAAATGAAAATGGAAACCATCGAAGCCATTTTGGTCACTAAATTAAACTATAATATGAATTGCATAGAGTTTAAAAAAATATTTTAAAAATTATGTACATGCATAGTATGTATGCAAGCTATGTACTTATTTAATGTTCTCACGAAACTTTAGTTATTTTTTAATTTTTGATTATGATTGCCATATTGTTTTCTGAAAGTGATGGTTCGTGCGAATTATATATCTTTATTTATTAAAGAGAATCTTAAGATTAAAAATACAAAAATATTTCTAAATATAATTTAAGCTAAACAACGCAAACATAAATGCTTACGTTGCTGTCTGGCAAAATCTGGGAATGAAAATAAAAATGTAACTTAAAACTATAAATGTTCCCTACACTTGAGCAGCCGTTAATATTAGAACAAGGGACGGGAATGTAACTCCTCCACCCATTGCTTGAAATCCTCCTGGATTTTTATTTAGTTTTTATAATATTATTTTATTTAAGAAAAATACATTGAAATATAAAAATATTGTTTATTCTTAAAAAGATTTAAATATATGTTAAATTTTACATACTTAATTCCAAGTTGTTTTCTATAACGTTAACATTTTATTAAAGCATTATTAATTTTGTTTAACTAAGCATCTCTGGCATTATATTTTTTTATTATCTCATCCAAACAAATCTGACCTTCATTGTTATTCTGACTTCTTTCTTTAATCCTCTTTTCTTTAATATTTATCTTTACATTATTTCTTTTTATAAAACAGTACAATACAATAACCACTACAGTAATAATAATTATCAATGTTATGTTTATGCCATAAGATACCTGTTTATGAAATTTTAATTCGTTTATTTCTTTTATATTGGAAAATGTTTCGATTTCTATTGGTTTAAAATTAAGTGGTTTAACATCGGGTTGTTTAGATTTGTGAATAGGATAAAAATACTTATCCTGAATGATTGTTTTTTGATTCTTAAAGGTTTTATTGTTTACTTTTAATTCACAATTATAATAAGTTATCAAATAATTTTTATTCAAAATAATCTTCCTGTTGTCACAATCCTGTAATATTTCTAATTCAAATGCGTTTTTCACTAAAATCATGTCATTATCAATATCATCAATTTGTGTTACGTTATTATAATTATATTTACAATTATTTAATATACTACAATGTGTACTAATTTTCAAATTTTTTAAATATACATTTTCTTCATAATTAAAAACTTTATTTCCAACTTCAATAATATAGTTATATTGTTCATCAATTTCCATATGGTTACTATTTGGAATAGGTACAATCATTTTTAAGTTTGTAGATACATAATTAATTGGGATTTTAATTGCAATTATAAGTAAGTTGCTCTTATAATTTAAGATATCAATTTTTATTAATTTGAGCTTGAAAAAGTCTATACCAAAACGATCTATTTCTTCACTTGTTAATATGTTAGGATGAACAATATGGTGTTTTGCAGAAGCGATGTTATCTTGAATGTCATTGATTTTTTCCTTCAATTGCATTAATTTAAACAATTGATCCGTGTATAGAAGATGTTTTATTACACCATCGTTCTTTTCTTTTAATTCTTTTAAAGATTTCTTGATATTTTCCCTATCCGATTCGATTGCTGATCTCAAAATTCCAATCGATTGATTAAAATGCGAATTATTTGATATTTGTTTATTTACTGTCTGTATCAAATTATGCGAATTAAAATCGATCACATTCAGATGCTCAATGATCTCTTGACGATCATCATCGTCCATAGTGCCATAGAGCCATTTCTGAGCTGTGCCTAATACATTAATAAACCTCTCTTGTTTCTTGTTATAGTTGGAGTAATCGATTTCAATTTTGATTTTATTATTTTTAGTTCGATTTCTAAAATGTCTTTATTGTAAAAATTTATAGCTTTTATATTGTTTTCTATTTGTTCGACCATGTAACCAAGCTCTTTAACATCTATTAAATGAAGTATTGTTGAACTCTCATTAACAATCTCAACCTTCCGCAGATTTATTTGAACATAACCGTTTTCCTTAGCTATGGGATTGATCTGTAGGATTGCCTGGATTGGTAAGGCTATTATTGCCATTGTCACCAAGATCAGTATAATCTGAAAATTTAAAAGGTCTTTCAATATTGTCGGTGTGAACATTTCCTAAAGGTTTTTTAACAAACTTCGGTTGTTCTTTATGTCTTAAGCTTTTGTAGTTTTTTATATATCCTTCTTCCCTATTTTCTTCATAATTTTCTCTACTTGGGTTTCTTTTCTCATTTAATTTGTCTTTATACTTTTCCATTCTCTGCCTTATTATTTCAAAATTTATTTTGTTATTAACAACATCAAAAGGGGTACACTTAATGGTACTATGGTAGGTATTGTTATAAAAATTAATGGCTTTTATTATTTGCGTTTCTATTGGTAACTGTTCTTCAAGATTCAATGCTCTTATTTTCTCCGTTAATGTATTGTTTAATCGCTCGACGTCGGCATTTCCGGTGTGGCTATTTGGTTTTGTCATATGGAAGTCAATTACTTCTATTTAAATTCATTATTATTAAATTCATTGTCAAATACAAATTTCTTTACCTTACCTTTTATTGCTAAAAATTCTCTTAATTTCTGTACTATGGTTGTACTATTTCTATCAGGCATATGGAAACAGACTCCGTGTTTCGAAAACTTGTCTATAAAAATCATAAACGATTGCCTACTATTTACATATGTATCCACATGTACTATTTCGTTAATATTTGTCGGTGTCTGAGTTCTTTGGAATTTCTTCTTTACGGGATTTCTATCATATTTTGCCGATGAACAAATGTGGCAACAATTTATTATTCTGTGTATCGCAATTTTTAACTTTGGGTTATAAATTTTGTGCTTAATATTCTCGTAAGTGGCCAATATTCCTGAATGTCCACTTTCGTATTTATGAAAAAGGGCTATATTCCTATTCAATTCATTATCGTCTTCTATGTCCCTAGCAAAGTAAGAACATTTAATTATTTTATATTTATTCCTATCAGGAAATTCGTTTATCAAACACAGTTGTACCCTATAATAATCGTGATCACTCAACTCAGAATACACTCCAATTTTTCCTTTTTTAATTTCTCTCCTTAATATATTAGACACATTTTCCTGTTCAATGTCATTTCTATCTATGAAAATTCTTTTATTGCCAAAAATGTTTACAATATTAGTTTCCTTTTTCTCGACCACAATGATCTGAGTTTTAAAACGATTAACCACAGTATCCAATATTCCTATGCCATCATCAAAGTCTTCCTCTTGTGAGTGTATTGTTTGCACGGCCAAAGAATCCGCTTTCCTATTCGTTTCTCCGCTACACACAAAAATCTCCTGAATTTGGTCCGATGCATTTATTTCATTTGTTTCGACATTAATTCTACTAAAAAAATCGGCTATATAATTACACTTTTCTTTTATATACTCTATTTTAAATTGATATTCACCTAAATCAATAAGATATCTTTGTAGCCTAGGACTTATATCTCTGCCTGAATATTTGCTCATAAGCCACTTTAAGGGCTGGTGGTCGCTTTCCAAATCGAATTCTTTTCTATATATGTATGGCCGGAAATATTTCACACCCCAAACTATTGCCAACAATTCCTTTTCAATTGTTGCATAGTTGGTTTCGTGGTGTCTATTTAACGTTCGTGAAGCATAAGCCACTGGGTGACCATCTTGTGTTAAGACGGCTCTAATTGCATTGTTGCTTGCATCTGTGACAATTTTAAAAGGTTTATTGAAATTTGGGTATCTTAATATGGGTGAATTCGTTATAAGCTCTTTTAATTTCTTAAAGGCTGTGATATACCCAGGATCGTTGGTGCTTATCTCTTCGTTTTTCTTTAAAAACTTCGTCATTGGATATACTATTTTAGCATAATTGTGAACGAACTTTCTATAAAACCCCGTCATTCCTAAAAATGATTTTATCTGTTTTACGGTAGTTGGAAGTTTAAGATCCTGTATGATTGAAATCTTATTTGGATCCGGCTTAATACCATTAGTTGTTAACACATGACCCGAAAACTGTGTTTCCTTTTGTAGGAACTCACATTTGTCAATTTGGATCTTCAGTTTTGCTCTTCTCAAAGTTCTAAATATATCCCTGATATTATTAATATGTTCCGTCAACGAAGTGCTAAATATAAGGATATCATCCATATAAACAATACAGGTTTTATTTATATGGTTCCTAAGCACCGAGTTCATCAACCTCTGGAAGGTTGAAGGTGCATTTCGCAGACCGAAAGGCATTCTGACAAACTCAAAATGCCCAAATGGGGTAGAGAAAGCGGTTTTTTTCCTATCTTCCTCCCTAACAAGTATTTGGTGGAATCCCCTGGCCAAATCGACAGTTGAAAAATACTGGGCTCTACCCAATCTGTCTAATAAGCCGTTCAGGTTTGGAATTGGATATTTGTCTTCAACCGTATGTTCGTTAAGCCTCCTATAATCCACAACTATACGCCATTTTTTCGTCCCCGACTTATCGGATTTCTTAGGAACAATCCATAAGGGGCTATTATAAGCGGAGTTGCTGTCTCTGATAATATTCTGTTTCAACATTTCATCTATTTGCCTTTTAATTTCATTTTCATGAACCTGCGGGTAACGATATATCTTTGAATAAAGGGGCTTTTCGGTATCAGTGATAATTTGATGTTCTATTTCGTTTGTTGCTGAAAGTTTATCACCCTCAACATAAAATAAATCCTTAAAATTGTTTTTTTTTTTTTTTTTTTTTTATTTAAGACCAATACTCAGGAGTAAACCCCTACTAAATGCAGTGCATTGTATTGGAATGTTGAATACATAGATATACATAGATACATAGATATACATAGATGTTAAGAGCCTTATGTCAATGGGACAAATTTCTGTCTATTTGATCACGAAAAGGCCAGTGTTATACCTTCACCTTCACTTGATCAACAGCAATTGCCCCATGTGGATGTTGAATGTGAGTGGTGAGCATCTTTTTTAGGTAGGTTAGTTGTTATCTTCCCAGAAGATGGCGCTGTTCTCCTGATCATTCGTTTTTCTTGGTGGAATAGGCTGGAAATGCCAGGAAGCGGTTTCGTGAAGATGGATTTTCTTGGAGGTGGGGGGGAACCTCTTATTTTTTTGTTAATTATAATTTTGGAAAAACCGCAAATTAATTTTTTATTTTTCTCCTTCGCTGGGATTTGAACCTCGGTCCTTTGAGTTTCTGTGCACGCGCTCAACCACTATGCCACGACCCCCCCAAAGAAGACTCATAATTGTCCTGGTTTCTTCGTCATTTAAAGGACCAAGATTAAGCTTATCAAAAATTGATCCTCCAGAAACTGCCTCGAGGGAACAAGCATTATCGATATACATAGGGCAGTTTACCTCTTGAAAAAAAAATTTTTCATTCAAAATTCTGACATAGCCGTGATCAATATCTATGACTGCCCTAAGAGGTTTCAAAAAGTTTTGTCCCATTATGGCATCATATCGATCACTATGGAAATCGACAATTTTCCAAGGAAGGGTACCTCTAGCAGGAAACTGTGAAGGCATTGGCGTAACAACACAGTATTTTACCTCGTTGAAACCGTTGAGGCTTTTTATATACAGAGGTTCTTTCAAAATCTGCCTTTTATAAAGAAAAAATGTGTTTGGTTTTACTACACTTGTACTTGCCCCGGTATCTATTAAGCATCTTAAATTTTGTCTGCCTATGGTCAAAACGACTATGGGTAGTTTGAATTTTGAGGCAGTTCTAAAAAATTTGCCTGCTCGCCGGAAGCAACCTTTTCAGTCTCCTGCATGGTATCAACTTCCATATAGTTAGAGTTATGATATCTCTGTGAACCCACGTTAGTATCTACACTCATATGAAACAAACGTGTTCGGGACGAACCAGGTTTATTTTCGTTATGGTTATAAGAATTTTTAGACTGACAATTTTCGTCATTTCGTTTGTTAAAATTTTGCGGTTGGAGAGACTTAAAATTGCGATTATTATAATTACGAATATGTTGAGCTTGATTACTGGCATAATTTATTTCTTTGCTGTTATCTTTGTTTAAAATTTGAGGTCTGTTTATTTGATTTCTGTAGCCATTATTATCGTTTTGAACTTGATTAATTTTAAAGTTTTTATTGGCTTTATGTCTACTATCAATAGCCCTACTATCGTCAAGCAATCTGAGTTTTGTATACCTACTTATGATATCGTTCAAGGTCAAATTTTCATCTAAATGAACTCTAAGTGGTCCATCTATTTTTTCGATAAGAATATTAACTAAATCTCTGTCCACATTTTCAGATTGATACAACATAGATTTATTATCATCGAATTCGTACATTTCACTTATTCGATGCTTAGCAGTTTCGAAATGATCAAAAAGTTCTCTTAAATTACTTACTTTAATATAGCGACACCTATTAAATATTTCTGCGTATGATGTCCTCGGTCTGGCTTGGATCCTCAACTTGGCTTTTAGCTGCTCCCAGGAAATATCTCCCAATTCCCTTATATAGGTTCCAAAGTCTGCAGTAATTTTTTCGTTAACTACTATCTAAATTCCAAATTTAATTAGCTCAGAATTATTTTCGCAGAGTCCTATCACCATCTCTACGAAATTAATATACCCATTGATGTTACGATTATTATGCAGCGGTCTAATTTGGCGAAATTGTTGAATAACACCTTTCGGCTTCATGAGGAGGAAATTATGTGGTTGAAATTGTTGCTGATGCTGTTGTAGTTGCTGTTGTTGAGCCTGTTGCATATTAACCTGTTGTTGTTGTGAACTGATTTGTTCAACTTGCTCTTGAAGCTGTTGTTGCAGTTGATTTATTTTCAACTCTTGTTGTTTGAGAATCATTTCAAGTTCTACTATTCTTTGTTGCAAATGTTCTTCCATATTTAATTGACGATTTTTATCAAATTCGATTTTCCTGTTCATAACTTTTCTTTTTCACAATATTTTCTTTTAATATTCAAAACAATTTTGTTTTTTCAATCAACTAAGCACTAATATTTTTTCAGAATATATTCTTAGATTTTTTACTTTAACTTTAGTTAAAACAAAAAAAATTTAGTTCGTTGTCCGACTGCGCCAATTATATATCTTTATTTATTAAAGAGAATCTTAAGATTAAAAATACAAAAATATTTCTAAATATAATTTAAGCTAAACAACGCAAACATAAATGCTTACGTTGCTGTCTGGCAAAATCTGGGAATGAAAATAAAAATGTAACTTAAAACTATAAATGTTCCCTACACTTGACCAGCCGTTAATATTAGAACAAGGGACGGGAATGTAACTTGCTCGCCAGTGGACAAAAATCGTAAGAGAGCAAAATTTTTGCGGCAGTTAGCTTTATCTTTAACTCCAGACTACATGACACAAAGATCTAAGCTTCCTGCAAATACATTTTCAGCTGAACTTCTTACCGAAATAAAAACATTAGCTTCTGATTGTACAGTATCTACATGCGGTTTACCAAAATTACAATAACTAGAAACCGTGGAATCTGCAGCTGCTGCAAAATTAAGTGCGATAGCAAATGCACCATATGCAATAAATTTATATGTAAATTGCAACGAAAGATCATTTGCTTATCATATAGTGAGATGATTTAATATAAAAACAATAACGGACCAAAATATTCCTAAGATTAGTAATTTTTTATTTTTCTAAGTTCTATTTTATTATGTTTGGTTGAAAGTTTTCCAATAGCAAACGTTTTATGTTGGTACGTTACACCAGTCAAAGCAAAAACAAAAAATAAATTGACCAAAATGGTCCAAACCTAACAGCAGGGTTAGTTTATTTTTATTTTGTTAATTTTGCATTTAAATAATAAATACAATAAATAAGTACATGCCTATGAAGGTTGCTTGTTTGCATTTTTTATTGGTCAAATATTTCCTTGTTCTGTATTTTGGTTTAAAAAATATGGCCACCGTAAATATTGTACATACACATTTATATGTGTATATATCAAAATAAAAGAATTTTTATTTAAGATACCTTAAGCTTCAAATATTATTAAAATTTATATATAAAAGTTTAAACTGTTACCATTTGAATAATTTTCGTACTTTTTTCTTGTAATGTGCCCATATTTTCGTACTTTTTCAAACAATCCAGAAAAAGTAACAAACTGAATTGCCATCTCAATGTTTAGGGAACAACTGTTTACTTTTTCTCATTTCTATATATGTTTGTGTATTGTGTAGTTTATGTGCAAAAGTGATATATTAAAAACAAAACAAAAAGTATTATTATTATTAAATAAATAAAATATATACATATAATCCAACAAAATCATAAATGGACGATGAAAAGCTGATACCAATGAATGCTTATACAACAAGTATTTCCCTGACAAAGCTGACACGATTTTACGTTTGTACAAGTGCAACTACATTTACGTTTACGCTACATTTACATTAACAGCCAGGCCCACGATATCGAATCGTGTAGTTTTAAGCGACAAACAGCTGATTTGCGGCACACTAATTTTTATGTCGCCAAAAATAAATGCGATTGGTAACACAAAATTTTTTTACACACATATACATAAATTAACAAAATCGGAATAAGTTTGTTTACTACATTTCTGTCAAGTTAAACTAGCACACGGTTGCATTTTTTACTGTACAATTTAAGCATTTCAGCGCTTTTTTCGTGTATATTCGCGACTATATTTTGATATGTTGATATGGAAACTTTGTTGTTTATTTGCATTACGTTGGTAACGTAAAGCAAAGCGAACGATAAAGTGACAATTAGTGGGCCGCAGTTTAGATTCACAGTGAGTGACTGAGTTTCTTTCGCTTAAATTTTCTTTCGATATCGTGGGCCTGGCTGTAAGTTTTTGATACTTCTAACGATACACAGGAAGACATGTTGTAAACGATAATACGAGTAAATTTACGTAGACAACTCAAAATACAACACTGCACATAAGTGTTGTCAATCATAATCGCAATTTACAACATACAACATCAAAATAATAATTGTTGTGAACGGTATTCGAGGCATAATTTTTTAAATTTCGTTGCTACGAACGTTAAAATTTATTATTGTTTTGTTAAAATTTTGCTCAAATTTTAACCATTATAAAAGTTTCAGAATTTTACATATGCATATTTTGTTATTTGCCATAATTCACATGTCATATTTATTTACAATAAATTCTTTATAACATACCGTAAAATGTGGAAGAGTTTGTCGATATAGCGATGGGGCCGTTTGTCTATATATATTCTCTCCTACCCCTTCCGACTGCTCCCCTATTCGTAAGAAATCGTCTGAAAGTGGACCAACCACTGCCTGCAATGGAAAGAAAAATAGTAAAAAATTAAAAAGATTGTGAACTATAAATAAAATATGCTTAGTATTCTGTTGTGCATATGTATATGTTTGGAAAATTCTCAACATATGTTACGTGGGGCCTACATGTAACATACTATTAAATAAATATACATATAGCTTCTAAAATGTCAGTTACTTTTAATTCGAATAAAATATAGTGTTCTATAATGCGACACGATAATCGGACCTGGACTCCCAGTCAGCCAAGAATTTTCAACTCAGCAAAAGCTGTACAAACCGGAAGTTTTTTCCCCAAGTGAGCAAAATATGTTAGCAATTTTGCCTAACATCCTATTGATAGGAGCCGGCATATAACAGAATTCGGTTCCTATTATTTGGATCTATTCTGTATGTCATAATCGTATTAAACGTAACACTACCTCAGTGAGATTTACTGTCTGTAACAACTGGTGCCATCCAAGACCATGTCCAGGTCTTGCCAACCAGCTTTAAGGCAAGGTCTTGTATAACACAGCCTATGACTATCCCCTTCCCCTTCCCTGGAATAGTGTAAATAACAACCCACATTCCAATTAGAACTCTCAATGGACTTGTTCCGTATGTCAGCAATTAATAAGAAGTAACGCTACATCTGTACTTTGTAATGGATGTAGAATTGGTGTCACCTAAGACGATGAACCAATTTGCGCACGCACAGAGAATTGAGCAGTAGTTTTGTTGCTAGTTGTTGTACCAATATACCAACCTCTAATCTACTGCTCGACGAACATCAACAAGCAGTATAGTGCTGACCCCTGCGCATTCTAAACAAAATACAACACAGGCAATTTTCCCATCTCAGTTGACAGAAGTACCAACACAGATCTAACCCAGACTTTTGTCTCAATAGCTATGGCACTCTGATCGGGCATACAGTTAAACTGTAATGGTATCAACAATAAAATTACAGAGACCACAAAATTCATGCATAACAATAAAATTGATTGTTCTCTCTCATCCATCGGAAACCACAACATCGTACGGAGGGACAGAATAGAAACCATGATGATGAACATGCGATACATGCGTTGACCATCCTACCCGTGAGCTACTCAATATGTACTAGAAATATCGAATTGAAAATCTTCAATGTCTATATTCCACCCGTAAACAGTATTGGAGTAAGCTATCACCAGAGTACAAGATATACGCTCATTTTTAAGCTATAATAAATCTGACTAGAGTCCTATTTGGGTTTTAAGAAACTTTGGTGAACTATTAAGTCTGTCTGATAATTAAAACAATAAAAATCTCACCGCTTTGATATTTAATGGCAACCAGTATAATGATGCCAAAAAATGGGCTAATTAGTTCTGCCGACAATTTGTCGAACATCCCACCTTGCAAAACAAGGACAAAAGAGCTATTAAATGGAGAATCAGAAGCCTGTTTAGAGACTCTGAATTTTTAGTATTCATTCCCGATGAAGTTGAAATTACAATATCCAACTTAAAATCCTCAAAACTCTTAAGTTCAAATTAAAGAAATTTGGTACAGTACCAATAAAATATCCCGATGCAATACCTGGTGAATTGCAGATATCTGGAAGGTTGCGAGGATAATCCCCATTCTAAATCCAGATAAAGCAGCTACAAATGGAGAATCTTATAGCCCGATTTGTTTACTGTCACTCGTAGCAAAGGTTTTAGAATCAATGCTGTTACAATTTCTAAAAGAACATTTCCAGCTCGCATCGCACCAACATGGCTTTAGAGAATCTCATACGCCGACGATTGTTCCATCTACTCACCGGGGGTAATTATAGATGAAATATATGACAGGTTAACCCGGTACTTAACCACCATTTCAGAGTTTGTGCGAGAATGTAACTTAAAGTTATCAACTTCGAAGTCTACGCTGTCACTCTTCACTTCCCGGACAGGAAGTAAGGAGAGAACTGGATATATTGTTGCCCTGTCACCAAAGTTCTTATGATGCGATGAATTTGTCCAACTGCCTTGGCAAACTCACCACCTTACATCCAGTGGATGACAGGCTACGTCCAACTAAGGTGACCCAATTTCTCCAGTTGCCAATTACCTGGCATACAGAAATAAACTCTGTGACTAATTTTATATACTCCTTTCTTTTATATTTTCCACAGAGAGAAACTTCCAACAACAGCCATGACGAAATTATACAGGTGTGCCAAAATTTTTCTGTTTTTCTTTTGATTTTTTTCTTTAATTTTTCTTCTGTTTGTTTTTACATTTGATTGTAGAATTCTTTTATGTACATATCAATAAAAATTATAATTTTTCGATTTGGCTTTGCTTTTTTACTACATACATATGTATTTTATATTAACTTATATTATTTTATTTTTGGTACACAATTATAATATTTTTTTTTTACATTTCGAGAGGCAAAATTCCCTGTTGTTTTTGTATTATTGTACCTTGACACCACCTTTATTATTTCGTCATAAATAACATCAGAGCTGTTACAAAAACAACAATTAAATATTAAGTGGGAGAGTTTAGTTGAGCAATTCTTTATCAATTTTCCTTTAAACATGACTTCGTGTCCATACATAAGGATCATAGTTGCTCAACTTTTTATCTTCGCTCAGCAATTTTCTAACAATGCAAAATTTTTGTCGTGTTGCTCGAATTTGAAGGAAGACCTACAGACTATACTTAAAAATTAGCAAACATTTTATAGACTGCCCAAAATATATATTAATTACGTAAAATTTTATGCTTTTTATTTTTGTATATCTGGAGCTACTGGAACAGCCCAAACGATGTTACAGCATTTACTTAATAGGGGCATAAATACTGTTACTACATACTATGTTGGGCTATAAAACAAAAACTAGTGAATGCTTTCGATATATTGTTTTAAATATTTATTGGTATGTATTGTATACAAAAATCTTAGTTTTATGCAAAATGTCCGCCATTGGCCTTCACACATGACTTAAGTCGCATTGGCCAGTCATCAAGAGCTGCACGCACCTTATCCATTGTGTAAATTGGCGACAGCACGAAACAAAGCTGTCTTAAGAGAATTAATGTTATAATATCTTTTGTGGGAGACCATATCCTCTAAAACCCTAAAAAATTTGTAATCCAAAGGATTCAATCAGGGCTGTCAGATGGCCAATCTTCAGAGCATATAAAAGCTGGAAAATTGTTTTGAAGCCAGGTCTGTGTCGTTTCAACCTTATGAAATGGGGCAGAATATTGTTGTAAAGTCCAAGGCTGGATTTGCAACAGGGAATTGTTAAACGGCTTCACAACTGTTGCCAAAACGGTTTCTTGATAAACTTTGGCCGATGTTTTGACCCCTTGCTTACAGAAATGTAAATCAGTCACCCCATCCTAAGAGATACCCACCAGCAGCTGAATGATGACCCTTTTCGAGCCGTGGAATGAGTTCTGATGCTTCTTTAGATGACCGGGCATAAATCCTATCATTTTGTTTGTTAAACTTTCCCTGTTATCAGTGTACTTCATTAAAAGACATTTGCATTTCTCTGTCCTATTTTTTCAAAGCTGCAGTCAACAGATGTACGCCGTTTGAAAGCTCCAAGACCCAAGTATTTTTGAACAATACGACTCATGGACTTTTGTGTGATTTTCATCTCACGGGCCTTGATTTTCTTTTCCGGAGGGAATTTCGTTGAATTATTGCTTTGACGGCTTTGATTACTTGCTGTGTCCGAACGGTACGTGGATGGCCCGACCGGGTGCGATCTTTTATATCTCCGGTCTCCTCGAACAATTGTATTCACCTATAGACAAACATTCAACTAATGCCGAGCGGGCGGAGCGTTTTGAATATATCTTTTTTTTTCTTTCCACAGTTAAAAAATAAACTTGATGTCATTATTTGTGGTATAAATTTTGAAATAAAGTGTACTTTAATTTTTTTATATATGGACAGAATAAGTAAGTATTTTCTTTTCAAAAATGGTAATTTTTTATGGATAGACCATGTATACCAATTGTAAAGATTATGCTGCTTAAGGTACTTTTACTCTATTCTACAAATCTTAAGATTGTTATTAGATTTTGTAGAAACAACATTTGCATAATTCTTATAAGACAACGTATTTAGTTGTTTGTTTTACATTCAGAACTTCAACGTATTTCGCATCACATTATACATGTATTTTGAACAGCAATGCATACTGATCCCTGTGGGACACCAAACATAACTTTAAAATTTTAAATTTAATTAAACAAATACCGACTTGTAATGTGAAAAGATTTTAATTGTTCTTATCTTTATTAAGATATACATAATATTAATAATGTACTGTTTTTTTTTTTTTTTTGACATAAAAACTATTTTTTATATTTTTTCTTATTTAACATTTCATATTGTATTGGCATCACTAATCAGTTTTAGCTGCCTCAAAAAATAGAAATTATTCTAATTTGGGCAGCAGCAACAAAGGTTTTTGTCTAGGGTTTTGTTGTGCTGCCTTTAAAATAATCGTTTTCATATAAATGTGTGTACATATTCTAATTTTGACAACTCGCTTCCTGCTGCTTGCTGTCGTCTACGTCGGGGATGAGCAACACGCGGCCCGCGGGCCGCTTGCGGCTCTTTTAACATGTTTATGCGGCCCGCCAAACTAATGTTACTACTTCTGAAAAATACACATAATATATAGACACATTAATCAATGAATTTCAATTACGAAGATACTGAGAAGAGAGCAGTTTCCATGAAAATGTTTTCCTAACCATTAAATATCGATGTGGATACAGTTCCCGAAGACTTTCAAATGAAAGTGATGGACATGCAGAATAATACTGATGTAAAAAATGTATTTCTCTCAGTAAACATCGAGAATGTTTATAAATCCGACCACCGACCAATTACCACCGATCAAGACTGAGTAATGCACGATTAGAAACTTATGTATGTGTAGCTGATATTGATCAGGTTGTATCGAAAAACAGTGCCAAATTTCTCATTAAAAATTCAAAGTAATTTCGTTTTTTCTGTTCTTTTTTGTTTGTGTTTTTTTTGCATTAAAATTTATATATTAAATTTTATATTGTTTTATTCTAATTTTTATTATAAATAAAGTTTCGAAAATTATTAGTAAGTGTTTCATTATGTGCGGCCCGCCAAAAAATTTTAATATATAAAGTTGCCCTTTGATTAAAAAGGTTGCTCTCCCCTGGTCTACGTGTTTATTGCTTAATGCAAATTGTTTATAAATAGTGTTTTAACATGAAAATCTATCAAAACCCTAGGAAAGTTGCAACAAAGCAACTAAACGGTTTTAAAAACACGAAAAAAACGGCAACGCTGGTAGAAATACACAAACACAAATACACAAAAATATCGGTTTGGATCTGTGAACCGTACGTAAAATAATGTACAGTTTGATTTTCGAACACTGTCTGTAAATTCTGTAAATCTTATTTTATAAACTATGTATTTGAAAAGGTTTTTTTTAAATAAAGTAATGTAAAATGTATTTCAAATGAATTCCTATTACAAAAAACAAATGAGCACTTTTTAATTTGAGTTTTATATATTTTGTATAGTGGTACAATGTTACCCTGTCACCCCGTTGAGGGTGTAAAATATAAATTGGGGTACATTTTTTCCCAGGCTGAGACTTAACCCTTCGTTGCATGGCATTGAACATATGCAATGTTAGTTTCTTGTCTATCTAGAAACTATTCTTTTATAAATTTTACCGTTATTTTTTTTACTTTTTTAAAGTTAGAGACTCTTTTTGATAAGCAGTGTCGTGAAAAATTCATTTTAATAAAGCAAAATTCAAATAAGTGTTTCGAATACCTCAAAAAAGTTAATTGATTTGCTTGAGTATTGTTAAAATTTGTTAAAATTTTATAAAGTATGATATAAAAAGTTGACTTCATTCTCATTGCTTGGCATATATTATTACAAAACAATTAAATTTTACACGTGCTCTACGATTAATTACATATGTATATCATATCAGCAATTTCATGCGTTTCGCCGTGTCCGAACTGCCATTGCACAAATGTCATATAATTGCATATGTGCTATATTATGCATTCAATCCATTTTTGTCACTAACAGGACACTTACCCATAAGGAGATTAAAAGAATTATAGAAAGTTGGGATGAAAGTGAAGATGAATATTTTGATGATGAACATCATCATAGAGTTCCTGTAGAACCAGATTTGGGCTCTAGTTCAAATATTGCGACATATTCCATCTCATCATTTCCGAAAGCGAAATGTAACTAAACTGGAAAATAAGCTCACCATAAACAATTTTCCACTTTTCATAAGCATACTTATAATAGATTTATTAATATGAAAAATATTAACGCTTTACATAGCAACAGTTATTGAAATAAAACTTGCTATAGAAATAGCCTGGATAATAGTTTAGCAAATATGATTTCAAGGCATATGCTTGATATAGTTTTGTAAGTGTTTTTATATATTCTATACTGTTAGCTTGAAATTTGAATTGTTTGAAATATTCCTTATAATATTGTTTTCTTTCAAAAGTGAAATTTTAAATGAAATTGTTTAAATAAAAGAAAAAAAAATATATAGAAGTAAAGTTACTTTAATTTATTATATCTATATCTTTTAATATATAAAATTCTCGTGTCGCGGCGTTTGTTGCCAAACTCCTCCGAAACGGCTCGACCAATTTTCATGAAATTTTGTGTGCATATGGGGTAGGTCTGAGAATCTGTCAACATCTATTTTTCATACCCCTAAATGTTAATTAAGGTGACCCGCCCGAAGGGAAAATGTATGCCTCACCTAAATAACGTACCGACGTTGATAAAATTTTAAACTATATATGTACCCTAGAGCATATATGGTTTACTTTTTTTTTAAGTACTCAGAGGGGGCGGTACAAGGGCTATTTCTTTCTATCCCCAACTAATAAACTGAATTTGATTAAATTTTGTTGGTGTCTTAACACAACCTTAGATTAACAAAAAGTCAATTTTCATATCTATTTTTCATCCTCTAAATGTTGAGGTACCCGTCCCAAGAGAAAATTTGTGCCTCGCCTAAATAACGTACCGACGTTGATGAAATTTGAAACAAGATATGTATATCAGGGTACCGTAGAACATATATGGTTTAGGGTTTTTTTTTTAAGTATTCAGAGGGGGCGATAGAGGGTATATTTTTCCCTATCCCCAACTATCAAATTGAAGTACCGAAAATGGCGGATAATCATTTATTAAAATTATTAGTAACGCAGGCATTGATTGCTCATATCAATGTTAAGTTTTACAGTTCGGTGAAGAGTATTAAATATATTTAAACTAAAAAAATTTTTCCTAGAGCAAATTTATATGGCAAAACAACGTTTGCCGAGTTAACTAGTATGTATATAAAAATGAATGTGTCTGTTTGTTTTTCCTTTATAGCAGGCCAAACTCTTGGACCGATCTTCCTGAAATTTTCAGAGCATGTTACTGTTACTCTGGAAGGAATAATAGTCTATATGAGGTTTGGTTGAACAAAGGAGCGTGGCACAGCCCATATAACCCAAAATTTAAAATCGTAATATCTTGGGCATTTTTCGACCGACGGCGGCAGTATTTGCTATATATGGTATTGGCATGAATTAAAATAGGTACCAAGAGAAAAGTGGGCGGAGCCCCTTTGTTTGTGATATATTGGAGGCTGGACCTGTTCCATATGGTACAAGGGGCTAGCGAAGAACACCGGGTTCAGCTAGTTAGTATATAAATATGCCATATAAATTAAAACTCAGTGTTAGTGAAAAATCAAAAGAAATCTAATAAAACATAGATAATTAAAAAATAATTTAAAATATTTTTTATTTACTTGTATTCATAAGCATGATTGTAAAACTATTTTCTGTAAGCTTAGACTTCTAAACTCCTTTCCTGTAAAATTATTACTTGGTATACGTTAAAGTTGTACAGTTTCTTCAGACGCTTGGAATATGAAGACTGCCATCAATAAATAAAAGCGGCAAGCGTTTTCTAGCTGTCGAAATTTCTCATGCCCATAAAATTTGTATGGAGCATCCCAAAATAACGCAGCGGCAACGCTTTGAAATTAGAAAATCCAATTTTGACAGAGCGTTTAATAGTAAAATTGGTCGCAAAAGGCAATTAAAATGTAAACAAATATGAAAAAACAGGGTTGTGATATAAAGACATATTATTTGCATATCCATGTTTAATTTGTAAAAGCAAAAAAATAAGCAAAATAGACGATAATAAATATTAATATAAAATAAACAAATAAAATATAATAAAAATAAATAAAATAATACTATTGTATAAAATTTAGTTTACGTCACAAATACCAATAGAATATTAATTATTAAAATAGTCAGAATGTTATATAAGCATATGTTTTTTGTATTACCCTATTTTTAACGTTTTGACAAAACGTTGCCGCTTTTATTTAGGGATGGCGGTTCAGCGTAAACGCTAAGAGTTCAAAAACGTTCCGCTTGCCACTTTCATTTAGGGATGGCTCAGAGTTAATGCAGATTCACCCATAAGTTTCTGAAACATTTTTTTGCAAATCTTGTCTGTTTATACTATGTTCACACCTAACGTGTTTAACATCTCAATCGTGTTTAAGCCTTAAACACGTCGATTTTGAGATGTTTTACCATACATTGACGTGTTTTGTTAAATATCTCAAATGAGATGTTTTAAATTTAAACACTTCGTTAAACACGGAAATGGAAGGGTTGCATTTTATTTTGGGAAGTGTTCAATATGTAATTGATGAAACTGTCACTTTTTATGGTTACATTTAGAAAAAACTAAAAAAACGCGCGGTTTTTTTTATACAGCCTTTGCTCACCCTTAAATAAATCATTAATATTGAAAATTCCGTAATTGTATTTTTCCAGTTTTTCGTAGCCATACATACATAACTGGCCTTTACAACCCTGTGTCAGGATTACGGCCTAGCTTCTCGCAGCACTCATGTTGTGTGTGTAAATTTCTATCCATGAGTACCGGGACCTACAGTTTAATGTCGACTCCGAACAACAGACTTCAGAAAGAAATATTTTTTTCATATTTCTTTTTTTTTAAGATTTCGGAGCTGGGTGTCGAACCCAGGGCTCATGTCTTATTAAGCCAACACACTAACCACTAGACCACGGCGACTTCGTAGACATATGTATGTATTTTTAATTTTCTCAAACTTGTTTGCAATTTTGTACAAGCACCAATATCAGCTGATAAAACGTCATTCTTAAACATCTCAAATATAATGTGAACGGTTATGTTTAGTTAATAAAACATTTTGCTTAAACGCGTTTAAAAACACAAGTGTGAACATAGTATTACTCAGAGTTTTCTGCATCACGATTCACCCATTTCAAAAATTTTGTTCGTTTTAATTATATTTGTGTCAAATTAGACAAATATAAAACTAATAATATTCGAATTTATAACTAAAGTAAATAACGAATAATTAGTATCTGTGGTGAATTATTTAATTTAGCAAGAATACAAAGATTTTGTTTTGTGATGGATGAAATGGATAAAAATCATTTGTAACAATTATGCAGTAAATTTATTCAATACTACTACTACCTTATATACATATTTTTTAATTTAAATTTTTTTTTTTATTTTTGCCACCAATATTTCCTATTTTCTAATATACATACATACATAACTGGCCTTTACAACCCTGTGTCAGGATTACGGCCTAGCTTCTCGCAGCACTCATGTTGTGTGTGTCAATTTTTATCCATGAGTACCGGGAAATACAGTTTAATGTCGACTCCAGACGACAGACTTGAGAAGCTTGTTCATGGCAATTAATTATTTTCTAATATGTTTACTTCTTATCTGCTTTTTCTTTACATTATTCACTTTACCATACTAAGTTTTAATACAAATGCCAATCAATATGACATGACTCTTGTATAAATTTTGTATGATATGGCAAAATTTTTTAATATGGTTCAGATCAAATTTAAAATTAATATAAATCAAGCTGACTGCCATCCCTAAATAAAAGCGGCAAGCGTTTTCTAGCTGTCAAAATTTCTAATGCCCATACAATTTGTATGGAGCATCCCAAAATAACGCGGCGGCAACGCTTTGCAATTGGAAAATCCAATTTTAACAGAGGGTTTAATAGTAAAGTTGGTCGCAAAAGGCAACTAAAATGTAAACAAATGGGAAAAAAACAGGGTTGTGATATAAAGATATGTTATTTGCATAACCATGTTTTATTCGTAAAGGCAACCCTGACACAGGGTTGTAAAGGCCAGTTATGTATGTATGTATGTATGATATTTTGGTGTTCTGGAAATCACAAGCTTTTTAGCTCTTACAAGTGATTTTCATTGTTCTAAATCACAAACTTAATGCTTTTTTGTTTCGTTTATAGAGCTGCCAAATTCATTGCTTCCATTTGTATTAAAATTTCACATATTTTAAATAATAACCAATCTGTGTTAAATATTTCACAATAGGTGTGTTTCTTTACATTTTGGGTAAAGTTCGGTAAATAGAGAGTAAACAATAATTTCTCTCAATAAGATACAAATTTACCCAAAAGTACGGGAACGCAAAAAAGCTAATATTTTACCCATTCACAAAAAAATATGAAAAAACACAACTTTATGTCACACACACACATATTGAACATGTACGTTCGCAAAAAATAAACGACAATAATTCGAATTATACATGTTAACTAAGACAACAAAAAAAACTTTTTTATATAAATACTGAATTAAAATATACTATAAGCCTTTCACTGCAGGTTTTTAAATATTTTTTAATTCAACTTTTGAAATTCTTTTTAGTTTTCTGAACCTTTCATTTTCCTATTATTTTTTAAACAGCTGATTATTTGTTTAGTTGCACAAACTAGCACGAAGAAAAAGTACGAGCTATTTCGTGCATGAAGAAGAATGTTACTCTCTCATTTACCCAAATTTTGTGTACGGGAACGCTTTTTTGTAAAATTGGGATCCCGCGGACGCCCAATGTAGAGTAAAGAAACAGACTTAATATATTAATTTTACGGACAAATTTAAGAAATTTTTGTTTTTAATAATGCACAATATCATTGTATAATCATCATAAGGTAGTCCCAGTTTGAAATAGCATAGAACAATGTGGTTTTGCAACTCTGCTGCTCTTAGAATTGTCAAACAAAAGCAACACTGTGGTTGACCGCTGTACACAAATAAATATATTATTTATAAACAAGCTCTTCCTCTTCTTTTTTTTTGTGGAACATTTTTTTAAGTTTTGAAAATTTTATTTCCGTTCTTTAAAAAATAGTTTATAAACAATATAATACATTCGCCCGTTGTAAAATATAATTATCCAGAGGCTACCTCATGGCGCATTGGATGGTTGCATCAACAGTGGCTCTGAATGAATAGATATATTTTATTGTAAAAATGTATATTTTATTAAATACTAGCTGAACCCGGTGTGCTTCGCTACCCCCTCGTTATATAATAAAATTAACGGCGGTTAGAGGTTCATAGTTATATGGCGACGTTAACAGTATTAAGAGCAATATACTACCAAATAAAAAAAATCCGTTTGAAGAAACAAATTTATACAGAGAACAAAACGTTTAAAACTTTCAAATAAAAGTTTGCGTGAAAGGGGGCGTGGCGTAAGAAATGTTCATTTATACCTCGCCTGGAGTATAATGTGTATACAATTCGAAGTAAATCTGTTAAAAACTATATGGGAGAAATTACATAATTTTAAAAAAGTGGGCGTTATCGAAAAAAGTACCCTATTAATCATGTCAGAGTCCCAGTTAAATGCTGTGAAAATTTCAGGAAGATCGGTCTAGAGGTTTGGTCTCCTATAAGGTACAAACAAATAAACAAACACACATTCAATTTTATATATTTAGATGCAGCTTGTATTAAAAAACATTTATATTGTGTATGTGTCTGTATGTCGAAAAATATAAATTAATTAATAAAAATATAAACGTTTTGCAATTTATATTGAAAACAAAAATAAAAAATTAAATTTGGTATTGATAATTTGGTGTTGCATTTCATCATTTTTAATTTTAATTTCTAATTTGTTGTCAAAGAAAAAATTTTAATTCTAAATTTGCTTAACGTCAAAATAAATAAGAAAGAAGAAGAATAAGATTTTGACAATCCCAAGTAAGTAATTGTAATTGTAATTGTTTTGGTAAAGCGGGACTACCTTATGATGAGTATACCATGCACAATATATAAAAAATTGTGATTGTCTGGTAACTCTAAAAGCCTTTTTGAAAAATAAAGCAAATTGTGAAAAATGTAAAAACAAGAAAAATTTATGAAAATTTTAATGTTTGAAAATTTGCAAATTTTGGAATTTTTCTGAATGAAATTATATTTTTTTATTGAAGAAATATATACAAAACAAATGAATTATATTATGTATTTAATAGATGAAAGTTTTATTAAACAATGAAATGAAAAATGTAAAAATGTATATAACAAGAAATTTGATTGAACAGACAAATAATGTAAAAATCGAATTATAACAAGTAGAAAAGTTGAGTATATGTTTATATAATATTGCGAGGTCTATCACGCAGAATATCCAGATTATCAATACATAACATTTCTTCTCACCTATACTATTCATTCTGGCGAGAATCTCATCGGTTGTTTTCGTACTCGGGACGATCTGCGTAGCGGGATACAAAAATCGTGCATTTCAATATTCGCTTCAGTCTCAACGGTATCAGGATCATCTCCAACATTGACTCCGTTTTGAGACTGTGTGAACTCATCTGAATAAATACCTGCGTTATTCTCCCTAGGAGAATCAAAACCACAAAAACTTGATTGCGGTGTAGAAAAAACAGGTGCATTCATATCGTCATCGTCAGACGTATTAGATTGCGTTTTTGAAGTATCGTTTGGTGGGTTCTCCTGTACTAGATTATCTTGCGTATAATTTTTATTTCCTTGTTGAAAAGGAAAATGTCGTCTACGCTTGAATTTATATTCCATTTCGTTTCTATCATTCTTGCCTCGTATCTGTGGTCTACTCTCGATCTTATAATGCTTTTCGTTTCTATTTTTTCTCTCTCTTATCTGGTCAATGTGGCGCTTAAATCGTTTTCCATTGTATAAAATATCATAATGTAAGTCTCCATAACGGTTTATAATGACTCCAGGTAACCATTTGTCCATGCGAGTATTATTCGAGAGAAAATATACGTCCTGCATAGATTCGAATGAACGAAACGCTGGATTAAACTTCATATACTGCTTTTCAGTCATTTTTGTCGTCAAATCTTGAGGAAGGAGTAAATTTAATCGAGTACGCAATGTGCGACCCAGAAATAAAGACGCTGGAGATTTGCCGGTTGTTGAATGAGGAGCGATTCTATAGTGTTGTAGAAACATATTCAAATGCTTTTGGAGATTATTTTTATGTGTTCCCAATGATTTCAGCGCATTCTTCACTGTTTGTACTGACCGCTCCGCTTGGCCATTAGTGGATGGATGATACGGTGCAGTATATCTATGAAATTTCACCCCAGCGCAAGTGAGGAACTCCTTGAACTCTGCTGAGGCAAAGCAAGTGCCATTATCCGAAACTACAGTGACTGGTACTCCATAACTAGCGAATAATTCATCTAAGATATTGATTGTAACAGAAGAGGTGCACGAAGAAGTTATCTTCACATCTATCCACTTACTATAGGCGTCAGTTACTACAAAAATCATCGACCCTAAGATTGGTCCTGCAAAATCCAAATGTATGCGTTCCCAGGGTCCACCAGGGTATTGCCAATGGTGTTCATTAAATTTTGGTGGATCATTAGCATGTTTCGCACAGTCGATGCGATTATTCGAAATAGCCTCTATGTCTCTGTCTATGCCTGGCCAGTATACAAAAGATCGAGCAATTCCTTTCATTTTAACGATGCCTAAGTGGGCAGCGTGTAAATCTTGCAGTATTTTGTTGCGAAGTTTCTCTGGTATAACCACTCGATGTTCGAATATTAAGCAATCACCCGCCATTCTATAATTTATTTCAGGGGACTTGTAGCCATAGGAATGAAGCGATTTACCACTTTCTAGTATTCTGATAATCTTACCAAATTTTGTATCCTTTCGCGTCTCTTGAGCAATTTTTTCGGCGTTTATTGGTAGCTGATTAATCTGTTGTATTATAAAGGAATCAAAGTCATCGTATTCTACACCGTGCTCTATATTATTAACCATTGTATCTTTCAGAGCTCTTGAGCAATAATCTGCGTTTGCGTTATCCTTAGTTCTTTTAAAAAGCACATCAAAATCAAAGTTACCCAAAAAATTGGCATAATTAGCCATACGACTGATACATAGTACAGGGAGAGATTTATATGGATCAAAAATTTGACTAAGAGGCTTGTGGTCAGTAATTAATGTGAAGTGACGAGCATACACGTATAAAAAGAATTTCTGCACAGCCCAAACAATGGCGAGAGCCTCTTTGTCAATCTGTGGATATCTACGTTCCGTAGCAGACAGCGTTCGGCTAGCGTAAGCTATAGGTTTTTCGCAGCCGTCTGGCATACGGTGGGATAAAACTGCTCCTAAACCTATACTGCTAGCGTCTGTAGCTAGGAGAAGTGGTAGTTGCGGATTATATGGTACAAGTACTTGTGGTGAAATCAATGCATTCTTGATGTCAATATATGATCGTTCAGCTTCCGCTGTCCATTGAAACTTTTTGTTGAGTATCATATCACGTAGTGGCCTAATACGTTCTGACAAGTCGGGAATAAAAGATCCATAATAAGTAGCTTTCCCCAAGAAGAGCTGAAGATCATCATGGGTCATCGGCTTTGGAGCATTTTTAATTGCCTCTATGTGCTTATTAGATTTGTGAATTCCATAGCTATCAATTCTATGGCCCAAAAATTCTACTGCAGGTGCAGCAAATACACATTTCGATCGGTTTAGTTTAATCCCTTTTTCTTTAAAACGCTCAAATGTAGTTTTCAAAACTGACAGTAAATTCTCAAAATTCTCGGCATAAATTAAAATGTCATCAAAAAAATTACATACGTTTGGAATATCCTTCAAAACCGCTACCATAGTTCGCTGCCAAATTGCAGGTATATTTGCAGCTCCATAAACAGCGCGAGTGGGCCGTATTAGACCGTGAGTTGGTGTATTTAACGTTAATGCATGTGCTAATTCATCGTCAATTTGTGAGTATAAGCATCGGTGATATCAAGGTGACAGAAAAGTCTAGCCCCGCTCATTCTATTAAATATATGTTCAGGTTTGGGAATGGGATACTCATCTACGATAATTCTCGGGTTTATGGTCGGTTTGTAATTTCCTGTAATTCTTATTTTCCCATCTTTCTTTGAAACAACATGTGTTGTTGATGCCCATTCGGAAAAGTCTACCTTTTTGTAAAAACCAGCTTTAATCTTTTTATCAATTTCAGCCGCATATGCCTCTCTTAATGCAAAGGGTATTTCTCTGGCCCTTGCAAATATTGGTTTCGCCCCTTCTTTTAAATGTAGTTTAATTGGAGGAAAATCTAGTTTACCTGCGGTATTACTAAAAATGTCATCAAATTGATTCAACAACTGCAGTAAATCTTCGACTCGCTTGAAGATAATTGCGGTGTACTCGTTTTAATCACTTTTACTGTTTCGGTTGCAGAGAATAATTTAACGAAATCAATTTCATTAACAAACTGCGCTATCCATTCTCTGCCGAACAAAGATTCAAAATTTCCCTCTACTAAATATAAGTTGAGTTTTCGGGCAGTTGCGCCAACTCGGACTTTAACCACCACACGGCCGATGCAATTAATTTTATGCCCTGTATAGCTTGTATAAATTCTATCTGTCTTCAATAATTTGTGTCTACCAAGCGTAGTTTCAAATATAGATCTACTCATAATGCCACAAGGGGCCCCCGTGTCCAATTCCATATTCATTTTGTTACCATTTATAAACACTTCCATCATATGCCTGTTTAATCTACTTGCTTTGGGACTACACACATTATTTAAACGCTGTACCACATCATTATCGTTCGCCTCATCATCTGTGATTTGTGCTGTTCTTGATTTACAAACACGTGCAATATGTCCCGATTTATTACAAGCGTAACATGTAACGTTACGAAACTTACATTGAGATCTTAAATGATTGCCGCCACAACCTAAACAGTAGGTCCGATTTGTACTTGATGCACGTGAGTTTTCTTTGTTTAGGGAACGCGTGACATTTTCCTTTGGCTTATTTTTAAATTGAGTGGCATTATATCCAATTTTGAATGCAGGCTCCACTGAAGAACCGGACTCACCTGTATTATTTTTCATCGCCAAAGTTGACTTGTGCGATGCCTCCAAACGTTGAGCTATTTCGTAAGCTTCTTTAAAATTTGCAGGGTCTCTAGCAATTATTTCATCGCAAATTGATCTAGATTCCAAACCAAAAAGCAATTGTTCCGTCAGCATTCGGTCTAAAAAAGTACCATAATTGCAATGCGTGGCCGCTTTTCTAAGACGTAGTGTAAAATTAGCTAATGTTTCCTCTTTATCCTGTACAATTTGACGGAAACTAATGCTTTCTGCATACTGATTTTTCTTTTTATCAAAATGATCTATTAGAATTGACTTTATATTGTCATATGACAGATCCTGTGGTGAATTGGGGCTAATTAAAGTTTTGAGTGCATTACTTAATTCTGCACCCATGTAAACAAGCACGTAGTTTTTATATTCCTCTTTGGAAACTTTGCTTAATTCAAATGACCATTCACAACGTACAAAATAGTCCTGGACGGACGAAATATCATTTGTTTTATATTCAGGTATTGACACCGGTGGAATTGCAACTTTTGGTTCCCCATTTTGACGATTAGCATTTGATGCTGCCAAAGATGATTGTGTTGCGGATTGCTGCAACGCGCTTGCAAAAATTTCTGAAATAGTTCGAACATCGTCTGCATCTAACGGCATTTTCCTTATCCCACTTCTGACACCAATATTATGTATTTAATAGATGAAAGTTTTATTAAACAATGAAATGAAAAATGTAAAAATGTATATAACAAGAAATTTGATTGAACAGACAAGTAATGTAAAAATCGAATTATAACAAGTAGAAAAGTTGAGTATATGTTTATATAATATTGCGAGGTCTATCACGCAGAATATCCAGAATATCAATACATAACAAATTATATGTTTGTTTCCCTTTTTTCGCAAAATTGTAACCAAAACAGTGTTTATTAAAAAGGCAAGTGATTTGAAATCGACAAGCATTTACGTCACCGATTTAAAATCACAAAATCTCAAAAGATTTTGGTGTCAGAACACCTTTTTTGTGATTTCAAATATTTTATTATTATTATTGTTTTTGTTCTATATTTTTTGTTGTTGTTGAAGTTTTGTTTTTTACAGCCAGGCCCACGATATCGAAAGAAAACTTAAGCGAAAGAAACTCAGTCACTCACTGTGAATCTAAACTGCGGCCCACTAATTGTCACTTTATCGTTCGCTTTGCTTTACGCATGGTATAATCATCATAAGGTAGTCCCAGTTTGAAATAGCATAGAACCCTGTGGTTTTGCAACCCTGCTGCTCTTAGAATTGTCAAATAAAAGCAACACTGTAGTTGGCCGTTGTACACAAATAAATATATTATTGTAAACAAGCTCTTCCTCTTCTTTTTTTATTTTGTGTGTGTGTATGTCGAAAAAAAATAAAAATATAAGCGTTTTGCAATTTATATTGCAAACAAAAATAAAAAACTAAATTTGGTATTGCATTTCATCATTTTAAATTTTAATTTCTAATTTGGTGTTAAAGAAAAAAATTTAATTTCAAATTTGCTTAATGGTAAAATAAATAACAAAGAAGAAGAAGAAATTTTGGCAATTCCAAGTAAGCAGCTGTAATTGTTTTGGTAAAGCGGGACTACCTTATGATGATTATACCATGGCTTTACGTTACCAACGTAATGCAAATAAACAACAAAGCTGCCATATCAACATATCAAAAAATAATCGCGAATATACACGAAAAAAGCGCTGAAATGCTTAAATTGTACAGTAAAAAATGCAACCGTGTGCTAGTTTAACTTGACAGAAATGTAGTAAGTGTATGTCCACACTCGGAGAGAAGAGTCGGCAAATTTTGAGTTTGTGGACGATTTCGGTGAGTGTATGTCCACACTCGGCGAGGCGAGTCGGCAACTTTTGTAGTTTGTAGACGATTAAGGTGAGGGGAACAAAAGAAGAAAAATACTTACCCGTTCTCGGCGATTCTTTATATTCCCTCATTCGTTTTTTTCTTTGTAGTTGATTATTTGACATTTCCTTTCATATTTTTTTCGCTTTTTGGTGTACACGTCTTTTTCGTACAATCGCAGCGTTCGTTTTTCTTATGTTTTTTTCTTTTTAATAAGTGCAGCGTTGCCAGTTTATGTGTAATTACACAAAAATGGAAGAGTGCTATTCTTGATTCCGCACGGAAAAGAAAGCTGAACGGAAAGAAATATCGATCGATAAGCAAATTGCAATTATTCATTCCTGCGGTATGAGCTTTCCGCGACTTTAATATAACATTCCTGTATTAATGAGTTTAGAGTTGATTTGTTGTTAAAATACAAACGGTATGGCAATAATACATAAATATTTTGGTGTATTTTTTTTATTTAGTCAAAAAATATAAAAGATTTTTGTAATTTGTGAAATCAAAATATATGTACATATCGTCGAAAGAATTAAAGAACGCTGTTACTGACAAAAAATCGACAATACGTTTTTTGCATCATTTTTATTAGGAAAAAAGAAAATACACGTCGATTGGTTCCGTTTCCAGATTTCTACGATAAAAATAACTAAATTCACTTACGCCGTCTGCGAAATAAAAAATACCAGTGTATTTGTTCTACTTTCATATAAGTTTTTGGCTCTGGTGAACATTTAAGGTTTTGTCAGTTACAGCGTTCTTTAATTCCATCGACGATATGTATAAAATATAAAAATTTCTTCCGCTGTTTTAATTTCTTTACTTGCAATATTTTCAGTCGGCATGCTCTTCTTGAAAACACCAAAACTGCTTACATTTTGTATACCATGAACCGCGGTATTAATCTTCAGGAAAGCGCTTACTTCTTCCTAAATTTTTGTAAAATGATTTTTTTTACATGGAACACAGCCTGTTCCAGTCAAGAGCTGTATATTCTTTGACAGCTTCTTTTCCCACTCTGATTTTATAATCAGTCAATACCTACAGTATAATACAAAAAAATCAAAGATCAATGAAGAATATTTTTTCCAAATACCGACATCTTTTATTCGCGCTCGTTGGCCTAAACCACATAAAATATCTTTCTTAGATTTCATTATACGTATTTACCATTTCTCCCAACTGCTGTTTGTTTGTATATTTTTCTAATTTTATTTCTAAAAAAAGTCCTTATTTCGATTATATATACATAACACAAAAAATTAAACTTAAAAAATTTTTTTTTGCAAAATTTTATTTTGCCTTACGTTTTTCATTTTCATGTTCAAATAAGCGAATTAAAATAACAATTATTAAATTTTACTTATTATAAATTAAAATTTAAAGCACACAAATTTTAATTTGTACCCTTTTTATTTTTCTTTAACTCTTTCCGTGAGCTTTCCGTTACAAATTTTGTGCGTAAGCAAAATGAAGAAAATTATCTATACTGCGGAATCAATAATAAGGCAATACCGCAGTAACGATATGATACCGCAGCAACGGAACGATATGGTAACAACGGAATGAATAATAGCAAATTTTGCTTCCGCGCAAAATATGGCTTTCCGCAGCCACGGAACGGAATCAAGAATACCACCCAATATCAATCTTATGATACGAATAGAAACTACGAAGCAACGCATTGAATATATGAATAGTATGGAATTTAATAATCTCCCTCAAGATATTAAAAATATACAAAGAATTTAAATTTTCACGAAAAGAATAAAGGAATATTTGCTTCATGACTTAGAAACTCTTCTCATATGATTTACAGCAATCGTATAGAATATCCTATAAATTAATAATTAAATTTTGTGTGTATACCTATATTACTATTTTTTTACTTTTATTTCTTTTCTTTCTTTGTAAATTATATACATATAAATAAATAAAACAATAAAACGAAAAAATATGATTGCTGTAAACAACCCGTCATAGTTTAGTAGTATAGTATTTTTAATTTTATTTTTTTGTTAATTTTTATTTTTCAATTTATGACAAAATGGTTAACATAGGTTGAAAAGTATTATTGTTTTATGACTTTTTTATTCAAAGACCAACACCAAATTTTTTAAACTATTTTAAAATTGTATGATATTATGACAATATGACTTGATAGGACTCCGTTTGAATACCCCAACTATACATGTAATTCAAAGCTGTAAATATTTTACCAGCTCGCCTCAATAATGATTAACTGATTGCTGAGGCAATCAAAATTTGATATGCTAATGATATAAAGGAATGAATAATAATAACAACAAAAAAATTCTTTACGCATTAATAGTAAAACATTTAAATATTTTCAAGGTGACTTTATCAAAATTTTTACCAATTTTAAAATATGTCCACTGATTGTATGGTGAGCTAAAGTAAACATTTTTGGAAATTATTAAACTATAAGTAAATTGCCTTTCAGTGGGGACAACATGCTTTTTTAAATATTAAGAATCATAATGAAATGTAAATTCTTCTGCCCGTATGCAAAAAAATTAAAATAGATTTTAATTCAAAATTCTAATGGAAAATAAAGACTGCAAAGTTACTTTGCTATTTTGTATATGACTATTATACTGCTGAATGTCTAATCGTCACATAATACGTGAATACATAATCTAGCTGTTAAAAGACATTCATTTTGTATCTCAAAAGGTATTTGGTTAAAAGATGCTATCATTATAAGAGATGGAAAGAGAAACATTATTATTTTTCATTAATAGAAAATTTAATTGTGTAGCATAATGATATTACATTAAAAGAAAATATTTTGTTTATATCAACTGATTCTCATTATTTGCAGCTTATTTTATATGTAACACACCTTAATTTTAGGATAAATTCTTAGTATATATATATTTTGTTTATATTTATCTCAAAAGATTTTGGTGTCAGAACACCTTTTTTGTGATTTCAAATCACTTTCACAAAGTCATTTTCAGAACAAAATATACATTGATATACATAAATATAAATATAAACAAAATATATATATACTAATGCCCGTATTCATAAAAACTATTTTAGGTTTATTGAGGGTTTATTTGACAAGTATTGCATAGAAATTTGTCAAATAAGCCCTCAATAAACCTAAAATAGTTTTTATGAATACGGGCATAAGAATTTAAATTTTAAATAATTTGTATGGAAAGCCTAAGTATTTATAGCATACTATAAACGATTTTCATTGAACTTATTCATTTTTTTAGGTCATAATTCTCTGGCATTTTCTGCCGCTCTTCTAATACTGCTTTTTTAAGCGAAATCATATTTTCTGTCGTTTAGTGACTTGTTTTTTATAAAACACCAATAGAATCTTAATAGGATTGAGATCGGGACTTTGAGAGCCGGTGTATCGATGAAGTGTACGCAGTTATATAACAACCACATGTGTACCAGGTGTAACTAATTTTTTGCCTCAATATAACTTCTCTTTTGGTTTGTGGCACCTTTAAATTTAGGCGAATTACTAATCAAATGGGACCGCAAAATGTCTAAATATTGATCCATCCATCCATTTCTGAGTCTATAAAAGGAAGATCACCCACTCCTTGACTTTAGATACAGCCACATAGCATTATTGACATTTTTTATATTTTACGGTTGGAATATTTTGCTGTTTTAGAGTTGCTAAAGGCTTGCGTCACACCCTAGACGGTCCATCATTGTAGGACAATGTCATTTTCGTTTCGTCACAAAATATCACATTGTTCCAATAACAATTTTTCTGTGAAACGTTATGAATAACGAATGGAAATCACTTTTCTATATTTGCTGTTGACAGTAGTGGTTTTTTCCTCGCTGAATATTTATTATTTGTCAGGGTCTGACGATGTGTCTCGTAACGAACAATAACACCAAGCTCTTTCTTTAACTCCGCCGCTAGTGGTCTAGTTGAAATTCTGGAATCTTGATCCACTTTTCTTATAATAAAATGTCCAGCGCGTTTGTTTATTCTATTTTCTCACCCACCTCCTGACATTAATTCCAATCCATTCTCTTTTTCGGATCGATTTATAACGTTGTAAATAAATTGTTCCCCGTAAAACTTAAACATTTCCTACAACACAATCGCACTCATTCCCAGTTGACGATTATAATAAAGCGATGAAATAGTACTATAGATAAATTTTCTTCCCGTAATTTTTAAAATTTCAAATATTGTAAATATAAGAAGTGTATGACACAAAACTACAGTGCAAATTTAAAAAGTGATTGTTATAAAAAATGTCCTTAAATTATAACGGTAAATATCACTGTTTAGTTGTAAAAACTACAAGTTATTAACTTCCTATTAACATCAAATAAAAGAAATCTTTTTGTGCGGAGTTTCTTGACGGTGAAAAATGAAGTAAAAATTTGTTTTTGTTGTGCTTCTTTCTTTTTTTAACCTGATTTCAAGAACTTTTCTACGCGACCCCTGTAAGCACCTATAAATTTAGTTTACATATCAAAAAATTGTTTTTTGGTAATAAAAGTACCGTTAAATTACAAATGATTGTAAACAAATGCTGGTTATTTTTTATGTGCAAACTCATTATTGACAGACTGTATCTTACATAAACCTATTAAATGTTAAGCTACATTGTAAATAACAGCGTTGAAAATGAAAACCAATTGTGTAGTTTATTTTGACGCTCACAGTATGTACTATAGAGTAGTATTATTTCAAAGTTTCAATTTGGTTTTTTTAAACAAT
Organism: Metopia argyrocephala; assembly: GCA_963576795.1. NCBI lineage: Eukaryota > Metazoa > Arthropoda > Insecta > Diptera > Sarcophagidae > Metopia > Metopia argyrocephala. The sequence continues at coordinate 73,797,997 of OY756209.1, read as the reverse complement.
TGTTAACAGGCATTTCACATTAATATTCACAACACTTTTCTAGCCTTATAATAGTAAGTTTGTTACAAACTATTTCTATAGCCTTTTGGTTTTTTGGAAAGTGCAAACACCATTAATGCATTCACCTTTCATACTTATGTACATACATACATATGTATATGTATATGAATGTGTGTATTTTACTGTGGCCACAAATCACAAGATTGTAGGTAACTCCAGACATTAATTTTTCGAAAATTTTGTACGAATTTATTTCATTGAAACTGTTTTTTTTAATCAATATTTTAAATAAAAAAAAAAATACATAATAGCAATTGTTTTAACGAAAAGAAAAAAATTGCTTACTTTCTTCCAACCAGATTGTATCGCCATTACTGCATTATTTTTACTTACATTCAGTGTTGCCACTGAACAAATTTTAATTCTACCAAAATTTCTTTCCAAATCTACCAAAATTGATCAAAATCTACCAAAAACCATTTTTATTTAAAAACCATTTAAGAACACATTGTTGAGATGGAAAACAATTTTTATTAATATGTACCTTTACATGTACATATAAATAACCAAAAATAAAAAATTATGTATGTAATATTTGTCATAAAAAATTTAATATTTTTACAAATATTCTGATTTGTTTACATAAATATTCACTAAAAAGCTAAATGCTAATAATAATAAATATGTGCTAATTATAAAAATTTACATATGTATGCTAAAAAATCAATGCCATATCCATTTCAATAAATGGGTTAATTCAAACAATTTTTATCGCGTCATGCAAAAATCTTTTTTGCTGACCACACTTAGTGACCATCATTAGCTATTACAAGCTCTTTACGGAGCATTATGTTATTAATTGTATTTATTTCTTGTTTGTTTCTCAATTTGGTTTTGATTAAGCAAAGTGTTGAAAATTTGCGTTAAGCTGCTGAAGAACTATGCGGAAGAGAAGGTAAATTAAAAACAAAATTACTTAATTCACCAAAAGATTTCTCATTTAAGCCGTTTCTAATTGAACTAACTTTAGCCCAATATAATTCAACGTTTCATTCCGTTGAAAGATTTGTTTCTCTTGATCGCAACATAATAATATCAGGATCACAGTCTATAAGATTAGAAAATTTTAAACAAGGGACAGTATAGGCAAGTCTTCTTTTGACAATACTTTCTCAGTAGCAATTATTTGTAACAATTTAATATCTTCTCGATTAAAATCAAATCTGGCTTTGATTTGGTTTAGTAATTAAATGTAAAATTGCAAAATCTCATGTTTAACATCAAAAACTTCTTCCGGGTTAAGATTTTTAGTAGTAAACATTTCGGCTTTTGTACCGATAAAAATGTTTGAAACATCAATCAATTAGTATTTTTAAAATCAGTTTCAGTGTTGTGTGTTTAATGTTTTGAAAAAATTCCTTAATATAAGCAAAAAGTTGGATTTTATGCTTGAATATAAATACGCCAATCTTGAACTTGCCGAATGCAATTTCTTATAAAGATTTTTTTAGCTTCTGCTAAAATCTACCAAAATCATATTCAGCCTACCATCCTACCAAACGAAAAATTTTCTACCAGTTTTGGTAGAATTCTACCAATTGTGGCAACGCTGCTTACATTATTATTACTCTGCAGCAGCGTTGCCAATTGTACAAATTTACCTAGGCATTGAGTCGTTTTGAAATTTTTTGCTTAAAAACTCGTTTCTGTATTATTCGACTCGAATAATACCTCACATGAAACGAAAAAATTTAAACAAAAACTATGCGAATTGACACAAAAAGTGCTGTTTCTCACATACGTATTTCTGTATGTAAAATAATGTAAAATTATGTCGTTTCCCAATTATTATTGGAAAAATGTGAGTATAAGTGTTTCTGTATCTTTTTTTGTAAAAACTGAACCGAATGAACTGTCAAAATAAACCGCAGATTAAAACGGTGCGAAAAGTATTTTGCAAACAAAATATATATATTTTTTTTAAGACCAATACTCAGGGGTAAACCCCTACTCATGCAGTGCATTGTATTGGAATGTGAAGATGGTTGATAAGTTTTTTTTTTTTCATAGATGTTTGTATATTTTGCGCCTTTTTTTTGTTAATGAAACAAGTTGCTGTCAATTTGTCTACACAAGAGCCAGTGCCTTCACCCTCGATTGATCAAACAGCAATTGCCTCATCTGTCGGTGGATGTTTGAATGTGAATGGTGAGCGTCTTTAGTAGATTAGCTGTTATCTTCCCAGAAGGTGACGCTGTTCTCCTGATCATTGGTTTCTGGTGAAATAGATTAGAAATATCAGGGAGCGGTTTCTTGCAGATGGTCTTGCTGGAGGGGGGGGAACCTCTTATTTTTTTTAAATTTAATTTTTAGTATAAATTGTAATTTTAGAAAGCCGCAAATTTTTACTTTTATAATTTTGTCCTTCGCTGGGATTGAACCTTGGTCGTGTGAGTTTCTGTGCGAGCGGTCTACCACTATGCCTTTTTTTAAACCATATTGTGTGGCTTTTTTTATTAAAAGTAATATTGTTTAATTTTTTTTAATAAAAACAATATTGTGTGTCTAATTAAAACAACGAGTAATTTGGCTTTTTTATTCAAAAAAGAAAAAAAAAAATACATAAATAGTCGGAAAAGGCAATAATAAAGGGTATAAATGTTTTTTATCCCTTTAGACATATGTATGTGAACTTATTTCATTTAAAAGATCCAGAGCTGCTTCCCCGCTTAATCTGCAGAAATCCCTAAATCGTTGGTCCGGAATATTAAACAGACCGATAGTATACCTTAGTTGGCGACGATCAACTCGCAACATATTACGCCGGCCATTTATTTCAGCAATAATTATCACAACACTATACATTTTTGTTAATTTGAATTTTTGAATTTGATTTCTTTTAAGTTTAATTTTTTTTATTAAGTTATTGTATGAATTTTAATAGCCTAAGATCCTAATACTGGTATTCTTATGAGAATTAACATCCGTTAAGGAATATGTACAAACACTAGCAGAACTGAACTAGTTTTCGACCCATTAACATTCGAATTTAATTCGAAAAAATATATAATAATTTTTTTATTAAGTTTTGTTTAGCGCAAATTTATCTATTTTTTCTTTTTATAGTTTTGCTTTTTTCTTTATATAAATTTTTTTTTTTTTATATTTTTCACAATTAATATTTTTTTACGTTTTGCTTTCGTTTGACACATCCAAACTGGAAATATTCCAGTTGGAAAAGAATTTGTTTTGATTTTTTTCGCATGCAGATACATGAACACTTTTTAACGACGATTCGAAAAACGAAGGGATATTTTGTTTCAACGCACATATAAGAAATTTCTCGAGTCGAGTAATACAGAAACGAGGCACAGTTTTTCTTTAAGTTGTGCAGATTTGCCGTTTTTTGTTCTAATTTTCCATTCGGGCTATAGTGAAATTATAGAAGGTGGTGGCACCATAAAGTAATACAAAAACAACAGGAAATTTGTTTTTATTTTTTAAGGTCTTAAATGTCAAAAGCAGTCTTTAAAGAATTAAGCACATTTGTTTTTATGGGATTGTTTGAAATTATAATTTAATAACGATATAAAAAAATTTTGTTTTTTTGTAACAGGAATATCTATCAATAATTTGATTTGTTTGTGACGTAGGTATTTGATCATACAGGTCACTTTTTTTTGCAAATTTACCCTGTTGAATTGAATGAAAATAAGAGGTTATCCATTTCGTGGTGTCAAAAGTATGGAACTGGAATTCGACATCTGTCAAACTAAGTTGTTAAAATAAATTTTTTCTTTTCAGTTGAAAGTCTGACATTAACGAAAATGGATCGCTTAACTATCACACAACACATAAAAATTATCAAAACTTACTACAAAAATGGCGATTCTGCCACAGCCACATATCGTGCCTTAAGAGGAGATTATGGTTTACATAATCATCTAACTACGCAAGGAATTGGCAAAATTGTTAAGAAATTTGAAGAGACTGGAGCGGTTACAAAAATTGTAAGGCCTGTGCATCATCGTTGTTACCAATTCTGCACTAGTGATGACCTACATTTAATTTGAATAACTAATCATTTTGTATTTCAGTCTCTTGGCAAGCCTTTAACTTTTCTTTATACGGCAACATAGCCTCTTTTTCTTTTATTTTCTTTATTACTATGAATTGTCATATTTAAATTAAACGGCGGCCAAGAAATCCCAATTTTTTCAAAGCTTTAATATATTCCTAAATTGATATTGAATAATATTACATACATATCTGTACAAAGTTGGTTTTATTGATGGTGGAAATACGAATGCTGTCTGGAAGTTGGTCAAAAACAATATTCTTTAAAAAATTTGTTGCTGCTTGAGAATTTATTTAATCATAAATTGTTCTGCTTCTTGTTTCTAAGAATCGAAGCCTAACACGTAATTTTCTCAACACGTACGTACCGGGAAAATGATTAGAACAAGAAGTGGTAAGGTGGACAAAGATGATGCCACTCAGTCAAACTGCTCAATGTGCCAGCGACCCGACAACCAACAAATGGTACAATGTGATGTATGCGGTATGTGGTTCCATTTTCAATGCGTTGGCGTTGATGAGGGTATTGCAGTGAAAGATTGGATGTGCGCAAAATGCAGTGAGGCATCAGCGGTGAACACAAATGAAGATTATATACAAGATGATCATGCTACAAATGATGGTGACATAATTTACTCGCCAAAACATGTGAATGAGGTTGCTGCAAACAAGGTAAGTGGGGGTTGTACAAGTAAGGCTCCAAGTGTAAAAATACGCCGGTAAACATCAACGAAAATTCGATATGAAATTAAAACGCCTAGATGAGGAACGTGAAATGAACCTATTATATATGGAACGAAAATATGCTCTTATGGCTACGTATAATGATTCTGACGAGACTGATGATGAAAATTGTAATAATAATGGCGGACGACAACAGAATTATGCTAATAGCAGAAACGGCGGTGGTGGTGTTCAGGTGGCTATGGGGTTACCGCAACACAAGCATATAATAACATGTATTTAAGACAAGATCAAGTATATTCAAGACAAATTATTCCAAGGGAACTCCCAGTGTTTAGTGGGAAACCAGAAGAATGGCCGCTATTTATAAGTAGTTATGAGAATTCAACTAGAATGTGTGGGTTTAGTAATGATGAAAATTTACTAAGATTACAACGTACCTTAAAGGGCAAAGCCTTGGAATATGTAATTAGTAAACTTACTTTACCAGCATTGGTCCCGGAATTTATCACAACTTTACGAATGTTATTTGGTAGACCCGAGAACATTATTCAAAATTTATTGGTGAAATTACGGGCCGGTCCAAATGTGAATGCCAATAAATTGGAGACTCTTGTACATTTTTCATTGGACGTTAAGAATATAGTGTCGACTATGGAAGCTGCAAATTTAGATGCACATATATGTAACCCAATGTTGATTCAGGAGTTTATTGAAAGATTACCGACCCAAATGAGGCTTGAGTGGGCGGTATATTCGCGGCAACTTGAAAGTACTAATCTAACTGAATTTAGTAATTGGTTATTTGAATTGGCAGAAGCAGCTAGCAGCGTTATGACTATTTTAGCACCAAGTTCAAGTACACAAGACAATGAGAAACGTAGAACACGACGCCTTAACGTCCATGAGGAGCGTACTAATTACCTACAAAGAGAGAATTGTTAAGACTATTAATGTCAATTTTTGACCCATTAGGTTTACTGTCCTTTTATACAGTACATATGAAGATACTCTTGCAAAATGTGTTGCGAAAAGAAACTGCCTGGGACGAGACTATTTCTAATGAATTTATGGATGAATGGTGGCGATGGCTATCATTGTTAAAGAATGTAGAGGACCTGAAAGTCCCAAGATGCTATTTTAGATCCGGTTGTAGGCAAAGGGGCCAAGTCCAATTACATGTATTTGTGGACGTTAGCGAGAAAGCGTATGTGGCTGTGGCATACTTTCGTATTCGAACACAGGATGACATAGAAACGTCATTGGTAGCAGCCAAGACAAAAGTAGCACCTGTACGCCCCGTCTCAATTCTTCGCATGGAATTACTTTCAGCTGTTCTTGGAGCTCGACTTGCAGTATCTATTATTAATGGTCATGATCTACAAATTGAGTCCACGCATATCTGGACTGACTCAAAAACTGTTCTCCTGTGGTTAAAATCCGATCCAAGGCGTTATAAGCAATTTGTGTTGTTCCGAGTAGCCGATATACAAGAAATAACAGACATTTCAAAATGGCGTTACATACCTTTAAAAATGAATGTATCAGATTTAGCAACCAAATGGGTCAGGCCGCCCACCTTTGACTTAACCAACCCGTGGTTTACAGGACCACTATTTCTATGTAAATCAGTTACTGAATGGTCGAAAATATATGCTGTAATGCTGAGGCCAAAACATTCGAAATGTATATGGGCAATTTCAAAAATTTTCAACATTTGTTGAAACTGAGTTCAGATGCTTATTATTTCTCCAGTTTTTCGAATTGACCAAAACGGTCAAAAGGGAATGGTAGGCCACACTAGAAAACTGGGAAATTCAAAATTTTAGACCATCAGTTCTTTATCTCTAAAAGTTATGGGCACTCAAATATTGAAAAACTCAAAAACAGGCTTGAAATTTACAAGAGTTTTTTCATATTTCATCACTTTTCTACTTTTAGTTTTAAACTTCCGATGCCCACTGATATAAAATAAAGTCACTAGACTTAGTAGATATTTACACTATAAAAGTTATGCCCATACTACTATTTCGGAAAAAGTTGTACAGCGGTTCATTTTTGAAACCAAAATTTTCCGATTTTTGAATTTTCGCAGTTTTTTCTATAGCGTTTTTGCGCCGTTCAAGAAAATTGCATTTCGTCAACAGTATTTAAAAGATGGTATAATTTGCTAAAATTTGCGTCATATCACGTCGATGTCAGGCTGCTAGTTGCTGAGAACGAAGACCTCAAACTTTTAAAGAAGCGAAATTTCATGATTTTGTTTCACGTTTTTTTTAATTAATCCGTGGTTTAAAATCAATGTAAAGTATTGGAAATGAAGTGCGGCGGTGAACTAAAGATCATATATAAATACGGTTGAATTCGGTCCATATTTAGAGGGTACAGTGGCATTTTTCTTCAAACACATTTTGCTTTGTGACATCTGCAGTTATGTATAGATTCCGCAGCGATTGACAGCAAATGAAAGGTTTTTTTAAGCTTGATAATAAAACCGAATAGGCATTAAAAAATTTTCATGATTTTAAATTTTACAGATCAAAAAAAAAAAAATCCTAACCTCAAAAATAATTCTTATATAAATTTTTTTATTTTGTAAATTTGCAAGTCAAAACATTGTTTTTCTGTAAATTAGGTATGCGTTATATAAACACATATTATAAAAATCGGTGAAACATTCACATTTTTGCAAAAATTCGCGTTTTTTAATGTTAAGGTAATTTAATTATATGTGATATTTTTTTGTGTATTTTATCAGTGCATTGATGAATTTGGACTGCACTGATGAATTTGGAATGAGTTTCATGCATCCATACAACATTTATTAAAATAAATCAATAAATTTAACTTTAAATTTTTTTTAAAGAGATTTTAACTTAAAACCTCCATAACTTTCGCGCCGTTTGCAATAAATGATTAACGCGAACTGTTTTGGTATGCTAAAATATCACCCTTCACGTGACCAAAGCGTCATTCGTGTCATCCAAAAAAAAAAATTTCGAAAAAAAAATATCAAAATGTCGAAAATTTTTGAAATTGCCCATATAAATAAATATACAATATGTGGCGATTCAAGTACAACAAAATCCCGCACTGATTGATTATACGAGATTTTCAAAATATGAACGATTGTTAAGAAGTATGACGTTTGTATTTGAAAGTATTATCCAAGTCTAAGAAAAAGAGCCTCGACCTGAATAGTGAGCAATTACAGTGGACCCACCAATATTTGATCCGACTTGTACAATCCCATACCTATGCAAACGAAATTATTTTATTACAGAAAGATCCTCTATGTGTTTTGCCGAAGACAAGTGAATTACGGAAACTTTCTCCATTTATTGACGAGAACAAGATTTTACGTTTACGTGGTCGTTTAGAAAACGCAACAATTATTTCGAATGAAACGAAGAATCCTATAATACTGCCGAGAAGTCACTACATTACGTTTTTATTGGTTGATTGGTACCATCGCAAGTTCAAACACGTTCACCACGAAACGGTAATAAATGAAATTTTTCAGAAGTTCCACATATCGGGTTTACGCACACTACTACGCACAGCCAGAAGAACTTGTTTTATGTGTAAATTTCGAAAAGCCCAACCGAACCCGCCTGAAATGGGACCACTACCAGCAGCCCAAATGTCAGCATATACAAGACCATTTTCTCATGTCGGTGTTGATTTGTTTGGTCCATTCCTTGTGATTGTTGGAAGAAGATGCGAGATGCGCTACGGTGTTGTATTTACATGCCTTACAATGTGCGCTGTACATATTGAGATGGCGTATAGCTTGGATATGAACTTGTTCGTCATAGTCATTAGAAATTTTATTGCACGAAGAGGAATGCCTCTACATATGTACAGTGATAATGGCACCAATCTGAGAGCTACAGAAAAGGTGTTGAGAGGAGCATATCAAAAAATCGATTTTAAATCTCTACAGAACGAATTTACGAGTCCGGATATGAAATGGTCGTTTATACCTGCAGCAAGCCCACACATGGGTGGGGCATGGGAGCGCATGGTGCGTTCCATAAAGACAGTTTTATACCAAATAGTTACACCTGATCATAAACTGAATGATGAAAGATTACACAACCTGTTTCTAGAAGTTGAGAACATTATAAACTCTCGACCATTTACATACTTATCGCTAGAATCAGCTGACCAAGAAGCCTTAACACCGAACCATTTTTTGTTGGGTAATTCCTCTGGTAACAAACCCCTGGAGCATTTTTTTTTTTTTTAAGGGCCAGCACCCAGGGGACGGCTCCAACTCATGCAGTACATTGTGCTGGTCTAGGAAAATATGTTGAGGGAAGGGGGAAAGAGGGAGTAGTGTTTGTGGACATTTGATTTAAACCTACTGATATCGTAATTGGCAGGAAAAATTTCGCCGGAAGATTGTTCCACAAACGAGCGGTGCGGCTAAAGAACGAATTCTCTCTATAATGCATTGTGCGATTCGCTGAACAATCAACCACAAATGGGTGCACTCTGAGAGAGGTACGTGTAGTCCGCAAGAATATGCGACCACCCGGAATCAAATCCCTTATCTCATCAGAGCACCTCTCATAGTAGTATCGATAGAACAATGAAACGCACGCCACATTGCGCCGATGCTCCAACGAATTGATAGAATTGGATACCCTACCGTCGCTGATAAGCACCTTCGCCCTTTTCTGTGCGCGGTCGAGAAGTCCCAAAATTGATTTTGAAGCACCGGCCCATACATGAAAGTTGTATTCCATCCTAGGTCGAATGAAGGTTTTGTAAATATTGAGAAGGTCAAATGGAGTGAAGTATTTCCTGCACCGTTTTAGAAAACCGAGGCACTTGAATGCTTCTTTCGACGAAATATGTGATCATTCCAACAGACATCACATCTAATTCTCGTGCCCAGAACATCAAGAGCGTCAGACTCCTCAATATTTATATTTATTTATTATAAAACAACATTGGGTCTTGCGCGCATTAAATTCGACCCTGTTCGCGAGACCCCACTCGGAGATTCTTTGCAGGTCATTTGAGAGTGTGTCATTCATATTCTGCCTTCTCACCCCGATCTCCAAAAGGCTCGGCCTACGATCAAATAAATATGAGTGACAAATGTTACTGTCATCTGCGAAGGAGTAAACAGGATTAGAGGTTAGGAGGAGAAGATCGTTAAGGAAAATTAAAAATAGGGTGGGAGATAGAATATAACCTTGCGGTACTCCAGAATTCAGCCTGAACTCGTTGGAAGAGACACCGTCTATAACCACTCTTATAGAACGGTTTCTGAGAAAGCTCGTTATGAAACGACAGAACTGGTTACGGATGCCAAAGGCAGCTAGTTTAGAAATAAGAGCATCGTGCCAGACTCTATCAAGCGCTTTTGAGATATCCAGAGCAACAACTTTGCTTTCACCAAAACGGTGAATAGGTCCACTCCATCGCTCAGAGAGTAATGCCAGTAGATTTAATGAAAGTGATCAGTATTTACGCAGCTCGTGGTGTCATTCACAATTGTTCTGGAAGAGATCGGTAGCTGAAGTTCTACCTATTGTAACGACACGTTCTCGCTGGTTGCTGGGGTAGTTCAGCGGTGTCCAGTGGTTACGTAAAAAAACACTTCGTTGAAGTTTGTTTAAATATTTATTTACAAAAAAATATAGTTCTATTTACTAAACTATTATAGAACTTAAATTAAAAAAAATAATAAAAAATTAATTATATGCCCTAAGCCGGCCAAATTAATATTCGTCAAGTACGACTGTCTAATGAATCAAAACAACGATCAAACGGAATACGCACAGGATGACCGCTGTTCCAACAGCCTCTTAATATACGTCAGTCAGATTTGTCCAGTCTATTGGGAGTGTCAGAATAACAATCAAACGGCATACGCACACTGTGACTGTGATTCTTAATGTCCCAATAACGGACGTCAGATCAAACTTGTCCAATCTATTGGGAAGATCAGAAAAACAGTCAAACGGCATACGCACAGGATGACTGTGATTCTTGATGTCCCAATAACGGACGTCAGATCAAATTGTCCAATTAAATCAATGGAGGTGCCAGAACAACAGCCAAACGGCATACGCACAGGATGACTACTGTTCCTTAGCCTTCACGTTTTATTTAAGTCAGTCCCAGGAAAGATTTTCCCGAACAACAATTGTACGGCATACGCACAGAACAATTGCTGTACAGGCTCTCCCAGTTAGCTGTCAATCCGCCGCTGATAAATAAATTTTACACTAGTGTGGTCTACCACGCCACTAGTATAATAATTTATTTTTCTCTAAGCGAAAGTCAATGTTATTAAAAAATAAAACCGACCTCACTTACCAGCAGCTCATCACCAACTAACTCTCTACTCAGTTGCGCTTGCTTATTAATTCAAAAATACTAACAGACAAATGTAAGCAAATGTGTTCGAACATTTGCCCATATCAAACATGTTGTATCATACTCTACACAATATCATTAAGAGAGTAAGCAACCACCACTGAGCAGAGAAGCTTTGTATGTAAATTGTATGTCATACAAAAACCGTTAATAAAAATAAATAACTAAAAGTAGATAATAACTCTTCATAACAATTTTATACGAAATTCCTTTTGCACAATGGGACTTGTAAATTCAATAATCAAACTAATTAATAATTACAATAGGAAATAATGCAATAATTCCAAATGGGAATACTAATAGAAAATGCTAAGGATAGTAGTACATATAATTCAATAATACTGGTAAACTAAAAAAAATAAAAATAATCAAATCTTCTGGACCAGTCGGTGGAAATAGGTACGGTGTGGACAAAAACAAGGTAGCCGCCTTTTGTCGTCACACTATGATGACCAAAAGAACCAAATGGTTCGATAAGGTAAAACCTATAGAAGTAGACGATATTGTAATTATCGTTGATCCCAATTTACCACGACATTGTTGGCCTAAGGGCATAGTAACCAAGATCATAATTGCGAAGGATGGCCAAGTTAGAAGTGTGTTTGTGAGGTCTACAAATGGGGTGTATCATAGTCCTGCCGCTAAGATAACCGTCCTGGATGTCAAACCTAATAAGTAGCAGAATTGTAGATCGTATTTGGTACTCACGTTTGTTCACCGTGATACCGGGGTGGAGAATGTTACCAATTCTGCACTAGTGATGACCTACATTTAATTTGAATAACTAATAATTTTGTATTTCAGTCTCTTGGCAAGCCTTTAACTTTTCTTTATACTGCAACACTGCCTCTTTTTCTTTTAGTTTTCTTTATTACTATGAATTGTCATATTTAAATTAAACGGCGGCCAAGAAAGACCAAATTTTTTAAAGCTTTAATATATTCCTAAATTGATATTGAATATTACATATCTGTACAAAGTTTGTTTTATTGATGGTGGGAATACGAATGCTGTCTGGAAGTTGGTCAAAAACAATAATCGTTTCGCTCGTTCCGCTGAAAATATCGTTGCTGTAAGTGAAAGTGTTGCCAAAGACCCGAATGTCTCGATTTCTCGTCGTTCTCAGGAAATAGGACTGTCTTACGGCACATTATAGCGTATTTTGCATTTAGATCTACACCTACATCCATATATGTAGGACTGGTGCCCGAAGAGGGGTTAAAGCGGTCAACTAGACAAAAGAGAAAGACGATTAGCGGAACGGAACGGAACGGAATTGAGACGTGTCATAGGGAAAGGACAGACTGAGACTTTAACGACGAGTTGACTTTTAAACGCCGACGGTAAACGACACTTACGCTTATAAATAATATATGTAAAGTAGTTAATATTATATAATATTTTAATCAAAATATTATATTTATTTTAATCAAAACTACTTTTTATTTGATAAAAAATAAAGGCGTAAGTGAGTAACTGTTTTTATGTCATCTCCGTAGGATAACCAAATCCTACAACTGGGGGCTCGTCCGGGATGCCGGTAGATAAGTGTTGTGGCAAGAAAAATTAGTTTTGGAAATGGCTTAAAAAGAAAAGTTAATATAAAGAAAAGAAAAAGCAGTCGTATGAAACAATAAAATAAGCGTGTGGTGTGGAAAAAGATTTTAAATTTACAACGGGAAAGGGTGAACATTCTAGAAATCAAAATTGCATCATCAATTTAATCAAAAAAAAAGCGAGTAAGATAGAAAGACGAAGAAAGAGAAGTGTGTTGAAAATATTTTGTACGCTGCACAACTGCAATACATTGTGCATATAGAGCAGTGATGTCCAAAAATCTCTTTCCCTATAATACGTGATAGGAAACCAAATTCTGCTTACGTCGAAGTCAAACACGTACATAATAAAAAGAAATATTGTTACTCTTGCTCTTTTTAGATTTTAGCTTCTCTCCAACATAGCGCAGGGATGGATAGTGCATATTTTTTGTATCATTTTTATTTAACTGAAATAATTATTCATTATTTCCTCCAAATCTATGTGACTTCGGTACTCCTTTATCCTTAATAGATCGGTCGCATGTCTATCGGACAATCGATTACGTACTTTACTCAGAATTATGGAGAAATAATTATGAAGTTATAAACAGAAAGTAATTCGAACATTCCCATTTCTGGTAGAAGTAAGCAGTCTTTTCTCTGATTCACACACAAGCGCAAGTGTGTTTATGTAGTAGTGGACATAACTGATATAGAGACTGCGTAAAGAAAAAAAAACTATGAGTAAAACAGAAAGACGAAGAGAGAGGTGTGTTGAAAATATTTTGTACGCTGCACAACTGCAATACATTGTGCATATAGAGACTGCGTAAAGAAAAAAAACTAGACTGCGTATGTGAAAAAAAACTAAGAGACAAAATCGCTTTAATACCAAAAAAAAACGTAAAGACATCGAGGCGATGGGCTATTTTCTGACCGATATTGATTTGGATGGCATAATAGTGACGGTAAAATTTCATATAGTGCGAGAGGGAGATATTTTGTATTCGGCTATATTGGGCAACGACATCCTGGATCACGTTAATGTTGTGATAGAGGCTGAAGGTGCTACATTTACGGAGAAAAAGAGCACGAATAAAGCGGCAAAACCACATGAAGAAATCTTTGATGAAATTTATCGAGAATTTAGTGAAATTTGTATAGCCACGGATACACCTGACCTATGCCATTTAAACCCTGATGTGAAGCAGCAGATAGTAAGCATGGTACAGCAATACACACCGAAGAGACCAAAGACAGATGAAGATTTTACTTAAAGATGAAATACCAGTGCGCCATCACCCGAGAAGAATTTCACCCGCAGACCAGCACGCTGTTGACCAACAAGTCGCAGAATGGCTGAAGGAAGGTATAGTTAAACCTAGCTGCTCCGACTATTCATCACCTGTTGTTTTAGTTAACAAAAAGGATGGTTCCAAAAGATTGTGCTGCGACTATCGTCGCTTAAATGAGAAAATAGTTAGAGACAATTTCCCCATGGCAATCATTGACGACGTATTGCAGCGGTTACGGGATGCCAAAGTCTACACCACGCTAGATTTGAAAAATGGGTTCTTCCATGTGCCGGTCGAAGAGAACAGCCGCAATTACACGTCCTTTGTCACACCTAGAGGACGTTATGAGTTCTTATACGTCCCGTTCGGTATAACCAATTCGCCCGCCGTTTTTTGTCGATATATATCAGCCGTTTTCCATGAATTGATAATGAATGGTACTCTTGTAGTATATATGGATGATATGGTTATTCTAGCCAAAGATGCTGATGAAGGCATAGACAAGCTCAAAATGGTTCTGAAAGTGGCTGCAGAAGACGGATTTGCTATCAAGTGGAATAAGTGCCAGTTTCTACAAAAGACGATAAACTTCCTGGGTTACGTGATTGAGAATTCTACCATTTCATCTTCAAAGGAAAAGATAACAGCCGTAGAGAAGTTTCCGATACCAAAAGATAGAAAGGCTGTACAACGATTTTTGGGTTTCACGTCCTATTTCCGCCGATTTATACCGAAATATGCAGTAGTGGCGCAACCGTTTATGGATCTCCTCAAGAAGAATGTTAAATTTGAGATGAAGGATAAACAGATTTTAGCTTGCCAACAGTTGAAAGCAGCCTTGATCGGTGCGAACGTATTTAGGCTACACAACCCGGCCGAGGAAACGGAAATTCATACCGACGCCAGCAAGCACGGGTACGGTGCTGTATTGCTTCAAAAGGACTCTGAGGATGGTCACCTACACCCAGTACAATATATGAGTCGTAAGACAACTCCGGCTGAAGAGAAATATCACTCATATGAACTCGAGGCGCTCAAGAAGTGGAGAATATACGTAATGGGATCAAAATTCAAGATAATAACCGATTGCAATGCATTTCGATGACTATGAAGAAAAAATATGTACCACTTCGAGTTTCAAGATGGGCCCTATTTTTGCAGGAGTTCGAGTATTTTATAGAAGACCGATCCGGGTCAAAGATGCGTCACGTGAACGCTCTGAGTAGAGTCTCTTGTTTAATGCTGGAGAACTCATTACATCATATGGTAAGAGAGGAACAACAGAAGGATGACTGGATCAGGGCAATAAGTAAGATTTTGGAAACTCAGGACTATGAAGACTATTACTCGAAGTATGGTGTTGTGCATAAAGACCCTGCAAGAGAACTTGTTGTCATACCATCATGTATGGAGCAAGAGATCATAGAGATGGCCCACCGTCAAGGACATTTCGCTGTAAAAAAGACCCAAGACTCAATTGAAAAATCATTTTTCATCCCTAAATTAGATGCAAAAGTTGAACGAGTTGATGGCAGACGCCAAATCCGGAAAGAAAGAATGCCTACTCAATCCTATAGACAAGACAGATAAACCATTAATGACTTATCATTTGGACCACGTAGACCCTATGGAGCCCACTCACAAGATGTATAATCACATATTCATGGTAGTAGACGCGTTCTCGAAATTCGTATGGCTCTAACCTACGAAAAGTACAGGCACGGGAGAAGTGATAGATCGGCTACGCAAACAGTCTGCTGTATTCGGACACCCAATAAGGTTAATTACCGATAGCGGCACCGCATTCTCTTCTTCAGATTTTAGGGATTACTGCACCGAGGAGGGCATACAACATCTACTTATCGCCATTGGAGTACCACGGGGAAACGGCCAGGTGGAAAGAGTACACCGAATAGTCGTCCCCATGCTAACAAAATTATATTTAGAGAACGCACAGAATTGGTATCGACATGTTGACAAGGTCCAAAGAATAATAAACAACACCCCTCCTAGAAGTACAGGTAGCTCTCCATTCGAAGTCGTGACCGGTTTAAAGATGAGAGTTAAGAAGAATGAGGATTTTAGTAGTCTCTTCGAAGAAGAAGCCGTAAAAGAGTTGGATGAGGAACGAGATGCCCTCAGAGATAGGGTAAAGGAGAATATCCTGAAGATCCAACCGAAAATAAACTAGCATTCAACAGGAAGAGAGTGCCTGAAAGAGAATACAACCCTCAAGATTTGGTCGCCATTAAGCGTACCCAATTCGGTAGTGGTTTGAAGTTGAAGCATAAGTTTCTTGGTCCCTATAAGGTCCTCAAGAAACTTGATCATGGACGTTATGAAGTGGAGAAAGTTGGCGAATGTGAGGATCTCGGAGGTGCACCACCGTTGCCGAATATATGAAGCCGTGAGTCGAATGCTTTGTCAGGAGATCCGAATGTAGGACTGGTGCCCGAAGAGGGGTTAAAGCGGTCAACTAGATAAAAGAGAATGACGATTAGCGGGACGGAACGGAATTGAGACGTGACATAGGGAAAGGACAGACTGAGACTTTAACGACGAGTTGACTTTTAAACGCCGACGGTAAACGACACTTACGCTTATAAGTGTGTGCCTAAATAATATATGTAAAGTAGAGTATAGTTAATATTATATAATATTTTAATCAAAATATTATATTTATTTTAATCAAAACTACTACATTTTATTTGATTAAAAATAAAGGCGTGAGTGAGTAAGTGTTTTTATGTCATCTCCGTAGGATAACCAAATCCTATATATAAAGTCCAGCTCACGCAACAACTGAAGCCAGCTGACCATTCGGCAATTTTTCGAACAAAATTTTCTTCAGCGATGAAGCATATTTCTCACTCGGTGGGTATGTTAATAAACAAAATTGTCGTATTTGGAGTTCTGAGAATCCTCAAGTAATTGAAGAGAGGCCATTACATCCAGAAAAAGTCACTGTTTGGTACGCTCTTTGGTCCGAAGGTGTGATTGGACCTTACTTCTTCGATTGGATTGGACTTTACATTTCGGGGTATTTTATTAGTAGAAATTTGTTTAAAAATAAAGAGAAAATTTTATAAAAATTAAATAATTTTGTGTATAATTATTATTATTTAATATATTTTTTTATTATTGTATTGCTTTTTTATTAAATTTAAAAAATTCAATTTCAATTTTTTTGTTTTGTTTCTCTATATGCACTGTTTTTGACAGTTCATATCACGATATTGTTTTCATAATATATATTATGATATCGATTCGCAGTCTACACGTAACAAAATTATATCAGCTATCGAATTTGACGTACGCAGATATAAAAATATTTCGTTTCATATCTCGTGTAGTTGCCTTACACCCCGTCTATACGAGCCATCGATTTGGTATATCATGAACAAAAGGTCGGCAGCGCAAATATCAAAATTTTTTTATGTGGTGACTACGTATGGTTTACCAAATCAGAATTTAAAATTTTTCATCAAGTGCATTTCGTTTATTTCTGCTGTTGCTAATGTAAAAAAGATGGTGTCAAGTTAAAAATGACAGTTGATGGTAGCACATAGTTGTTCGAGCAATTGTTTTACCAACGATGGTCGACAAAGAACTTGACATAGATTTAGAGAGTCTACACGAGACAAATTGATAATCGACCAACAATTTTTTCATGATATACCAAATCTATGGCTCGTATAGACGGGGTGTTAACAGTTGACTCACATTTTGTATTGTAACCGCTGTCAACCGTGCAACGGAAGCTACATATGTACTTCTACCTTTATAAATATTATGATAGCTGATTTGCAGTCTACATGTAATCGGCTATCTAATTTGTCGTTCGCAGATATAAGAACATTTTGCTTCATATATTACACTGGTTTACAGCCAATAAATACCAAGAACGCCACATACCCAGATAAGTTAATTGGGACCTCCTGAGCACGAAAAACGCAGTTATTATTTTTTCCTAAGTACCGTTTTTTAGATAACGGTACTTTTGTGTTTTTCGGTTTATGGCCCCACTCAAACCCTTGTAATGTCCAACTGAAAAGTCCATCGAGATAAGTGACATATCGATGGAAAGGTATTTGAATGTCTTTTCGTTGATATGCTGGAAAATTCTATCTGAAAAGAAATCGCTGAGATATGGCACGTTAAAGTTCAAAATTTGCCTATTTTTTACGTTTTTTTTTCAAAATTTTTCATTTCATTTAAATTTTTTCTACGTTATATTGAAGATCTGGAATGTTTTATTTTTTTACCAAATAGTTTATTTAATTACCAATATTTTAAGCGTAGTTTGACAAAAATCGGATGAAAAATAAAGTTTTTATTAAGAATTTTGTGGAACGACAATATTTTCATTTCAAATTTCATTTTCAATTCAAATAATTTAAATTAAAATGACGAGCGACTTGAAATTTTGCGGTTTTTTTTCGGATGGATCTATGCGAATGAGGAACCAACAATAGTCCCCCATCATTTGTTCATCCCACCAGCCTTTGTAACGTCTCTGGATTTCTTCTATTTCCTGGTAAAATCTTTCACCTTTTTCACCACTTTCGGAGCCCAAGTTAGTGGGGAAAATTTCCAAATGACTGAATAAAAAGTGCAAGGGGGTAACACGAAGTTTCTATGTCTATGGGACAGCCCGTGGCCTGGGCGAAGTGGACGTACACACGGAGAGTACAATATCAAAAATGACCCACTCATTCCTCAGGAGAAGATAATAATTCACCCATTACATATTAAGCATGGATTATTTACAAATATTGTGAAAAAGTTTCCAAAATACAGTCTTGCCATGAATTACCTTAAACAAAAATTTCCAAGAGCCACAGCGAGAAAAATTGAAGCTGGTATATTTGATGAGCCTCCAATTCTGAGTCTGTAGGGTGACCAAGCATTTGGAGCCATGAGAAGCATTCCAGGACATCGGTCACAACTTTTTGGGAAACTACAGAAGTCCTGATTACGCTGAGAAGATCGAAACATTACTGCAAAAATTCAATGCCATTGGTAAGCGTTGAGTGAAAATATATGGGCAATTTCAAAAATTTTCAACATTTGTTGAAACTGAGTTCAGATGCTTATTATTTCTCCAGTTTTTCGAATTGACCAAAACGGTCAAAAGGGAATGGTAGGCCACACTAGAAAACTGGGAAATTCAAAATTTCAGACCATCAGTTCTTTATTTTTAAAAGTTATGGGCACTTAAATATCGAAAAACTCAAAAAAAAGGCTTGAAATTTACAAGAGTTATTTCATATTTCATCACTTTTCTACTTTTAGTTTAAAACTTCCGATGCCCACTGATATAAAATAAAGTCACTAGACTTTGTAGATATTTACACTATAAAAGTTATGCCCATACTACTATTTGGGAAAAAGTTGTACAGCGGTTCATTTTTGAAACCAAAATTTTCCGATTTTTTAATTTTCGCAGTTTTTTCTATAGCGTTTTTGCGCCGTTCAAGAAAATTGCATTTCGCCAACATTATTTATTAGATGGTGTAATTTGCTAAAATTTGCGCCTTATCACGTCAATGTCAGGCTGCTAGTTGCTGAGAACGATGACCTCAAACTTTTATAGAATTGGCGTAAATTTGTCAAAAATTACAGTTTTTCGCGCCTGACATTTGCAATCTTATTTAAAACTAGTTTATGTATTGCGTGATCTAAACTTCTTAGTAAATGGCACCTCAACGTCAAGAAGGCGTTAAAATATTTTGAAAAGCAAAAATTTTATAAAGAAAATAAAACTTTTGCGAAATTTCATGATTTTTTTTCGCGTTTTTTTTTTAGTTAATCAGTGGTTTAAAATCAATGTAAAGTATTGGAAATGAAGTGCCGCGGTGAACTAAAGATCATATATAAATACGGTTGAATTCGGTCCATATTTAGCGTGTACAGCGGCATTTTTCTTCAAACACATTTTGCTTTGTGACATCTGCAGTTATGTATAGATTCCGCAGCGATTGACACCAAATGAAAGGTTTTTTTAAGCTTGATAATAAAACCGAATAGGCATTAACAAATTTTCATGATTTTAAATTTTACAGATCAAAAAAAAAATCCTAACCTCAAAAATAACTCTTATATTATTATTTTTTATTTTTTAAATTTGTAAGTCAAAACATTGTTTTTCTGTAAATTACTTAGTTATGCGTTATATAAACACATATTATAACAATCGGTGAAACATTAATATTTTTGC
This sequence comes from Metopia argyrocephala, assembly GCA_963576795.1. Classification (NCBI taxonomy): domain Eukaryota; kingdom Metazoa; phylum Arthropoda; class Insecta; order Diptera; family Sarcophagidae; genus Metopia; species Metopia argyrocephala. The sequence goes on along the minus strand of OY756209.1, from coordinate 73,777,784 downwards.
AAAAATTCGCGTTTTTTAATGTTAAGGAATTTTAATTATAATTGATATTTTTTATGTATTTTATCAGTGCATTGATGAATTTGGACTGCACTGATGAATTTGAAATGCGTTTCAGGCATCCCATACAACATTTATTAAACTAAACCAATAAATTTAACTTAAAATTTTTTTTAAAGAAATTTTAACTTATAACCTCCATAACTTTCGCGCCATTTGCAATAAATGATTAACACGAACTGTTTTGGTATGCTAAAATATCACCCTTCACGTGACCAAAGCCTCATTCGTGTCATCCAAAAAAAAATATTGGAAAAAAAAAATATCAAAATGTCGAAAATTTTTTAAATTGCCCATATAACAAAAAGGCCGTTATCATTTGAAAATTTATTCTTTTTAACTTTTAGGTTCAAATATGACACCTAAATTACACTTCTTATTCAGTCATTTGTATTTTTCCCCAGGAACTTGGGCTCCGAAAGTGGTGAACAAGGTGGAAGATTTTACAAGGAAATCGAGAGACGTTACAAAGGTTGGTGGGTTGAACAAATGATGGCGGACTACTAAGATCGATATGCCACTTATCTCGATCGAACTTTTCCCTTGGACACCACAAGGGTTTGAGTGGGGCCATACACCGAAAAACACCGTTTTTCGTGCTTAGGAGGTCCCAATTAACTTATCTGGGCATGTGGCGTTCTTGGTATTATTCCAAATTAATAATTTGTAAACCTGTGTTATCAGTGTATGTGGTGCATAAATTCGTATACAACACATACATACTTTGGATGAATTTTAAAAATCTTATGTTATAGCATAAATCTTTTTTTTTTTCTAATGAATAGTAAGGGGAAGTCCATATTATTTCCTTGCCTTTGTATACAACTTTTTAATACATTCATGCACAAGTATGTGTTCAATTGCATGTATACACGTAAAGAAAACGGTCTTACATTTTAGTGTTTGTTTAAAGTGGTCAATTGTGCTTTGTTTTATATTATTAAGGTAAATTAAAAATGAATATGTATGTACACTTTTTTTGCACGGTGTTTTCTGGAACGTATGTGCCGTGTATAACCAGGATTTGGTGTAGTTTGTATGAAAAAGCAAAAGCATACAATATTATTTACAGTCGTTCTCTAATTTATGTTCAGAGTAAAGGGGGTTTAGACCAGCGTCCCGCAAAAGCCAGCTCCGAGCTAATTTTCTCTTTTGATCTCACATGTACGTGCTCACACTTATAGGCAGAAAATAAACAGTTTATTTATTTTATGTATATTACAGTGAGAGAAAATGTTTAATAGAATGTATGAATATCAATTTCTATTTTCAGAAAAAATTTTTTTTTGGTAAAGCTGAATGCTTGGTGTGTCAACGCTCGTTGTTACAATCAAAAAAATTATATATGGAAAGGCATTTTCAATTATGTCACAAGGAATATGAAAATATTATTATTATGAAATTAACATTGATGGTGTCATTCAAAATTCTATTTAATATTTATGCTTAATTTACATTGGGTTTTTATTTTAATTTCTCTTTTTTAGTAATTTTCTGTTATTTTTTTGTTATATCTTTTTTTTACTGGTGAATTTTGATATTTTTGTTATTGGTTTTATGGTCAATATATGTTCCTGTTTTTGTTGTTGATTGTTGCTATTACTTTTTGTGGATAATTGTTTTTTAATTTTTTTTTTATTATATTTTTTCGTTTTTGCATTTTTTATTAGCCTTTTCTCTATTTTAAAAATTAATTTTAAAAATATGCATACATATACATATGTACGAGTATATACACTTAAGATATAAAACAGTGTCGTATAAAAAAAGACTCTCAAATTACTAATCCAACTGCAAATGCGTTAGTATACGTGTGCCGGTCCCTGGTTTAGACCAGGGGGTCAATTCTGGTTCTGTGAAACAGTGAAACGAAAAGTTTTTTATCATTTTCGTTTTCATGAGCACTTTTCGCATTATCATACCACAATTACACTATTTCCGATTCTGGTGCATGTTATGAAAAAATTGTTTCATTCCAACCGTAGTCGTGAAACTTTTGCTTGTATGTTATTGAAATTTTATGTCAAAATGTCAAAGCAAGAGTACGAAGCCAACCGATTTAAGGAAGCGGATTACCCGCCATATATTTTTTTAACTGCTTCGAATTTTACTGATACTGTTTTTAGATATTAATAAAATGATAATAATATAACAAATAAATATGTATTTCATTGATACGACTTTCAGTTTTTCACATTCGCAAATACATGCGTTTATGTATATCACTTTCAAACCCGAAAATAAATTAAATCAACACCGACTTGTAATGTGGACTTTTTTGCCTGCACTAATTTCTTAGCGTTCATGAAATGATGGTAAATTAAGGGACTATTTTTATGTACCTAAAAGTATAGTCGCACACTAATAACTTTTTCATAAAAAAGTTGCGATAATTGTTGCTATTCGCTCGTGGTACTCAAAGTATTTACCTAAATGTATAAATATATGTATGTACATACTAAAGACGTGCAAGAGTATACCATAAAGTATTGCCCATGGTGAAATTACTTACAAGGTGGTGTTACCAACCCAGCTGGGTTTTTTTTTGTCATACCGCTCCTGTCAAAAGTTTTGTTTATATTTATGTTTTGTTTACATTTTGCTTTGTGTGTATTCGTGTTTTTGTTTTGGTGTAGAGACATGTATGTTGTTAAAAATACACACACACACTTCTGACATGTGCTTTTTTAATTCACCATACCTGCTTTTGACATTAAAGAGCTGAAAAAACAAATTCCCTGTAGTTTTTGTACTATATTCACCTGCCACCACCTTGTAAGTTATTTCACCATGGTATTGCCAAAACAAATATACCATATACTTCTATGTTACTATGGATATAAATGAGAGAACGAGTGTAACCAATATTGTATGCTTTTGCTTTTTCACACACACTATATTCCTATAAACAATAACAGTTGTTTATGGTTTTGAGTTGAGTATGGTATAGATTTTTTTTTTTTGCTCTCAAATACTTATTGTCACCATAAGTATTTTCAAAATACTACTGGTGAAGCAAATATACAAGATAGCTCTGATAGTGTTTTTGGTTTTCTTTACTTTTGTGAACTGATCTGAATTCGTGCTTTAAGAGAATGAATGAAAATGTTTAAGTAGAATTTTGCTAAATTTTTCAACTCTAAAAGGATAATAATAAAGTATAAACATATTTATGTATGTACATATAATTTTTAAAAAAATTTTATATAAATAATTAATAAATTATACCTAATTAAGATGTTGTTTATGTAAAATTTATTTTATTTCGTTTTTCAGTTGATATAAAAGAATAAATAATTTTTTTACAAATTTAAAAAAAAAAAACTAAAATTTAGTTATAAAATTTTTTTAATAAAGAAATAAGAATTAATTTATAAATATGTGAAGAAAAAAAAAACGATGCTCAATTCTATTAAAAAATTATCAAATAGGACAATCCATCACACAACATTACACAATATTATAGAAATAATCGAAAAATCCCAAAATTTGTAGATAAACGGTTTACTTCAAAATAAAGCAGGTAACAATTTGCATTTTATTTAATTTAAATTTAATAATTAATTAAATCATCTCCAGAAAAGATACGTCTACACCGCTTAGTCACTCCAGTACCGGGATTCAGTAACTTTTAACAATACGATATTCGTAAAAGAAGTCGACAGTTTTTATTGTTTGCAGTAACGATTATGTAATTCACTAAGTACATTTTATCGACAGTCTACATATGTAGTTTTCTTTTTGTTTAAATTTCAATAATTTGGCAGCACTGTATAAAATCAGTCAGTTTTTGGGTAAAAAGTTAGCAAAGCTACAAACCTCTAATTTCTTTGGGTATACAAACACACAAAAATGGTTCTCAAACAAACTAGTTACTAGCGTAGGCACATCTCTCTACAAAATTTCAATATAAAAAATTTACGATTTTTCAACCGGATAAACAGCATAAAAATTTTTGGCGTTAGTTTACGACAACAGCCATCGTAAACAAAAAATAATGAATAGCAATATCGACAATTCTGTTGTTTACTGTTGAAAACAATGCGATTATCGTAAAAATAAGTTACTGAATCGCACCACAGGTCCCAAAACCGTATCCTCCTCAGACGAAGAAGGCACAGCAGGACTCATCTCTCGAACATTCAGCAACTCGGAGGCCTTAGCCTTTGAAGGCTTCCTCTTTTTACCCATATAGACAGCGAGGGTGACACATAATCAACAAAACAAGCCAAAAATAGTAAAAGAAAACCTATCAATAAATACACACAATAAAATGTCAGCAGAATACCTACGGCGAGAAGCTAGGCCGTAATCCTGACACAGGGTTGTAAAGGCCAGTTATGTATGTATGTATGTAGAATACCGACGGCAGATAGGCAAAATTTAAAAAAATAAAATTTGGAAACAATCCGACAAGCCGGCACCAAACAAAACAATGAAAAACAAGAAAAGGGTTGTAAAATAAAAAACAACAAAAACAAAGAAGACTGGAAAATTTACAAAATTAAAATTACTATTATTATACATATATTAATTTTATTAATTAATTAAATTAAATGAAAAAATATTTTTTTATAATAATTCAAAATAGTAATCAAAACCTACATATAAATATATACCTACTTATATGATTTTAATATTAAGTAAAAAATAATAAAATTTAATAATTTAAATTAAATGAAAAAATATTTTTTTTATAATAATTTAAAATAGTAATCGAAACCTACATATAAATATATACCTACTTATATGATTTTAATATTAAGTAAAACATAATAAAATTTAATAAGAATTTTTGAGACTATTTTTTGGTAAAATTTTTGTAAAACATGCAATACGAATTTTTATTTGCATCGCACAATAAGTTACTTATTGTATTCCACCAGTATCTACAAGTATTTGCTTGTGCGAAACATAGGAAAACAAATGTGTTGCTCTCATTTTCTCTTTATCCACTCACACTATATCTGCTACAAATAATAACAATACAAACCTATAACAGAAACACAAAATTACTCATCTATACTCACAGACATCAGTAAGCACACACAAACTTGTACAGTTGTAACAGTGCACGTCTTTAGTACATACAAGAAAAATTTAAATGACTGTGTTGCATAAACATATACAACAGAGCGTCCGCCGCAAAGGTATACGACTTTGTTTTGCCGCCATTTTGGTAAAGATTAGTCTTGACAGTTCATATTTGGCAATCGTGAAGTAGAGACGTGGCAAATTTATTATGGAGAAATATGAACTGGCGGACACCCTCTACATATGTATGTACATACTTAGGTTCGTTTTTAAACAATTTTTTTTTTTTTTGAAAAAGCTTGTAGTTGTATGTATGTCAATCTTTTTCAATATGAAATGTGTATATGTTTATTTTAACAACCGCAATTGCATACATAGCATTTGTATATTTGTTCATCTAATTGTTACCATAAATATAAATTGATAAGATATGTTTTGTACTGTTTTTTCTGTTAAAAAAAATTAATCAGACTTGTGCTGGATACAAAATTTATATTAAAAATAATTGCAACTATCGGCTATTGATTTTTTGTGCTGCCGGTTTCGCCGCTACCGCCGTCAACTATATTTATCTGGCTCTGTGTTCTAGTACAAACAAAACACCAATGTGACACCATACTTGTTTTGGTTATTGATTGATTATTAAATACTATATTAAAACAATGGGATGGATGGGATATTCGGACAAGGCAAAGTCTCTGATTGGGGTCAACCTGGCGGCCTCCAGAACGATCCTTGTTCCCGTTGTATTCAAGTCGACATACAGCCTCCACGTGGCCCTCCTGGATAACATTCTAGCACCCGCTAGCTTGTTAACTGATGTATGCGGCGATTGTCCAATCCCCTGGACTTTAAATTTGGGTTGTGCGTAGGGCTTGAAACCCACCACGTAAAAATAATATTCAATGAAAACTTCAGCAAAAGCCTCTAAGCGGACCCCTTTTATGTTGACGACCATGGCAAACGTTTTAAGGACTATGATTTAAGAATATGCACCTGGAACGTGAGAACCCTTTATAGGGAAGGTGCCTCTATCCAATTGGCGGATGCTCTCAAGAAATGTAGGGCTGACATCACCGCCATCCAGGAAATGTGATGGATAGGACAGGGTTGTACAAGGCAAGCAACATGTGACATCTACTACAGCTGCCATGATAACAGACGTGAATTTGGCTGCGGATTCGTAGTTAGCAAGAGACTTCGCCATCTTGTCTCAGAGTTCACCCCCGTGAACGAAAGAATAGCTACGATCCGGATGAAGGCGAAATTTTATAACATCAGCCTCATTTGCGCTCACGCCCCGACGGAAGAGAAGGATGATGCGGTCAAAGATGCTTTCTACGCAAAGCTCGAGGATGTTTACGATAAGTGTCCGGCTCATGACGCCAAAATTGTCCTCGGCGATTTCAATGCGAAAGTTGGACGTGAAGGTATCTTTGGCCCTACTGTCGGGCAGTTCAGTCTCCATTCTTCCACCTCGCCGAATGGCATGAGACTGATCGATTTCGCCGCGGCGCGAAACATGGTAGTTTGTAGCACCAGGTTCCAGCATCTCGATATCCATACCAACCAGATCGATCACATTGTGATTGATGGAAGGCATGTATCCAGTATACTAGACGTGCGCACATTTAGAGGTCCAAATGTCGACTCCCACCATTATCTTGTCGCAGCCAAGAAGAGACTGCGCATATGCGCAGCTAATATGGCACGTTCTAGTGTTCGGGGGAAGCTGGACATCAAAAAGCTGCGATCACAAGAGACAGCCAGGTCGTTTTCCGATCGTCTTTCTAATGAGCTCCATTGCATCCCGTCCTCTCTCGAAAGTATTGGTGGACAGTGGTCTCACATTGCTCACTCTCTGCGCAACGCTGCCGAAACAGTCCTTGGTTTTGAGCGTCCTCCCCGCAGAAACCAATGGTACGATGAAGAGTGCCGTGAGGCCACTGCGGCAAAGACTGCTGCCTACAGAAGAACGTTGCAGTCCACCACTTCAAGCGCAACTGTGGAGGTGTACAGAGAGAAGAGGAGGAAGAGAGACGCGTATTTAGAAGAAAGAAAAGGGAGCAAGAAAGGCGTGATCGTGAGGAAATCGAGATGTGCAGGAGTAGACATGATGCTCGAAATTTTTATAAGAAGATAAGGCGTCTTACTACTGGTTTTAAGACCGGAGCAACCTCCTGCAGAGACGAACATGGTAATCTGGTTACAGATGCACATGGTGCACTGAGATTATGGAGACAGCATTTCTGTAATCTACTGCAAAGCGATGATGATACAAATTCCGCTGCTAGAGATGCTGTGCCGGACCCAATCAATGATGACGTCCCCCGCCAACCTTGACCCCCAACCCAACCTTGACCCCCGTCCCCCAGCCATGAAGAGGTCAAGGTTGCCATATGGCGACTGAAGAACAACAAAGCAGCCGGACCTGACGGTCTGCCCGCTGAACTCTTCAAGTATGGAGGCGATGAGCTGGTTAGGTGAATGCACCAGCTCATTTGCAGAATATGGCTGGAGGAAAGTATGCCCGACGATTGGAATCTCAGTGCCCTCTGTCCGATCCTGAAAAAGGGAGACCCCACAATATGCACCAACTACAGGGGTATAAGCCTTCTCCCTATCGCATATAAGGTTCTTACGAGCGTATTGCGTGAACGACTGAAGCCATTCGCCATCTCACTGATTGGACCTTATCAGTGCGGCTTCAGACCTGGTAAGTCCACCATTGACCAGATATTCACACTGCGCCAAATCCTGGAGAAGACCCATGAAAGTCAAGTCAACACACACCACCTCTTTGTCGACTATAAGGCAGCGTTCGATAGCCCGATAAGGGATCGCGTATATGCAGCAATGTCTGAGCTCGGTATTCCTGCAAAATTGATAAGACTGTGCAGAATGATGTTGAGTAATTCCCGCAGCTCCGTCAAGGTAGAAAGAGACCTCTCCGAGCCTTTTAATACCGTGCGAGGTTTCAGACAGAGCGACCCCTTATCCTGCGACCTCTTCAACTTCGTCATGGAGAGTGTTTTGCGAAAGGCGGGTGTGCATCGTAATGGCACTGTTTTTAACAAAAGTGTCCAGCTCCTTGCGTATGCAGACGATATAGACATCATTGGACATACCAAGCGAGATGTCACCGCAGCCTTTAATGCTATTGAACGGGAGTCTGCTAAAATGGGTCTGGCGGTAAATGAGAGCAAGACGAAGTACATGTTGTCGACGAGTAGGGACGTTGATCGTATCGGCTCCCAGGTTACAGCCGGCAACTATACATTCGATGTGGTCAAGGAGTTCATCTACCTTGGCACCGCCATTACCAGCAAGAATGATGTCAGTCTAGAGATCAGGCGAAGAATCACACTGGCCAACGGGTGCTACTACGGTCTCGGTAGGCAGTTTAGTAATAGAGACCTCTCGCGTGCGACGAAGTTAACACTCTACAAGTCGCTTATTCTCCCGGTGCTTCTCTATGGTTCGGAAGCATGGACGCTGTCTTGCGCCGATGCAGCGGTCCTGGGGGTGTTCGAGAGAAAAGTTCTTCGTAAGATCTTTGGTCCTCTAAGGCATGGCGATGAGTTTCGCATTAGAACCAACCATGAGCTGTATGAGCTCCTCGGCGATGTGGGCGTTGTCCAGCGTATTAACATCCAGCGGCTACGCTGGCTCGGCCACATTGTTCGGATGGAAGAATCTGCCCCAGCGAAGAAAGTTTTTGATGCGAAGGTCACTGGACGTCGGCGTAGAGGACGACCCTGTTTACGTTGGAAGGACCAGGTTGATGAAGCCCTGTCATCGATTGGTGTGACCAACTGGAGAAGGCGCGCGCTAAGCAGAAGCGCCTGAAGACTAGTGCTGAAGCAGGCCGAAACCCGTTAACGGGTTGTTATGGCCAGCTAAGTAAGTAAGTATACATACATACATAACTGGCCTTTACAACCCTGAGTACCGGGACCTACAGTTTAATGTCGACTCCGAACGACAGACTTGAGAAGCTTGTTCATGGCAATTAATTACTCTCAGAGCTTTTGCCAGAAGACTGCTGAGAGGTAGTCACCGAAAGAAATATATTTTTCATATTTCTTTTTTGAAGATGTCAGAGCCTGGAGTCGAACCCAGGGCCCATGTCTTAGTAAGCCAACACACTAACCACTAGACCACGGCGACTACTAAGTAAGTATATTAAAACAAAAATATGACGGGTGCAATTATTTTATTCGATTTTATTAAATATTCTTTTTTATTTTTGCTAGCACGCTTTTCTTTTGTTCGTTTTTTCATGGTTTTAAAACTCTATGTTATTTTTTCACATAAACATTTTCTGTGCAAACTTGTTACACATATGAAACAATTTTGACAGTAAATTTCACAGTTACACAAAACACGAATCAGCACTCTTGTGAAACTGTAAAAATATTTTGTTTCATTCCACTTGTTGTTACATGAAAAAATGATATGTATCTTTTAAGTTTTGCACAAAACAAGAATCAAAGACGCTGTGTAACAGTGAAAAAACTTTCATTTTACTGTTTCACAGAACAAGAATTGACCCCCAGGGGTTACCAAAAATTTTTTGGTTGTGTATTAGTGAGAAAGAGAGAAAAAAAAAGTAGGGAGAATTTATTCATGCACAGTCATAGAAAAACTCTGTGTTTACACGTAGAGATTCTTATTTTTAAGATTGCATGTTTATTGGCGAAGGAGGCGAGGGGTAAAGAAACGAGTACACTCTGTCTTGTACTGGCAATACGCTTTACTCTCTCATTCGTAATTGCACACATGCATACACACAATTGTAAATAACATACGTGACGTCAAAAATAAGAATTGTATTATCTGAACGCCGAAGGTAGTTCAAAGAAGAAAAAACCAAAATCTTAAAAATAAGAATCTCTACGTGTAAACACAGAGAAATTTTAGTAATATACGGTGAAATGAATGACAGCATTTCATCAACATACATATGTACATAAAGTTATAAATAGTTGCTGGGATATAAAAAATCAATTTTTGCGTCTTAAAAAAAAATATTTTTTAAAAGTATAAATAAATAAATAAATAACTGGGCTATAAGATAAAATCTTCTACATTTATAGTCTTATGACAGTTTTGTATTTGTAGAATGTGTTTTATATAAAATGAACGTAATTTGTTGTGTTGCTTTGAACAAATAAATTTTTCCAAATTTTTTTCAGCAATTGCTTAATAATAATGCAGTCACTAAATGGTCTACCCTTTGTAACAATTTTTAAGCTTATTAAGCTAATCGCCATTTTCAATTTAGGATCTAATTTAGGTTCATAAATTTCCTCTCCTACTAATCAACATTTTAATGTTTCTAAAAAAAATTTTATTTTTTAACATAAAATATTTTTTGAGTGTCATCGATCAGTTTTTTTGAGCAAACCTGAAAAAAATAAAAGAGCATAAGCAATACGTGTGAATGCTCTCTGAACAATTGTGCTATGAAATGGTAATCCCTGGTTTAGACGGTAATACAAGTCGTACGTAAAATAAAATAGAAAATATTATGAAATTCTATCCGTATTGAGAGTAAAAATCATAAGTACGTCAAATATTTTTAGCGTTTACACGGTTGGTAAAATACCAAAACGAATACATAAATTGCACATACACATGCACACAAAATTTACAAGTACATGCATTGTAAATACATACATACAAACATAAACAAACAAAAACATAAAAATGCATCCCTGATCTAATGAAATGTGATGGTTTTTTAAAAAATTTCAAAAAACAAAGAGAACCGTACGGCTGTCAAATTTTCATCCGTATTTTCTCTCAATGTAGTACGCTCTCATTACATATCAAGTTTGCACGATACTATTCATTCTCTTCTACACAAAAATTTGACCTGTCGTACTACCATAGCTGCCAGATTTGACGATTTATCGTCATTTTGACGATTTTACGACATAAAAATAGCATCTTGACGATTTGACGATTTTTGTCCTGAATTTGACGATTTTTATTTATTTTGACGATTTTTGGAAATTCAAAATTTGCAACATTTATTTCTTTGAATTCTTTAAAATTGTTACAACTATTATCACACTATTTGTAACTATTGCTTTTCGGAATTCAAATGTAGAATTATTACTCTATTTCTGAAAGGAATTTTATTTTTATTGGCAACTGTTGCATCCACAAATTTAAGGAATTAATTTTGAAAGATATTATAATTAGAAATAAAGCCAAGATCAAATATTTTCATTTGGTAGATTATAAAGTTAAACAAATTTTTAAACTTTGAAGAAAATATATTTTTTGAGGAAATATAAAAGCGTAATATTATTATTTGTTTCATTCATTTTTTTAGTGTGGCCAAATAAGATTTGATTTTAAAAGCGAATATTTAAGTACTTAATATATATTAAACAAAGAAATTCGTTCGTTTTATGAAAGAATTCAACAATTTTATTGAAGAATGTGAAAGGCAAGAGCTAAAATCTGAATTAAGACAGTTAAAGTTATTCAATTTAGAGAACAATTTCGCCCAAAATAACCATAATCTGTTAGACTTAAAAAAAATATCAGAAATGAAAATGAGAAATTCCACTCTTTTTCCTAACTCCATCTAAATTTACTTGAAAAAAATTATATTTACTACATTATTTTGCAAACGGAAAACGAATATTTAGACAAATAAATCTAAAAAAATAAAAGTCGTCTTTGGCGGACATTACGTTTACAAAAACCATTCTAATACAAGGAATTGAGAATAATTAATTTAAAATTGTACCTAAACTGACTAAAATGTGTAATAGTAATGCATGTGTAAAATAAATATAATATATGTTTGATGTTTTCTTTTTATTTAGGTTTCGAAATTTTATATACACTTGTACTGTCATTTCTATTTTTCAGTTTTACTCAAATAAAAACAAAACTTTTTTTTAAGAATGTGATATTTTCTTATTTATATTTTGTTGACGATTTTTTGACGATTTTAAGGAATCAATTTGACGATTTTGACGATTTTTTTGTCGATATTTGACGATTTCATGGTCAATTTATCTGGCAGCTATGCGTACTACTTGTATAACTGTCTAAACCCCTCTTAAATTATTAACCAAAATATGACCCATGGTGAAATTACTTACAAGGTGGTGGCAGGTGAATATAGTACAAAAACAACAGGGAATTTGTTTTTGTTTTTCAGCTCTTTGATGTCAAAAGCAGGTATAGTCAATTAAAAGAGCACATGCCAGAAGTGTGTGTAAGTATTTTTAACAACATATATGTCTTTACAACAAAACTAAAACACGAATACACACAAAGCAAATTATAAACAAAACATATATATAAACAAAACTTTTGACAAGAGCGGTATGACCAAAAAGAAACCAGCTGGGTTGGCAACACCACCTTGTACGTAATTTCACCATGATACGAACTCAACTTCAAGCAAAAACGACTTGTAATTAATTTCACCATGCATTTTACATTGTTTTGGTCATGGCGCAATTATCATGGTGGACTTACTTACAAGGTGGTGTTACCAACGCAGCTGGGTTTTTTTTTTGGTCATACCGCTCCTGTCAAAAGTTTTGTTTATATTTATGTTTTGTTTACATTTTGCTTTGTGTGTATTCGTGTTTTTGTTTTGGTGTAGAGACATGTATGCTGTTAAAAATACACACACACACTTCTGACATGTGCTTTTTTAATTCACCATACGTGCTTTTGACATTAAAGAGCTGAAAAAACAAAAACAAATTCCCTGTTGTTTTTGTACTATATTCACCTGCCACCACCTTGTAAGTAATTTCACCATGGCAATTATCATAAGGTGAAATTATTTACGAGGTGGTGTTGCCAATGCAGCTGGTTTGATTTTTTGGGAGAATTTATTTATTTACAGTCATAGAAAAATTTTAGTAATATACGTTATTCTAACATTAATGTCATTCACATAGATGTTTCAAATTGAAGAGTGCGACGGGCTATAGTTTTGTCAGACAGTGGAATAGACTCTATAAATTTAGTGTTATAATTAATCCTTTTCAAAATTTTATTCAACAATTGCTTAATAAAAACACAATCACTAAATGGTCTACCCTTTCTAACAATTTCCAAGCTTATTAAGCTTGAAATCGCCATTTTTAATTTACGATCTAATTTTGGTTAATAAATTTCGTCTTCTACTAACCAACCTTTTAATTTTTCTAAAAAAAATTGTCTATAAAAAAGCTCTTCCATTTCCTTATAACATAAATTATTTATGTGGCTATGAAAGCAATCAAAACGTCTCACAGTGGCGTTTTGTACACCAAAAGTGGGAATTAATTCGAGGTAACTTTCCCTGTTTATAATTTTAACTTTTTTCAGTCAAATTCAGTTTAAGAAACAAAACTAATCAATTTGTTAATAATATTTAGTACAAATATTATTAATTTTGCAGTAGATAATTTTTTAAAACATATCTTTAATATATTATTTTTTTTTATTTGAGACCAATACTCAGGGGTAAACCCCTACTAAATGATGTGCATTGTATTGGAATTTTTGGAAAGTACAGTACATATATTATTATTTATTATTAAGCGCCTTAGGAATGAGACAAATTGCTGTGAATTGATCATTCAAATGCCAGTGTTATACCTTCACCCTTCAATGATCAACAGCAATTGCCTCATCGTTGCATGTTGATTGTGATGTGAGTGTGCCTTCGCTAAGTAGGTTTAGCTGTTATCTGCTACTTTCCAATAGGTGGCCCTTTTTTCCCTGATCATTCGTTTTTTTTTTTTTTGTTGACATTGGTTAAGGTGGAATAGAGTGGAATGTCCGACAGCGGTTTCTTTGTAGATGGTATTCCTGGAGGGGGGGGGGGAACTCTTATTTTTAAATAATAATTTTTGAAAAAACCGCAAACTAACTTTTTCATTTTTGTGCGAGCGCTCTAACCACTATACATGCTAAAAATTACAATATTTCCAAAAAAAAAAAAAAAAAGAATAATATTTACTTATATACACACATTTCTATTCCCTATCATCATCAATTAATATTTTCATCATTACCACTATAATTAGTATAAATATCATTTTCATCATTATTGGTATCTTCTTCACCATCGAAGCTTGATTCAAATGTTAAAAATTTTTTTGCTTCCATAGATAAATTATGGGTTTTTTTTTTCTTTAAATTTTCTCACATTTAATATTACTGGATCTAAAGTAACTAATAGTCTTATAAATATATCTTTATTTGATTTTTCCCTAGAACATTTTCGCGTAAAATGCTCCATAAAATTTTTGAAATCTTTGTTTCGAGCTCCTTGTGCTTCTTCCGTCAACTGGTAGTAAAGCATGGCTTATTATCTCTGGTCCATGAATTAAAAACTTATGGATAATTGGGGACATATAATACCAGGGATGCAGTTTTACAAAATATCTTGCGGTATCAAGAGAAAAATTTTGAAAGGCATTAGTGTTTATTTGAAAACCACTAGAAACCGTAACCATAATTGAATGCAGTTGTCTCATCAATTATCCTTCTAAAATATGTGAACTTTCTAGGAATGATTCTTAAGTCCGCTCATGTCGCTGTGTGTGCTGTGTCCCTTGATGTGTGTGCTGAGCAGAGAACAGCATTGAGTCATTTTTTAGGCACTTATGAAATTTTAAATATAAGTGAGTAAACGTAGTGGAAGTTTAACTACTCTGACTCACTCATACTCACACAACGTTGATTCATTAGAGTGTGTCCTCACAGGGCAAGTTGGGCAACTTTTGAGTTTGTGGACGTTTACGGTGAGGGGAATAAGTAGGGAAAAATAATTGCCCGTTCTCGGCTATCCATATAATTCCCTCATTCGCCTTTTTTGTAGTTTAATATTTAATGTTTTCTTTCATATTTTTTCGCTTTTTGGTGTACACATCTTTTTCGTACAACCGCAGCGATCGTTTTTATTGTGTTTTTTTAACAAGTACAGCGTTGCCAGTTTATGTGTAATTACACAAAAATGAAAGAGAACACTTTTTCTTTAACTATTTTTAGGCCATACATTTTTATGTAATATTGCCTCATCATTATTTCATTTAAATTATTTTTAATAATTCAATTCTTTATGCTTTTAAAGGTAGAATTAGCCGAACGTTCATGTAACGTAACGCAACGTACGTTGGTTTCTAGCATATGAAAACAATGCAAATGGTTATCCAAAATAAATGTCACGTTGACGGGACGGAACAATCTGTATAAAATAGAATTTCTAAACGTTTTTACGTGACATTTCAATGCGAGTGATGGAACTGTTGTATGTTAAATGGCAATGTGGCCAAATGCCCTTTTTGGTACTTTCATACTTATTTGCAAATAATTTTCTTTTATACTTAAGGCTGTGTTTGAAACGGTAGCAAAGTTCTCTTGTTAGTAAAATTTTGACAGTCTTGAGGTGAATAAAATTTCACTAGCCTTAGGGGCTAGTAAAATTTTTGACATAAGCATAGAAATATTTGACAATGGAAGAAAAACAGAACAAACTAAAACAAATATAAAATAATTATTAAAATATTGCATAAAAGTAAAGAAATATACAAAGTTTACTAAAATTATTAAAAAAAACTAAAATGGAAGGAGAAACCGTAAAATAAAAATAATAAAGTAAAATAAATACTAAAATATCAAATAAATGCGATCTTCTGATCTCCGGAAAAATTGGAATGAGTAGTGGAATAGGTATACATTGTTAATTTATTCATTTTTGTATAATTTTTTATTTAACTAATTTAATAACAAAAAAATTTGATTTTAATAATAAATGTCAAAATTATATGCTGTTAAAAAAGTTTTCATTTCACACAGCAGAAAGAGAAAAATTTTTTACCACACAAAAATTTATTTTTACCATAGAACTTTGCTACCGATTCAAACACTGCCTAAGTGTACAAAAAACTTTTTAATTTTTGAAGTCTTTAGATACATATTATGATATTTATGTGAATAATTTAAATTTTTATGTGAATATAAAGTTTGTTTTTAATTTTTTTTTAATTTAAAAGTCCCATGTTTTACTTAACATATGTATCTTAGACAGACGAATTATAGCATTTTCAGTTGAAATTAAACCTTTTTAAAATAAATGAAACCTTTTTCAAAATGAACGCAACCTCTTTCAAATTAATCGAAACTCTTTTCAAAATAAATGAAACTTTATTCAAATTCATTTAAACATTTTTCAAATTAAATTAAACCAGTTATAGAATTTAATAGAAAACTAATGAAAAAAAAATAAAACATTCGTTTTTAATTATGGATAATGCCAGAATTTGAATAAAGTTTCATTTATTTTGAAAAAGGTTTAATTTAAACTGAAAATGCTATATATACATCCCAAATGAAAAATTATTCGATTATCTAAAAAGAAGCATATGGGATGCATGATTGATTTACGTGCTACCTAGTTACCGAGATAATTACAATTTTTTTTAAAGTTCTACTTAAAAATTAACTTTTTTCGTTTCCGGTCCACAATGGACAAATGGATCCGATTCAATAATTAATGACTTTAAACCAAAAATTGAATATTCAGTAGTAGTATAAGAATAAATTTTTAGGAAGCATAAAATATAAGAAGTAATTATAATATGCTCTTATTTTGGTACTTCTGGTACCTTTTTTAACTTTATGTTAATTTAACAACATTCATCACTGCTCTAAACAGCTGGCTTCATATTGCCATTTAAAAACTAACATTTTTTATTTTTGCTGTGTTTTGTGAAAAATAAGTAAAAAAATATAATAAATTATATAATCATTATTAATAAAATAAGAAATTATTATATTTTGTTTTTAGTGGACGACGAAAAATTAATATTACTGGTACAGGCAAATGAATGCCTTTATAATTTTTTGGTTTGTTTTGTTTTTATTTAAATTTTCTGTTGACATATGACACGTTTGTATAACTGCACATACGTACGTACGTTAACGTACGTACCGTTTTTACGACATCAACGTTTGGCTAACCAGGCCATAATGCTTGGAAGTATATAACAAGCGTTCTGAGCGTCAAGCGTTGCAATCTTGTGTCAAAAAAAGTCGAAATAGTGAATTTTCAAAAGGCAAGTTACATGTTGAATTATAGAAGGTGGTGGCAGGTGAATTAAGTACAAAAACAACAGGATATTTTATTTTTTTTGCTTTTTCGGTCGTGATATGTCAAAAACAAATCGTGGTGAAATAAAATAAAACTTAACCACAAAAATAAAAAAGTTAAAAAAAGGCATTTTCACAAATATTATTTAGATTAAATATGTATGTATGTGGTTACAAATATTTCGTGTAACACTTATTAAAAATTTTATGTTTAAAATTGTTTTATGAGTTATTTTTTATCACAACATAGTAAAACAAATATGTAGATCTATTTGCGTGTCTGTGTACTTAAAAAAATTTCCTTTAAATTTGTAGAAGTTTTTGTGGGCGAGAAGATAACAAGGTTTTTTTTGACAAAGTTTTTCTGCAAAGTGTGTGAGAGAGATATAATTTTGAGAGAGATAATGTTGTGCAGAAAAATTAGTATTTTTGTATTCTCTAGCAGTGCCACCAAATTAATTTTCTTTTATATTGAGTATTTTTTACAAAAGAAGAAGAATACATACATACACACATACATAACTGGCCTTTACAACCCTGTGTCAGGATTACGGCCTAGCTTCTCGCAGCACTCATGTTGTGTGTGTCAATTTTTATCTATGAGTACCGGGACCTACAGTTTAATGGCGACTCCGAACGACAGACTTGAGAAGCTTGTTCATGGCAATTAATTACTCTCAGAGCTTTTGCCAGAAGACTGATGAGAGGTAGTCACCGAAAGAAATATTTTTATCATATTTCTTTTTTTGAAGATGTCAGAGCTTGGTGTCGAACCCAGGGCTCATGTCTTAGTAAGCCAACACACTAACCACTAGACCACGGCGACCACATCCATATCCATACATTGGCATAGCTTTATATACATACATATATATTTTTTATTTATAAGGGATGTAACGACACGTTTTCGCTGGTTGCTGGGGTAGTTCAGCGGTGTCCAGTGGTTACATAAAAAACACTTCGTTGAAGTGTGTTAAAATTTTTATTTACAAAAAAAAAATAGTTATATTTACTAAACTATTATAGAACTTAAATTTAAGGAAATAAGAAAAAAAGAAATTAATCAAATGCCCTAAGCCGGCCAAATTAATGTTCGTCAAGTACGACTGTCCAATGAATCAAAAGGGTGTCAGAACAACAATCAAACGGCATACGCACAGAATGACCGCTGTTCCAACAGCCTGTTAGTATACGTCAGTTAAATTTGTCCAATCTATTGGGAGGGTCAGAAAAACAATCAAACGGCATACGCACAGGATGACTGTGATTCTTAATGTCCCCATAACGGACGTCAGATCAAATTGTCCAATTAAATCAGTGGAGGTGCCAGAACAACAGCCAAACGGCATACGCACAGGAAGACTACTGTTCCTTAGCCTCCACGTTTTATTTAAGTCAGTCCCAGGAAAGATTTTCCCGAACAACAATTGTACGGCATATGCACAGAACAATTGCTGTACAGGCTCTCCCAGTTAGCTGTCAATGCGCCGCTAATAATAAATCTCACACCAGTGTTGTATACCACGCCACTAGTGCTTTAATTTATTTTTTTCTAAGTGACAGTCAATGTTATTAAAAAAAATAATATCGACCTAACTTATCAGCAGCTCATCACCAACTAACCCTCTACTCAGCTGCGCTTGCTTATTTATGCAAAAATATTAACAGACAAATGTCAGAAAATGTGTATATGCGTGAAATGCCTTAAAAATCTTCTTTAGAATGGATTGTATGGACAAAAAACTATTTCCAAATAAACTGAATATGATAGGTTGTGGTCCATTAGGTCCACTATACCGCACCACTTTCTTAGTTTTGACACAACTTACGCAATGGGCCTAAATGGTCGAAAATTATTGCTTCCTAAAACTTGTTAAAAATGTATGGTGGGAGTGATTTATTATGTATTTATTTATAATTTACAAAATATATATAGTTGTCGAATTCACAAAACCCTTATATTCATTGTATTCGTTGTTAGATTGTATGGCACTACAATAGTTGTGCGCTTGTTGTTGGTAATTTGTATATAAACATTCGATACAACTCATACACTTTTTTTTCATATGTTTTAAAAAAGTTGTATTGGTTTCTGTGTTATTGTGAATGAAAAATATTGACAAATGTAACAATACTCAATTTTCTTAAATATTATTTTAAATTATACTTTGTTTGTGACAATTTTTATTTTCAAAATCTTCAATCATAGTTAGTTTTTATATTTTTTTTAATACAAAACACTTTTAATTTTATTTGATTTTGACAATTATTTCATATGTATGTATGTAATGGTCGGCGAGGTAATTAAAAAAAACACGATGTTAAGGTGGCCATATCACACCGGAGACGTACCAGATTTTTGGCGTCGCTGGCATGCTCGCTTATGCTTATGTGGCTTGCCGGACGGGCTGGTTCTTGCCAATCTGGCCCTCTCTGCTACCTCATTACAAAAAAAATTCCATGCCAGACTCTAAAAAAAACAAAATTTTTGATGAGGCCCGAAGTACTCGTCATCCCTGGTAGCACCACACATCACTGGATTCTTCGGCTGGTGTTCTGCCGGAAATTTTGCCCTCCCACCGAGACCATAAGGCCTCACCATGGCATCTAAATCCATTTATGGATGCCCCAAACTTGCGCTGCAAACCTGTTTTCTACCCTACTTACCTCTCATAAACACTACTTTAACACACCATATTAAAAATATAATTCAGTTAAAATTTTCATCTAAAACACATTCCAAAAATTTATTTATTTAAAAAAAAATGAAACGTTAAACAAACAAAAAAAAAAAAAACAAAAAAATTTAACAATAAAAAAAAAATATATATATATGGCTTAATTCTAATGTTAGTAATTATTATTATTAGACTTACTTACTAATAACATTTATAACAAATTTAATTTACACTAATAATAATAAAGAATTTATAATATTTAAATAATTAAAATTATTTTGAAATTAATATATATATATATATATATATATAAAATTTTTTTTTGCTTTTTTATAGACTGAGACTTGCCGGTGTTGACTTATCCTAATGACAAATTGAAGATAGGATGAGGATGTTGATCAACCGCTGATGATAATGATGATGAAGATGATGAAAACCGCTGCGGTTGTTAATACAGGAGGCTGTTGATTTAGGTTTAAGTTTTTTTTTTGTGTTTATATATATTATTGTGTTTATATATATTGTTTTAGTATAAATTAGATTTGAAGTTTTCTTTGTTTGTTCTTTATTTGTAATCTAGGTTTAAGTTTTTTTTTCTTATTCCAGTTTCTTGTAGCCATAGATATTTAAGTTTTTTTTTTTTGTTCAATGCTTTAAGTTTTCTTTATTTTTATGTTTAGAGATTTTAAGTTTTCTCTTTTTTTTTTGTTTTTATTTATAAGTAGATTTAAGTTTTCTTTCCTTGTAACTAGGTTAAGTTTTCGTATTTTAATAAACTGTCAACTACATTAATTTATCTTGTTTTCTTTTTGTTTTTCTTTTTAGTTTAAAATTTCTTTAGGTTTTTATAAAAATAACTAAAACCACTTGCACTTTTGTTTTTCTGTGAGCCACCATCAAAACTTTTGTTTTTCTTCAAAATAAAAAAATCGCACTCCTTTTTCAAACCGAACAAATCAATCACCAAAACCTTATTAAATTCAAAACTTTTTCCTCCAAAATTGGACCGTTTCTTTTTTTATCTTGCAGACGTTTTTTCTTAACTTCAGTTAATTTCCTATTATTCTTCCAATTATATTTGTGTTGTTGTATTTATTTACTTAATTTAACTTTATTTTGGTAACGTTATGTTTTGTTTTTGTCTGTTTACTCACACAGCTGTCTCAGTGGAGTTGCCAGCAGAACCAGGTTTAACCCCACAACGCACACACGACATGTAATATAATTAATATTGTAAAATTTTATACGTTTGAAATTGCTATATAAGGAGAACATTTTGTGTAAATAAAGGCAATTGGAAATTGTTCGTTGAACGGAACGAAACATTGTCTAGGCTTTTTTATAAGTACCGGACGTGTAAGTTCCAGTAACAAACAATAAAACCAATTTTTTAATAAACTTAAAACCCAAAAAGCGTTTTAATGTTTACAAGATCCAATCTTAGAAATAAGATTGATTCACAAAAATATAAACAAAAAAAAATTTTTTTATTGTCAACAGCAAATTAAATAAAATAAAAAAAATATAAAAATGGAAGAAAAATGTATTTTGTTTGTAAAAATCAACACATTTCCTGCAAATGAGAATAAAAGCAGGTTTGTAGAAAAAATTGGCCTAGACAAAACCCTAAAAAAGTTTGTTATTTCCTCGGCCGCAAAATACACAGCCAATTCACTTAAGGCCGTGTCAGATAAACTTTTGCTCCGCGTTGCGTTATGCTATAAACACAACAAAGGCTACCGACCATCGACTACAAGCTGTCAAAAATAGAATACATGTGTGCATATGAGAATAGTTACAGCCTGTTTCTAGAACACGGGATGGATGGGATACTTCGGACAAGGCAAAGTCTCTGATTGGGGTCAACCTGGCGGCCTCCAGAACGATCCTTGTTCCCGTTGTATTTAAGTTGACATACAGCCTCCACGTGGCCCTCCTGGATAACATTTTAGCACCCGCTAGCTTGTTAACTAATGTATGCGGCGATTGTCCAATCCCCTGGACTTTAAATTTGGGTTGTGCGTAGGGCTTGAAACCCACCACGTAAAAACAAAAATTCAATGAAAACCGAAACAATAGCCTCTAAACGGACCCCCTTCTATGTTGACGAATTTGGCAAACGTTTTAAGGACTATGATTTAAGGATATGCACCTGGAACGTGAGAACCCTTTACAGGGAAGGTGCCTCTATCCAATTGGCGGATGCTCTCAAGAAATGTAGGGCTGACATCATCGCCATCCAGGAAATGCGATGGATAGGACAGGGTTGTACAAGGCAAGCAACATGTGACATCTACTACAGCTGCCATGATAACAGACACGAATTTGGCTGCGGATTCGTAGTTAGCAAGAGACTTCGCCATCTTGTCTCAGAGTTCACCCCCGTGAATGAAAGGATAGCTAGGATCCGGATGAGGACAAAGTTTTATAATGTCAGCCTCACCTGCGTGCACGCCCCGACGGAAGAGAAGGATGATGCGGCCAAAGATGCTTTCTACGCAAAGCTCGAGGATGTACATGATAGGTGTCCGGCACATGACGCCAAAATTGTCCTCGGCGATTTCAATGCGAAAGTTGGACGTGAAGGTATCTTTGGCCCCACTGTCGGACAGTTCAGTCTTCATAATTCCACCTCGCCGAACGGCTTGAGACTGATCGATTTCGCCGCGGCGCGAAACATGGTAGTTTGTAGCACTAGGTTCCAGCATCTCGATATCCATAAGGCCACCTGACTCTCTCCTGATCGATCTACCAACAACCAGTTCGATCACATTGTGATTGATGGAAGGCATGTACCCAGCATACTAGACGTGCGCACATTTAGAGGTCCAAATGTCGACTCGGACCATTATTTTGTCGAAGCCAAGATGCGACTGCGCATATGCGCAGCGAATATGGCACGTTCTAGTGTTCGAGGGAAGCTGGACATCAAAAAGCTGCGATCACAAGAGACAGCCAGGTCGTTTTCCCATCGTCTTTCTAATGAGCTCCATTGCATCCCGTCCTCTCTCGAAAGTATTGGTGGACAATGGTCTCACATTGCTCACTCTCTGCGCAACGCTGCCAAAAGAGTCCTTGGTTTTGAGCGTCCTCCCCGCAGAAACCAATGGTACGATGAAGAGTGTCGTGACGCCACTGCGGCAAAGAATGCTGCCTACAGAAGAACGTTGCAGTCCACCACTACAAGAGCCACGGTGGAGGTGTACAGAGAGAAGAGGAGGGAAGAGAGACGCCTATTTAGAAGAAAGAAAAGGGAGCAAGAAAGACGTGATCGTGAGGAAATCGAGATGTGCAGGAGTAGACATGATGCTCGAAATTTTTATAAGAAGATAAGGCGTCTTACTACTGGTTTTAAGATCGGAGCAACCTCCTGCAGAGACGAACATGGTAATCTGGTTACAGATGCACATGGTGCACTGAGATTATGGAGACAGCATTTCTGTAATCTACTGCAAAGCGATGATGATACAAATTCCGCTGCTAGAGATGCTGTGCCGGACCCAATCAATGATGACGTTGTGATCCCGTCCCCCAGCCATGAAGAGGTCAAGGTTGCCATATGGCGACTGAAGAACAACAAAGCAGCCGGACCTGACGGTCTGCCCGCTGAACTCTTCAAGTATGGAGGCGATGAGCTGGTTAGGTGAATGCACCAGCTCATTTGCAGAATATGGCTGGAGGAAAGTATGCCCGACGATTGGAATCTCAGTGCCCTCTGTCCGATCCTGAAAAAGGGAGACCCCACAATATGCACCAACTACAGGGGTATAAGCCTTCTCCCTATCGCATATAAGGTTCTTACGAGCGTATTGCGTGAACGACTGAAGCCATTCGCCATCTCACTGATTGGACCTTATCAGTGCGGCTTCAGACCTGGTAAGTCCACCATTGACCAGATATTCACACTGCGCCAAATCCTGGAGAAGACCCATGAAAGTCAAGTCAACACACACCACCTCTTTGTCGACTATAAGGCAGCGTTCGATAGCCCGATAAGGGATCGCGTATATGCAGCAATGTCTGAGCTCGGTATTCCTGCAAAATTGATAAGACTGTGCAGAATGATGTTGAGTAATTCCCGCAGCTCCGTCAAGGTAGAAAGAGACCTCTCCGAGCCTTTTAATACCGTGCGAGGTTTCAGACAGAGCGACCCCTTATCCTGCGACCTCTTCAACTTCGTCATGGAGAGTGTTTTGCGAAAGGCGGGTGTGCATCGTAATGGCACTGTTTTTAACAAAAGTGTCCAGCTCCTTGCGTATGCAGACGATATAGACATCATTGGGCATACCAAGCGAGATGTCACCGCAGCCTTTAATGCTATTGAACGGGAGTCTGCTAAAATGGGTCTGGCGGTAAATGAGAGCAAGACGAAGTACATGTTGTCGACGAGTAGGGACGTTGATCGTATCGGCTCCCAGGTTACAGCCGGCAACTATACATTCGATGTGGTCAAGGAGTTCATCTACCTTGGCACCGCCATTACCAGCAAGAATGATGTCAGTCTAGAGATCAGGCGAAGAATCACACTGGCCAACGGGTGCTACTACGGTCTCGGTAGGCAGTTTAGTAATAGAGACCTCTCGCGTGCGACGAAGTTAACACTCTACAAGTCGCTTATTCTCCCGGTGCTTCTCTATGGTTCGGAAGCATGGACGCTGTCTTGCGCCGATGCAGCGGTCCTGGGGGTGTTCGAGAGAAAAGTTCTTCGTAAGATCTTGTAATGTGAGAATTTTATTAGGCTAAGAATACGTCTTCTTCACCGTTGTAAATATTATATATTATTTTTTTATTAACGTGAAATTTATTTCAATGAGATCATTCTTTTACTGGTCAGATAATAATTATCAAATTTCGAAGACAACAACAACAGCTACATATAATTAACTTCACTAAAAATTCTCACGAGTAAATAGAATCTTTTTTTTTGGAATTAACAATAATGATAAAACGGGCTCTGAGTAAAATTCTATTATTAATATATTCGAATAGGTATTACCTTTTATTTCTCTCATGTACGAAAGCTTTTATTATTTTTTTTTTGGGAAAACAACAAGAATAATCATGTCTAACGGTCAAGAAAAAAAGAAAAGTAGGTAATGAGTTGCAAAATTTTAATAAATTGCGTTCTTTTGTAAAATTGATTGATACCAAGAAGTTCACACGGAAGATTGGTATTTCGAGACACAAATAAAGGAACCAACAGACACGTGTGTTTTTATTTCAACATTGATTTAATAAGTTTCAAGAATAAAATAATTTTTAATATAAAAATCAATTTTATCAAGTTTAAAATATTGGAGAAATTTTTATTCTCAAGAATATTTCAAAAAAATATATTTTTTTGTGAATTTTATCTAATTTGGGGAAAATCTGCATATCAGGTAACGAACATGTTAGTCTACCGAAGATGATGGTATTATTTTAAACATTATAATTTTATATAATTTTGTACAGACTTGTATAGTGGAACTGGGTCTGGAGGGGTTGTGGATGAGTGCCTTCCAATTTTCCAGTTTTCACCATCCCCAACCCTTGGTATAAGGAAGTAACCTTATTGAATACTGTCAGTTAGTCGTTGTAAAATACAGGCACTAGATAAAAAAAAAGAATTAAGCCAGCACAAATTGTTCTCTTGCTGAGGGGCGAAGAAGAAAAGGGGAAAATAAGAAAGGAAATCTACACACCAGGAAAGATTTTATATGTTGCCGCTAAAACCTCATACTACTGACCAACTCCGTATTATGATGAGTCAAATGATGGTTGTCATATCAACCTTGTATATACCTACCTCCTACATTAGATTTTATCACATGCGATTAACATGCAAACATTTCTTATCCTACCTTCACTTGTTATCTAAGCCTTACCAAGTTCAGTATTATTAGACATCTGTCCATAAAAAGATCATACCTTCATTCTTCAAACAACAAACATATAGTTATTAACTACTCAATCTATCTATATATAAAAAAAAAGACAAAAGAAAAAAACAAAAAAAAAAAAAAAACTAATGTATTAACAACAAGTCATAATTACCTTTCTATACTTAATTCATTTATACTAATGTTTAAACTTTCCCTATATTATGATTAAATTTTGTAAACTTATCCTTAATTAATATTTTAAAATACCTAAAATTATTATCCTTAAATTAATATTTTAAAATACCTAAAATTATTATCCTTAATTAATAATTTAAAATACCTAAAATTATTACCCTTAATTAATAATTTAAAATACCTAACATTAACCAGTGTAAAAAGTATAACAATTTATATATACTGAACACCCTAACGAATATTACCAAAGAATATAAATCATATAGAATGCGCATCTCAACACTTATCCAAATATTTTGACAAAATTTTTTCAGACGCGGGAAGGAAGGGCAAAAGGCAAAACAAAAGAAAAGAGCGTAACAAAACAAGAGAAACCAAAGAGAAACTAATGTCACAGTGTATGCACTGTGCTAATGTGTGTTTTATTTCTTTTGCATTGTTGTTTAGATTTTTTCGTTTAGCCACACTACATACAGTGACGAAACTCCAACAACTATAACAAGAACAACACACAGCAAGATAGCCACAACAAAATTTTTGCACATACAACATCACAGTGTATAAGACGATAGCCACAACAAAATTTTTACTTCGTGTCTTTTTTTTTTGCTTAAGTACAGAAACGGTTTCATGCTAACAACAATATTCACATACAATACAATTTGTTTGTGTTTCTGTTCATGTGTTTGTGTTTCTTATTCATTGTGAGCTGTTTTCGTTTTTTAAATTTTAAAACGTAAAGAATGGTGTTCGTTGAAATATTTTTTTGTAATAAAGAATACAGTGCTCCAATACGACTATATAAGCTAGTGTAGGGCAAAGGATATGTAATTTGTAGTTGCGCGAAGGAAAATACATTAATCTACATCGAATATATAGCGCCCTATTTAATATCGTAATAAAAGTGTAGTTAGAAATATATTTTTTTATTATTATTTATTTAAGCTCAACAATTAATTTTATATTTATTTGAAATAAAAAGTTAACTAAACCAAAAAATGTAATTTCAAAAATATAAAAAAAACAAGTATATATTCATTAATGACAAATTTTCGATGATGATTTTTCAATTATAATAAAATTGAAAAAAAATTTATTTTTATTTTTAATTTATATATATATATATATATATATATATGTATGAATTATATATATGTGCGTATATATACATTTTTAAAAGAAAAGACACTTCAATTTTTTATGTTAAAAATATATAGTAAATAAATAAATAATAATCAAGATTAAAATTATTTCTTACATTATACCTCAAAGCATCAAAAAGTATGTATGTATATATATTTTGAGGATTTTCATCTCCATAAAGAGGCTAATAAAGTTACTTTTTTTAAAAATTATTTATTGGATAAAATATCTATTTTTGGAACTTCCTTTTTCTGTAGTCCAACAGCAATGTTTAATGACATTGTTGTTGTAATGCATTCATACATTCTTGAAATTTTTGACACCTGCTTGTCGCCAACACACAAAACAACAGTTACCTGAAAAAATTCCAAATAGAAGGGTATTGTTGTATGCTCTGGAAAATACTGAATTATTGCATTCTTTCTTTAAAAGAATCATTCAGTCGAAATAATTCATTCAAGAACGACACAAGCCTTCTTATTCTGTTGTCAGCTCTTAACAGCGTAAAGCGATTTTTAAACATATAGAAATAAGTGAAGAAATGAATTCGAGCAATAAGGAAAAAAAAAGAATTCTTTGCAATCGGGCATTAAGTGTTGCGTGGGGAAATGTGGAAAATCGAAGAGACATTTCAAGAACTTAAAAATGTTTAAATTTCCTCCGCCGGATAGTATTCTAGGTCAAATTTGGCGGGAGAAATGTCGAATTTCTGAGAAGGATTTTGATAAAAAATTATATATATGTGTAAATCATTTTTCAAGTTCCTACATTGGGGAAAAAAAATTAAAGGCGGAAGCTATTCCATCTGAAAATATGGATGAAATTGAAGAAGAAACGGAAGATTTAAACGCAGAGTTCAGGTTCTCCCCAAAAATTACAGATTGTAAAAACGTTGAGGCCCACTTCTGTAGTAATTGCGAAAAACAAGTTTTGCTTGCAGATCGGTACAAGAAAAAATATACTAATCTCCTCAAAAAATACAGAAATCTTAAACAAAATTTGAAATCAAAGAAACGCACAAAATTTGTCAGAAAGTTTAGCCGTAAAAATGTAGAGAAGTCTCTTAGAGAAACGATTGATTCTTTGCAAAATATTAGCACAGAAAGCAAAACTTTTTGTAAACTTTTGGTGACCTCTCGGCCAAAGGAATATTCTGAAGATGTCAAATATTTAGCTCAAAACATATTTTACAAATCCCAGTCCACATATTTTTTTTAAGGGATAAATTAAATTTAAGTCTGCCTCATGTTTCCACTTTGAATCGGTGGGCACCCATTAAATTTCTCCAACCCGGCTTGATAAAAAATGCCTTTGAACTCGTAAAGCAAAAGTGTGCCCAGTTGGATGACAGGGATGCCAAGCATATGACTTTGATCATGGACGAAATGAGTATAAGAAAAGAGTTAAGATACAATGCAAGTTTAGATTTAGTTGATGGATTCGAAACCATGGGATTTGAGAGAACCAATAAAATTGGCACCCATGTTTGTGTTTTTATGATCAAGTCTATATTTTCCAATTTTGCTATAATTCTAAATTATTTTATTTCCCATAATGGTTTATCTGCAGATTCTTTATGTAAAATTGTTAAAGAAAATATTAATATTTTAAAAAGCATTGGCATTAACATTTGTGCCCTTATATGTGATCAAGGCTCGACTAACCGAAAATGCTTTTCCAATCTTAAAGTATCTGCTGAAACCCCGTTTTTTGAAATAAGCGATCAAAAAGTTTTTTGCCTTTATGATTTCCCACACTTAATTAAATCTTTGCGGAATGGGTGGCTAAAATGTGACATAAAAACACCGGATGGAACAGCAAGCTTTCAGGTAATTAGGGAATTGTATGAAATGGAAGCAAATGCAAAAACAAAAATGTGCCCAAAACTAACACGGCAGCATATTTTTCCTAACACTTTTGAAAAAATGCGTGTAAAATTTGCCACACAAATTTTCAGCAGGACTGTTGCTGCTGCTATTAAAACAACGTCTGAAACCATAAAATTTAAGACATGTTCCGCAGAATTGGCTTTATCAACAGCTCAGTTTGTGGAAAAAATTGACAAAATTTTTGATTGTCTTAATAGTGGTTCCCTTTATGGAGATAATTGCTACAGATCTGCAATTCAAATTAACAATGAAGTATATAAATATATTCAGTTCTTTTTAGAATATTTAAAAAAGGTAGAGTTTGTAGATCAAAAGAAGCGTGTTTTCTTTTTAGATGGAATGAAACTCACCCTTAATTCAATTCTTATGTTAACAAATGAAATTTTAAGGGAAGGTGGTGATTTATATTTCTTAATGACAAAGTCCCTCAATCAAGACAAATTAGAAAACACTTTTTCTGTATTACGGCAAAAAGGTGGCAACAATAACAATCCATCCGTAGCCGAATTGAATAACATTTTGGCAAAATTAATGGTAACTAAAATAATTCAGTCAAGTTCGTCCAGCAATTGTGTGCATTTACAAGACGAGATAACTCAAGTTGATGCCAACTTTGAAGCAGATTTATGTATTGAACATAAAGAACCAAGTTACAATAAAATTGACGACGTTGATTTCGACAGCGATATATATGCAGATTATTTTTTGGAAGATGTTTTTCATAATTCTGCAGCTATAAATTTCGAACTTGTGTCGATGAGATACTTTGTTGGATACATAGCATTTAAAGTCATTCCAAAATTACAGTGCGAAAAGTGTAGTGCGGAATTGAGAAAGATTGATGAAGTTCTAACAGCCCCAAGCGAGCTTTTCATATATTATAAAAACTATCAATCGCTAACAGATTTTGGAAATTTAGATAAACTAATGGATGCAAGCAAAAAACATATTTTAATATTTCATAATGTCTTTAAATCTGAACCGCAAAAAATTGGTATAAAATCTTTTATTATTGAGTCATGTAAACGAATGACCCCAGAGTGGTTTGCCGACACTTGTTCTCAACACAGAATAGAGGTATTGGATTTTCTATTATTGGTTCTCCTTCGAAAACATTGCTCTTGGACTACAGAAAAAGGAAGTTCCAAAAAAAGAAAATTAGATATTTTATCCAATAAATAATTTTTAAAAAAAGTAACTTTATTAGCCTTTTTATGGAGATGAAAATCCTCAAAATATATATACATACTTTTTGATGCTTTGAGGTATAATGTAAGAAATAATTTTAATCTTGATTATTATTTATTTATTTATTATATATTTTTAACATAAAAAATTGAAGTGTCTTTTCTTTTAAAAATGTATATATACGCACATATATATAATTCATACATATATGTATATATATATATAAATTAAAAATAAAAATAAATTTTTTTTCAATTTTATTATAATTGAAAAATCATCATCGAAAATTTGTCATTAATGAATATATACTTGTTTTTTTTATATTTTTGAAATTACATTTTTTGGTTTAGTTAACTTTTTATTTCAAATAAATATAAAATTAATTGTTGAGCTTAAATAAATAATAATAAAAAAATATATTTCTAACTACACTTTTATTACGATATTAAATAGGGCGCTATATATTCGATGTAGATTAATGTATTTTCCTTCGCGCAACTACAAATTACATATCCTTTGCCCTACACTAGCTTATATAGTCGTATTGGAGCACTGTATTCTTTATTACAAAAAAATATTTCAACGAACACCATTCTTTACGTTTTAAAATTTAAAAAACGAAAACAGCTCACAATGAATAAGAAACACAAACACATGAACAGAAACACAAACAAATTGTATTGTATGTGAATATTGTTGTTAGCATGAAACCGTTTCTGTACTTAAGCAAAAAAAAAAAGACACGAAGTAAAAATTTTGTTGTGGCTATCGTCTTATACACTGTGATGTTGTGTGTGCAAAGTAAGAGAATTAACGAATTCTCTTTGCTAAGTAAGAGAGTAACAATTCTTTTTGCGGGTTCCAACATTACGACCCGCCATAAGAAATTTTACTTGTACGTGATGCACATTCTATATGATTTATATTCTTTGATATTACTCTTCGCAACAGCAAGCTGGAGGCCTTCAAGCAGCGTTGGAGATGTAAGAGAATGTAAGTTTTTTTTATTATTATTTTTATTTAAATTTGTTATACTTTCTCATTGATATTTTTTTGTTATAACCATATACTCTTTCAATAAGCTTGTTGATATCAAAGAGATTTTTTTTTATTTAAGTTAAAGAGTTGTGACACTTGTTCACACATATCTACTCTCATGATAAAGTAAAGAGCAAAGCTTAAAAATCTCTTCTTATATCAATTATTGTAAGAACATATTTTTTTTTACTTTCGATTATACTTTAATTACTTTATAATAAGTATTACTCCGTTATAATCGTATTCGTGTTCATAGGTACATTATGATAAATTATATTTCTCTTGAAATATCATTTTTAAATTAACACTAGCATAACCGAATAATTTTATTTGTATATTTTTCTATATATATTAAATTTTTTTTGTGATGAATTGAATTGATTATTAGCAATAAAAATATGAGATAAGAAAATTTTTAAAAAAATAGAACTTCTGGGTCTGATGAAATAAGGTATTTGTATTAGGGGTTTTCTACGGATATTTGTACTTTTGGGGAACAACAGAAAACCATTGGTTGGGAGGGTTTAGAGTTCCCGAACGTTACCATCTACGTTCTAAAGGTCTGCGTGAAGACAAAACTGAGGAGTGTTCTTAAAGATTTAAAGGGCATAAAAATCGCGCGTGATATTTTGTTGTTGTTTTAATGGTGTATGACACGAGATCAATTAGAAATCAAGATCCCCGCCCATATCTCCCGAACTGGCTAGTCTGCAAGCACGTGCGAGCGTTTTCTAATCTGATCCTGGGATTGTAATGGTAAGGTACATAACTACATTGGTAGGGTTTTTTTTTGTTTTGCTTCTTTTAAACTTTCATTCAAATCTAATAGGTTATGACTATTATGTTAAAGTGGCTTCTTCTTACTACCAGACCCCCTCATCCTTACCCTACGTCCCTAACACCAGTCATAGTGTGCACATGTGTACATATGTATATATTAAAAAAATAAAACCGTACATTACAATAATAAATGGCGCCCAACGTGGGGCCCAAAACAACAATGAGAATTTTTTTTTTGCATCAGTGCATTTATGGAAAAATTTAAAACTTACGTATTTAGTCTTCACCTTACATCAGTTGATTTTTGGGCACTACCAACATATAACACCTTCAGTTCAATAATATGGAAAACACGAGGAAGGACTTTTGGGATATTAGTTCATACAGTGCTCGTTTTTTTTTTTTGGTTTTTACCAAGAATGCAATTTTCTTCAGCTCTTTTGGAATTACTGGTTTTAAGTAGTTAGTTGTTACTTATACAGTCCATTACAGTATTGTTGGATTTTTCATTCCTTTATGTTTTATGAAATAATATCTTAAATTTCGTTCTAGGATATGGGGTAATGTTTTGATCAAGGTTTGATGAGATATGTAGGTAATTTTGGAATTGCAATTGTGAGGCATTTTAAGCGTTTGCCCTGGTTGACCACTTTCTCTTCATATCAAAGCTATTCTTTCATCAAAGCACTCGCTCCATAACCGCAACTTCAGCTTTGTTTTCACTGAAGAGATCTTATTTTTTTTATTATTATTTTTTTTGTTAAATACTTTTTTTTAAAAGACCCTAATGAAGTTCTATTGAATTATAATATATGATCATGTCGAATAATAATAGTGATGAAAATATTCCCTATGGGACAGGCGTGGGTAAAAGGCCACAGTGCTCAGTTTGTGTTAAGGATTATGAGGTAGATGACGTTGTAGTATCGACTCCTTGTGGTCATATATTTCACAAAGAATGTATTGTAAAGGTTATTAAGGAAACACAAAGTTGTCCTGTTTGTGCGACTGCTTGTAGGCAAACAAGACTTAAGTCTCATAATATTTTAGAGGGTACAAATAATGCCTCTACTACTACCCAATCAGTAGCTTATAATAGTGTAAATCAGGGAGCTATTCCTAAAGCCCCAATTCAAAACAAGAAACAGCATGGACATAACTTGGCTGACTGGACAATGGCTCAGGCTGCAGTTGTCAATGTGGATCACCCTGGAGACAATGCAGGTCAATCTTTGGATGATTTACTTAACATTTCACAGCAAAATATAAATCTTCGTCGTGGTGGGGAACATAACGACATTAGCGATAGTACCTTGCAATATCTAATAAATGAAGCTGTACGGCAGCAAATGAGTAACTTGAATTTTAACCAGAATTATATCCCAAATAATTTAACGGCAAATCAGGATAATAGAAATAGTTTAGGAGCGCGTAATTTTGAGAATAACTCTAGAAATTCTTTAAATAGAAATAGTTTAATACAGAATCGGAATCATATGAATGGAAATTTTAGATTAAATTGGACTCCAGACAAAATATCGTCAATTTTATCCGGATGGCAAATTAAATTTAGTGGTTTGTTGGAAAGTGGAATTTCAGTGGATAGTTTTATTTATCGCGTTCATGCATTAACTATACAGAGTTTGAGAGGAGATTTTGATACTTTGTGTCAACATATTCACATCTTGTTTACGGACAAGGCCATGGATTGGTATTGGCGTTTCCATAGGACGGTGAATAGGGTAGATTGGGAATCACTGTGTAGAGAGTTAAGAAACCAATTCAGGGACCGCAGAACTGATTTTGATCTTCGGGAACAGATGAGAGGTCGAAAACAGAGAGTGGGTGAAAAATTTGATTCATTTTATGATTCTATCCTGCAAATAATGGATCGTTTGCAAACTCCTTTATCTGAATATGATTTAGTGGAAATAGTGAAAAGGAATTTACGTCCAGAAGTTCGCCGAGAAATATTACATTTTAGAATTAATTCTATTTCTGCGTTGAGAGATTTTGTACAAAAGCACGAAATTTTAGATGAAGAATTAAATAGATATAGACCTAACAGATCATTTGCATCGAATAGAATAGTATCGGAAGTAGAAGTTGAGAACTGGGATGAGGAAAAAGTTGTAGAAGTTGATGAAGTAGACGAAATCATTTGCTGGAATTGCTCAAAAGGAGGTCACAAGTTTGAGGATTGTTTAGAAGGAAGAAGAATTTTTTGTTATGGTTGTGGATCTCCAGATATTTTTAAGCCGAATTGCCCTAAGTGTACAAAATTTCCAAAAAACTGCTTGAACAAGAGGGTGAGGACAAAATTTCAGTCAAAAGGAACTCAGATGTAAAGTCATCTGCATGTCAAACAGATACAATAGAGGATGATAACTTTGAATGTAAAAATAGAATTATAGATTACAATATATCACCGAAATATTTGAAGCCATACCATATTAGATTAAGAGAGTATCAGGAAGCCAAATCTAGAATATTTAGTGAGGAAATTTTGAAGGTTGATAATAAAAGGAGAACAAAAAGATCAACAAAGAGAATGAGGGAATTTTGGAAAAACGTTTTGAAAAATAGGAGGTTAATTTGTTCATCATTAATATCGGATAAAAGTAAGTTTGACATAAGGCCCTTTGCAACAGTTAAAATATTTGATGATGATGTAGTTGGGATGATCGATACGGGGGCAACAGCTTCTTGTATAGCGTCTGATTATGCCAAAAGATTTTTAGAGGAAGGTAAACATCCTTATCTAAAGTTTAGAGTAATTTTAAGGACAGCCGATGGTAAACAGCACTCCACTGTTGGGAGTGTTAACACATCAGTAACTTTTAGGGGAAAGACTGAGAATATAAAATTTTTGATAATACCGAACTTGAGTCAAAATTTGTATTTGGGAGTGGATTTTGTAAGGACCTTTAAATTAGCCAAGGACTTGTTTTGTGAGAATTTTTCGGCCATAGGAGATCTTTGTTCTAATATTGAAAATCATGAGGATAACGTTTATCAATTAACGGATAGCGAACGATTCAGGCTAAACGAGGCCATAAGGGCATTTCCTTCATATTCTAAACTTGGTCTAGGAAGAACGTCTTTAGTTACTCATGTCATAGATACGTCTGATAATAAACCTATTAAACAAAGATTCTTTGCTGTGTCACCAGCAATGGAAAAATTATTATTTCAAGAAATAGATCGAATGCTTGAATTAGGTGTGATTGAAGAATCGCAGAGTCCATGGTCGTCACCGGTGGCATTGGTCAGCAAGCCCGGAAAAGTGAGGTTATGTCTGGACGCAGGGAAATTGAATAGTGTCACAGTGAAAGATGCCTATCCTTTGCCATTAATTGATGGAATCCTCAGTAGGCTTCCTAAGGCAAGATTTATTACAAGCCTTGACCTTAAGGATGCCTTCTGGCAGATTCCATTGGATGATGCGTCAAGGGAGAAGACAGCTTTCACTGTGCCAGGTCGTCCGCTGTACCAATTTGTTACCATGCCATTTGGTTTATGTAACGCGCCACAGACAATGACACGATTGATGGATAAAGTTATACCGGCTCACTTACGGCATCAGGTCTTTGTTTATTTAGATGACTTGTTACTGATAACCGAGACATTCGAGGAACATCTTGTATTACTATCTGAAGTAGCGTTTCATTTGAGAAAGGCAAATCTGACCATAAATATTGAAAAAAGTAAGTTTGTTTTGAAGCAAGTTAAATACTTAGGACACGTTATTGGCCACGGGACGATAAGGACTGATCCTGATAAGGTAAAGGCTATTAGGGATTATCCGCTTCCCAAGTCTGTTCGTCAGTTAAGGCGTTTCTTAGGAGTATGTGGGTGGTATAGGCGTTTTGTCCGTAACTTCGCAACTTTAACATCTCCTCTTACCGATATGTTACAGAAAAATAGGAAATTTAGTTGGTCAGACGAAGCCTTGGCTTCATTTGAAAAGTTGAAGGAGTCCTTATGTTCAGCACCAGTGTTACACAATCCAGATTTTACCCGTCCGTTTTCAATACAATGTGACGCAAGTCAACATGGGATCGGTGCAGTACTCGCACAAACAAACAACGATGGTGATGAAGTACCAGTAGCTTTTATGAGCCATAAATTGACTTCAGCCCAAAGAAACTACTCTGTTTCTGAACAGGAGTGTTTAGCAGCAGTGATGGCAATTAAGAAATTTCGGGCTTATGTAGAGGGCCATCAATTTGAAATCTTGACGGACCATGCATCACTCAAGTGGCTGATGAGTCAATCTGACTTACATGGAAGACTCGCAAGATGGGCTTTAAAACTACAGGGCTTCAATTTTACAATTCGTCACAGAAAGGAAAGTCAAAATGTTGTGCCAGATTCGTTATCGAGAATGTATGCTGAGAATAATGATGAATTGTATAATTTAGATAAAGAAAGTGTTTTTATAAGTGAATTTGATTCTTCCATAGAGATCGATTTAGAATCGCCAGAATTTAAATCTTCTGAATATCTATTGCTAATTGAAAAACTTCGAGATAAATTAAAATATTTGCCTGATATCAGGATCAAAGATGGATTCATTTATAAGAGAGTAGAACATGCCTCAGGAAACGAGATTCAGGAACAATTATCGTGGAAACTTTGGTTACCTTCCACACTGACTCTGGATGTAATCAAGAGAGCCCATGATCATCCCCTATGTGCTCATGGAGGATTAGGCAAAACTCTAAGCAGATTAAAGACATTTTTCTTTTGGCCGAAAATGACGAAACAGGTTAAAGACTACGTTTTATCTTGTGAGATTTGTAAACAAACCAAGGCACCCAACAAGATTTTAAGACCACCAATGGGACAGCAGAATGTATCGGTCCGTGTTTTTCAAAAGCTTTATATTGATTTATTAGGTCCTTACCCCCGGTCATCTTCAGGTAATATAGGCATTATCATCGTGTTGGATCATTTGTCAAAATTTCATTTTCTTGAACCCATTAGAAAACTTACGTCAAAACCCATAATAGAATTTTTAGAGAAACGTATATTTCATATCTTCGGAGTTCCCGAATCGATCACATCAGATAATGGTGTTCAATTTAAATCGCACCAATTTGAAGACTTTCTTAAATCTTACGGTGTGTACCACAATCTTACTGCATTACACTCACCTCAGGCGAACGCAAGTGAGCGAGTTAACCGTTCGATTTTGGCGGCAATTAGAGCCTATATAAAGCCTTCTCAGAAAAATTGGGACGAAAACCTATCTGAAATAAGCTGCGCCTTAAGAAGCTCAGTACACGTTAGTACTGGTTTCAGCCCTTATTATATGTTGTTTGGACAAAATATGCTACTCAGTGGTAAATCGTATCACCTCTTACGTTTTTTGAATGTGTTACAGGAACCGGATATTGATATTAAGGCTGACGAACGATTAGAACTAATAAGACAGCAGGCCCAAGAAAAAATTAAAAGATCTTATGAAAGTAATGTTAAATACTATAATCTTCGTTCACGACCAGTTAATTATCAAATAGGACAAATCGTTTTTCGCAGAAGTTTCGCACAATCAAAGGCAATAGATCATTTCAGTAGTAAATTGGCAAATCAATTCGAAAAGGCAAAAGTCATTGCAAAACATGGTTCAAGTTATTATGAATTGGAGGACATGTCAGGAAAAAATTTAGGTAAATTTCATGCTAAAGATATTCGTAGTTAACTTCAGATCTTGACTCATAATTCATTCGAATATTCGTCAATATCTGTTTTGTAATGTGAGAATTTTATTAGGCTAAGAATACGTCTTCTTCACCGTTGTAAATATTATATATTATTTTTTTATTAACGTGAAATTTATTTCAATGAGATCATTCTTTTACTGGTCAGATAATAATTATCAAATTTCGAAGACAACAACAACAGCTACATATAATTAACTTCACTAAAAATTCTCACGAGTAAATAGAATCTTTTTTTTTTTGGAATTAACAATAATGATAAAACGGGCTCTGAGTAAAATTCTATTATTAATATATTCGAATAGGTATTACCTTTTATTTCTCTCATGTACGAAAGCTTTTATTATTTTTTTTTTGGGAAAACAACAAGAATAATCATGTCTAACGGTCAAGAAAAAAAGAAAAGTAGGTAATGAGTTGCAAAATTTTAATAAATTGCGTTCTTTTGTAAAATTGATTGATACCAAGAAGTTCACACGGAAGATTGGTATTTCGAGACACAAATAAAGGAACCAACAGACACGTGTGTTTTTATTTCAACATTGATTTAATAAGTTTCAAGAATAAAATAATTTTTAATATAAAAATCAATTTTATCAAGTTTAAAATATTGGAGAAATTTTTATTCTCAAGAATATTTCAAAAAAATATATTTTTTTGTGAATTTTATCTAATTTGGGGAAAATCTGCATATCAGGTAACGAACATGTTAGTCTACCGAAGATGATGGTATTATTTTAAACATTATAATTTTATATAATTTTGTACAGACTTGTATAGTGGAACTGGGTCTGGAGGGGTTGTGGATGAGTGCCTTCCAATTTTCCAGTTTTCACCATCCCCAACCCTTGGTATAAGGAAGTAACCTTATTGAATACTGTCAGTTAGTCGTTGTAAAATACAGGCACTAGATAAAAAAAAAGAATTAAGCCAGCACAAATTGTTCTCTTGCTGAGGGGCGAAGAAGAAAAGGGGAAAATAAGAAAGGAAATCTACACACCAGGAAAGATTTTATATGTTGCCGCTAAAACATCATACTACTGACCAACTCCGTATTATGATGAGTCAAATGATGGTTGTCATATCAACCTTGTATATACCTACCTCCTACATTAGATTTTATCACATGCGATTAACATGCAAACATTTCTTATCCTACCTTCACTTGTTATCTAAGCCTTACCAAGTTCAGTATTATTAGACATCTGTCCATAAAAAGATCATACCTTCATTCTTCAAACAACAAACATATAGTTATTAACTACTCAATCTATCTATATATAAAAAAAAAGACAAAAGAAAAAAACAAAAAAAAAAAAAAAAAAAACTAATGTATTAACAACAAGTCATAATTACCTTTCTATACTTAATTCATTTATACTAATGTTTAAACTTTCCCTATATTATGATTAAATTTTGTAAACTTATCCTTAATTAATATTTTAAAATACCTAAAATTATTATCCTTAAATTAATATTTTAAAATACCTAAAATTATTATCCTTAATTAATAATTTAAAATACCTAAAATTATTACCCTTAATTAATAATTTAAAATACCTAACATTAACCAGTGTAAAAAGTATAACAATTTATATATACTGAACACCCTAACGAATATTACTCTTCGCAACAGCAAGCTGGAGGCCTTCAAGCAGCGTTGGAGATGTAAGAGAATGTAAGTTTTTTTTATTATTATTTTTATTTAAATTTGTTATACTTTCTCATTGATATTTTTTTGTTATAACCATATACTCTTTCAATAAGCTTGTTGATATCAAAGAGATTTTTTTTTATTTAAGTTAAAGAGTTGTGACACTTGTTCACACATATCTACTCTCATGATAAAGTAAAGAGCAAAGCTTAAAAATCTCTTCTTATATCAATTATTGTAAGAACATATTTTTTTTTACTTTCGATTATACTTTAATTACTTTATAATAAGTATTACTCCGTTATAATCGTATTCGTGTTCATAGGTACATTATGATAAATTATATTTCTCTTGAAATATCATTTTTAAATTAACACTAGCATAACCGAATAATTTTATTTGTATATTTTTCTATATATATTAAATTTTTTTTTGTGATGAATTGAATTGATTATTAGCAATAAAAATATGAGATAAGAAAATTTTTAAAAAAATAGAACTTCTGGGTCTGATGAAATAAGGTATTTGTATTAGGGGTTTTCTACGGATATTTGTACTTTTGGGGAACAACAGAAAACCATTGGTTGGGAGGGTTTAGAGTTCCCGAACGTTACCATCTACGTTCTAAAGGTCTGCGTGAAGACAAAACTGAGGAGTGTTCTTAAAGATTTAAAGGGCATAAAAATCGCGCGTGATATTTTGTTGTTGTTTTAATGGTGTATGACACGAGATCAATTAGAAATCAAGATCCCCGCCCATATCTCCCGAACTGGCTAGTCTGCAAGCACGTGCGAGCGTTTTCTAATCTGATCCTGGGATTGTAATGGTAAGGTACATAACTACATTGGTAGGGTTTTTTTTTGTTTTGCTTCTTTTAAACTTTCATTCAAATCTAATAGGTTATGACTATTATGTTAAAGTGGCTTCTTCTTACTACCAGACCCCCTCATCCTTACCCTACGTCCCTAACACCAGTCATAGTGTGCACATGTGTACATATGTATATATTAAAAAAATAAAACCGTACATTACAATCTTTGGTCCTCTAAGGCATGGCGATGAGTTTCGCATTAGAACCAACCATGAGCTGTATGAGCTCCTCCGCGATGTGGGCGTTGTTCAGCGCATTAACATCCAGCGGCTACGCTGGCTCGGCCATATTGTTCGGATGGATGAATCTGCTCCAGCGAGAAAAGTTTTCGATGCGAAGGTCACTGGACGTCGGCGTAGAGGACGACCGTGTTTACGTTGGAAGGACCAAGTTGATAAAGCCCTGTCGTTAATTGGTGTGACCAACTGGAAGAGGCGCGCGCTTAGCAGAGACGCCTGGAGACTAGTGTTAAGGCAGGCCGAAACCCGTTGACGGGTTGTTATGGCCAGCTAAGTAAGTTTCTTCAGACATTTGTTGTTTTTTGTTTCCTCACAATTTCACTCACAAAAAATAAGTTTGAATGTGTTTATAGCATAAAGAGAACGATAAGTTGACAATTAGTTTAGATTCATAGTGAGTGACTGAGTCACAGTGTAATCAGTGACGAAGCTCCAACAACTATAACAAGAACAACACAGCTAAGATAGCCACAAATTATAATAATGAGAGATAGATGTATTAGTATATACAGCTATCTCATTTTTCTCCAGTACTTAATATAGCCAAAACAAAATGTTTAGCATACACATAACATCACAGTGTATAATAAGATAGCCACAACAAAATTGCGCACACAGTGTATAATAAGATAGCCACAAGAAAATTTTTTGCACACACAATGTGTGTCACACATCAAAGTGTATAAAAAGATAGCCACAACAAATTGTAACAGCTGATTTTAAACTTTTTGAGCTATTATTTCCTTCATCACTGTATTACACTGTGACTGAGTTTCTTTCGCTTTAGTTTCCTTCGACATAGTGAGCCTGGTTGTTAGACTGTTTTCTTTTCGAACATGAAAACTGTGTTATAAACCATGTAACCAAAACTTGTTTTTCTCAAAATCTAGTTTTATGCCTAGAAACAAGAAATTGGAAAAGTATTATAAGTTTTAATTTTGATATTTTTTTTGTATTTTGTAATAATTTTTTATATTTCTTATAGTTTTTTGCCATCATAAAGTTTAAAAGCAAAGCTTGCTCCGCCAACTTATTTTATAATGCAAATAATTTACATAGGTCTCATACGACGTTACATTTTCTAGGTCTCTTTGTTTGTCGTAAGGATTGTAAGGTGCATTTGACATGGCAGCTGAGCTACTTTTTTTTCAGCCAATTTGTGAATATAGTTGTCAATTTTTGCTTCGTTTTATGTACATTGTTTTTGTTTTCATACTTTTTGTTTTGGTTTTTTGACAGTTAACTACCCTAAGTCTATGTCCACACTTGGCGAGGCGAGTCGGCAACTTTTGTAGTTTGTAGACGATTACGGTGAGGGGAATAAAAGAAGAAAAATACTTGCCCGTTCTCGGCGATTCTTTATATTCCGTCATTCGTTTTTTGTCTTTGTAGTTGATTATTTGACATTTCCTTTCATATTTTTTTTCGCTTTTTAGTGTACGCGTCTTTTTCATACAATCGCAGCGTTGGTTTTTCTTGTGTTGCAAATTGCAGCGTTGCCAGTTTATGTGTAATTACACAAATGGAAGAGAACACTTTTTCTTTAAATATTTTTAGACCATACATTTTTTTTTATTTTGTCTCACCATTATTTCATTTAAATTATTTATAATAATTTAATTCAATTCTTCATGTTTTTAAGTCAACCCATAATATTGGTTACCATACAATTTCATTTCATAAAAATTAAATATTGTTCAATACCAGAAACAATTATTTATAATAATTTAATTCAATTCTTCTTGTTTTTAAGTCAACCCATAATATTGGTCACCATACAATTTCATTTCATAAAAATCAAATATTATTCAATACCAGAAACAATGTCAATCTTATGATAGCAAGATGTCGGTTAGAAACTACGAAGCAACGCATTGAATATACGGATAGTATGGAATTTAATAATCGCCCTCAAGATATTAAACATATACAAAGAATATAAATTTTCACGAAAAGAATAAAGGAATATTTGCTTCACGACTTAGAAACTCTTCTCATATGATTTACAGCAATCGTATACAATATCCTATAAATTAATAATTAAATTTTGTGTGTATATATTACTATTTTTTTACTTTTATTTCTTTTCTTTCTTTGTAAATTATATACATACATATATAGAATAGTCGCCGTGGTCTAGTGGTTAGTGTGTTGGCTTACTAAGACTAAGACCCTGGGTTCGACTCCAGGCTCCGACATCTTCAAAAAAAAAAGAAATATGAAAAAA
This sequence comes from Metopia argyrocephala, assembly GCA_963576795.1. Taxonomy (NCBI): domain Eukaryota; kingdom Metazoa; phylum Arthropoda; class Insecta; order Diptera; family Sarcophagidae; genus Metopia; species Metopia argyrocephala. Next base: position 73,735,072 of record OY756209.1, on the reverse strand, counting down.
TATTTCTTTCGGCGACTACCTCCCAGCAGTCTTCTGGCAAAAGCTCTGAGAGTAATTAATTGCCATGAACAAGCTTCTCAAGTCTGTCGTTCGGAGTCGACATTAAACTGTAGGTCCCGGTACTCATGGATAAAAATTGACACACACAACATGAGAGCTGCGAGAAGCTAGGCCGTAATCCTGACACAGGGTTGTAAAGGCCAGTTATGTATGTATGTATATAGAATTAAACCTTTAGATGAATATCTTAAAATATTTGGGGATTCAAATGGACATTTTAAAGTCATATATCAAAAAACAATAAAACGAAAAACTATGATTGCTGTAAACAACCCGTCATAGTTTAATATATTGTATTTAATTTTGTTTTTTTATTATTTTTTATTTTTCAATTTATGACAAAATGGTAAATATAGGTTGAAAAGTCTTATTGTTTTATGACTTTTTTATTCAAAGACCAACAACAAATTTTTTAAACTATTTTAAAATTGTATGATATTATGACAATATGACTTGATAGGACCCCGTTGGAATACCCCAATTATATATTGTACATGTGTAATTCAAATACCAGCTTGTCCCAATAAAGACTAAGTGATGCTGAGGCAATCTTAATTTGATATGCTAATAATATAAAGGAATAAATAGTAATAAAAAAAATTCTTTAAGCATTAATAGTAAAACATTTAAATATTTTCAAGGTGACTTTTTCAAAATTTATACCAATTTTAAAATATGTCCACTGGTGATCTAAAGCAAACATTTTTGGAAATTATTAAACTATAAGTTAATTGCCTTTCAGTGGGGACAATATGCTTTTTAAAATATTACGAATCATAATGAAATGTAAATGTATGCAAAAAAATTAAAATAGATTTTAATTCAAATGGTGAATAAGGTCAGCAAATTCACTTTTTGTTATTTTGTATATGACCGTTAAATTGCTGAATGTTTAATCGACACATAATACGTGAATACAAAATCTAGCTGTTAAGAGACAAGGGAAGAGAAATATTTTTATTTTTCATTAATAGAAAATTTAATTGTGAAGCATGACGATATTACATTGAAAGAAAATATTTTGTTTATATCAACCGATTTTCATTATTTGCAGCTTATTTTATATCTAACATTCCTTAATTTTAAGATAAATTATGTCTTATCATAAGACATTATAAAAACTTCTTCAAAATTTAAGCGGTGCTCCCGAACTACTTCAAGTACCTAGTCTTCATTAGCACTAGTATTCAGCTATAAATACTTTAATATTGTTTGGGCTGTTCAAATTGCTCTAGTAATAATTTTACGGCTTTGTCTTCTATAGGGAAATTTATAAATACACAAATATTTATTCTCATATTAAAATAATTACAAAAATAAAAAGCATTGTATTTAAGGTATGAATATATTTTGGACAATCTATAAAATTTTGTGTAATTTCTAAGTATTTTCTGTGGCAACACAGCATAAATGTCAAATTGTAAGAAAAAGCAAGCAAAAGAAAACACAAAAGTTGCTGAACAACAACAAAAAGTTGGGCAACTAAACTCGTCGAGTGTGGACACGAAGACAAGTTTAAAAGAGAATTGGTGAAGAATTGCCGGACTCGAATCGCCAAGTGTGGACATAGACTAACAAGCCTCAAAATGCTGTGTTGTTTTTGTTACTGTTTTACTTGTTGTAATCTCAAAGGCACCTTATGATAATTGCGCCGTGGTGTATGCTAAAAATTTTATTGTGGCTATCTTGTTATACACTGTGATATTGTGTGTGCAAAAATTTTGTTGTGGCTATCTTGCTGTGTTTTGTTCTTGCTATAGTTGTTGGAGTTTCATCACTGTATACATTGTGTCTACAGTTTAAACACGACTCCGAACGGCACATTTGAGAAACTTTTTCATGGCAATCAATTACTCCCAGAGCTTATGCCAGAAGACTGCTGTGAGGTAGTCGTCGAAAGAAAATTTTTTTTTCATATTTCTTTTTTTTAAGATGTCAGAGCTTAGATTTGAACACGGCGTTAACGCCTTAGTAAACCAATACACTAACCACGGCGACTACTCAAATAAAATGCACCATATAAATAACAGATTCTTTGGAAGATGCCTGAAAAAAGAATTTTAATAAAACCTGATACGTAAAAGCATTGTGTGAATTGGGTGTAGTACTCATTTTCGAAAAGTAGTTCTAAAACATATTTTATAAATTTAATTGCTTTGTAATGGCATCAGGCCTTATTTACATCCCTCTGCGTCGAATGAGTCGGTTTTTTTTTAAAAAGAAATAGTAAGTTTCGAAATAATATAAAAATTGTATATGCATTACATAGAATATGTAATTTAAAGTGACTTTGGAAAGTGCAATTCCGTTCTCGTAGGTAACGTATCCCCAGAGCGATTTGTACCTGAACATATTGAAGTTCCCGATTATTACCACAAACTTATGGAACCTGGAAGCACATTGGGCGAACCTGAAATTAAATCCTCTGTGCAAATAGAGAAAATGCGTAATAGTTGTCGATTAGCGGCCAATATACTTAAATCGTGCGAAAATATTGTTAAAGTAAAAAATTTATTTGTATAGATTCATGTGAAAATTACAAATAAAATTTATTTTTAGGTGGGTGTCAACACGGATAAAATCGACTGTTTTGTTCATCAAAATATTATAGCTTCTGGTGCATACCCTTCTCCTCTTCGTTATGCAGGCTTTCCTAAATCAGTATGTACGTCTGTAAATAATGTTGCTTGTCATGGAATTCCCGACGATCGTCCTCTTCAAGATGGCGACATCATCAATATTGATGTTACCGTCTTTTTGAAAGGCTATCATGGTGATTGTTCAAGAACATTTGCTGTTGGAGAGGTCGATGTTCGAGGTAGATATATTATACAGAAGACTGAAGAATGTCTACTAGGATGTATAAGGTTATGTAAGCCTTATGTGAAATTCAATGCTATTGGAAACTTTATAGAAGAATTCTGCAAAAAAGCTGAAATAAATACGATTCCTGCATTTATTGGTCATGGTATTGGGAGTTATTTTCACGGTCCACCAGAAATTCTTCACTTCAGTAAGTTTTCCTTTTGTTTTTTGTTCTTTATTATTAATTTAAAAAGCTTTGCAGGAAACGATATGCCAGGTGTAATGCTTCCAGGAATGACCTTCACAATTGAGCCAATATTAACATTGGGAGAGCCTCAAATAGAAATTCAGGATGATGGCTGGACTGCTATGACCGTCGATGGGGCTAGAAGTGCTCAATTTGAGCACACAATTTTAATTACTGATAATGGAAATGAGGTATTAACAGTACCTGATTAAATTAATGAAGACAAAACTTTTGCAATGTTTAATATTAGACTTTTTATATATATTAAAATGGGCAATTTCTGAAAAAAAATTAACTACAAATTGCCTGTGATGCAACCTTTTGTGTTGGCTTTTGTATAGGTAAAAATAATTTGAATTCTGGCGGCAATTCATCTTCAGAGTATAGCCTATCTGAGAAGTAAACACGTCTAATTCGGCAGTTTGCATGTATTTGTACCCTTAAAGTCTCGACATAATTGGTTCCATAAGCTCTTCTAGTAAAGTCTGAAAGATTAAACTGTATTTGATTCCAACCTTCATCTAAACGCATTGGCATAGTGCATATGAATGGCTTAACACGTGTCGTTGATTGGTAGTTACTGGCACGAAAGCGTCTTCTTACGTTTTTGTCGTCGAGTACCTTAAAATATATGTATTTAAAATATAAAGGATTCATGTATGTAGAATTTACAGTTCGCTTACCTGTACTTCAAAGGTGAAATATTTCTTCAAATTTTTTATAATCATTACTAAAAAGGGTAACTTTATTCCCAATGTTTTTTTTGGATCTGCAGGGCAAGTTACAAACGTTGTACTAACGTTTGTTCCTACTATTTCAAGAACTAAACTTTGTATATCATTATCCGTTATACGCTTGATGTGGCCATTTCTGACTTTTTTATCCCATATTTGTAAAGGCTTACTTCCTATACTATATAAAATTGACAAAAATCCAGACTGAAATGTGTTTTTAAACATTGCTTTTTAGACACTAAAATTTTAAAATCGAACAAATAACTAACAAATAAGCTATAAAGCTGGAAATTTTGTTTGCATTGATTTGTAATTAAAATATTGCCATATCAACAATATTTGTTGCCATACCGGTTGCGTATATACTTCAATAACTGGGTTTGCATCATACAGCTTTTCATATTATATATGAAATTAAGTTCTTATTTAAATATGTTTTTCGTTATACATATAACTCTAAGGCCCAGTGTTTAACTTTATATTTAAATGTGAAATTAGTTAATTTTCATATAAATTTAAATGGCATTTAAATACAGTTTCAGCTTTTCAGTCATAAATTTAAGTTTGTATTTAATTGTGACAAAAGTACTGCAGCACCACCAAATGTAAACAAACTTTGCAGAATTTTTTCCAGAAACAGCTGTGATTGGCTGCAACAAAATAAAACAGCAGAAATAAAATAAAAATATTATTGATAAGCTTTAATCAAATACAAAGAACGTAATTAATATACATATATTCATTTTATAATTTAAAAACGAGTTTTATTCATAATATGCCCATTTTTAACAAAGAATTAAAACCATTGTTGATTGTTTTATTTTTATTTGAATAACGTAAAAATAAGATGGCGAGAACATGTGTTTATATGTAAAACTTAAATGGACAAGGCTGGTCATTTAAATGTCATTTAAGTTTCATTTAACTTTGCTAGATACGTTTCCAATTTTGTTAGTAACTTGTTTTATGAAATTTTATCATAATATAATATGAAATTTATGCTTTTGGGGATAAGCATGTCTCTATAGCGATTTCGTCACCATTTTAAATTTTTTTTACAGACGTGCGAAACGCACAATTGGCGTAACGGTTGTTATGTACTTCTACCTTTTATTAATAAGTTTCTGACTTTCAGTTACATACATACATACATAACTGGCCATTACCATCAAGGTTACGGCCTAGCTTCTCGCAGCACTCATGTTGTGTGTGTTAATTTTTATCCATGAGTATCGGGACCTACAGTTTAAAGTCGACTCCGAACGACAGATTTGAAAAGCTCTTTCATGGCAATCAATTACTCTCAGAGCTTTGGCCAGAAGACTGCTAAGAGGTAATCGCCGAAAGAAATAATTTTTTCATATTTCTTTTTAAGATGTTGTAATGTACACACTACTTTTCAACCATAAGCTGTCAAAACTAATGTGTGCCATCCTTGCGATGAAGTTATCGAACCGAATGTTGAGACTGTCAGTCGTTCAAAGTGTTAAGGATGTTGACTGAACCAAAATCAGTACACAGAGGTTAACTTAGAACGGCCTGTGGGAGTCTATGATTGCTAGCTTGCAGCCGGGGTTGGGTGGATTCGTGACCTATTCTAGTAACCCGAAATTCATGACATCGAAATATTGTATTATTATAAAGACTCCTTGTTCACTGAATAAATTTACGTTAATAGGACCTGATAGTACAGCAACAAAAAAAAACCTCTACCGTAGTATTGTATGAGAAGTTTGCACAAAGTGCTATTTATTATCTTGAATCGTTGACAGGTTTCCCAGATGTAGTCGAGAAACTGCGCCTCATAATCCGCCCTTAACCATGATCCTACTGGAGTAAATATTTTCAGGTAGGATCCCAAATTAAGTTTGCCTCAAACGCTCATATGAGAAAACACATAATAGTGCATTTACACCAAACTCAAATCAAGTAAATTTAATTTGAAATCACTTTTAAAATCTATAGTGTTTACACCGAAATTTTTTGACAACTAGTGGGATTTCATTTTCATTAAAATAACACCAAATTAAGAAATAAATAAATAAAATAATTTTTTCTTATTATTTTATATTCAATAAAAAAATAAATATATAAAACAATTTGTTTTCTTATTTTTCTACATTCAATGAAAAATAATTCAAATGTCTTGAATTTATTTTTGTTTTAGTTTTATGAGGCACTTTTCAATTGTCAGTTTCTTAGTCGGAATTTACAATGTAGAAATTGAAAGACAGACAGGCAAACGAAATTTGTAGAAATAGTGACGAAAATGCGAAGAATGTAGTATACGAATGTTTGTACAGGACATTTGTCCTTTTGCTTTTCCACTTTTGTTGTTTTTACTTCTGTTTGTCTTCTAAGTTCTATATGCTATAAGTTTTAGGCAAGAGTAAAAGAGAATTGAAAAATATCTGCCTTTCAATTTCCACATTGTAAATCCCGACTTACTGTAGTTTTGTATTTTTTAGTACAACTTAGAAAAAATACAGAGTTGCATCGGAAAGTATACTAGATTTCAACAAGATTTTGTCAAAACCTAGTAACGAAGTAGATTTTGTTTTATATGGGAAATCAAGTAAAGAACGACTAGATTTCAATTGAAATCTGGTAATTAGTTGATTTGAGTTTGGTGTAAATGCACTATAAGAGATCTAATCATCCATTTTGATTCTAACCTTATTTATTAAAAAATATAAATTCATCATTAAATTTCAATAATCTTAAAATTAACAAAGAAAAACTGTGGCCCATAATCATAGTCAAACACTAAAGTCGGTTCTTTTTAAAAACAACTTTAAATTAAAGAACTGCTTTAAATGAGTTGGCAACTATAGTCAAAATTAAAGCATATTTTAACTTACACCAACTTTAAGTGGGTGCCACATCAAAAACAAGAAATGTTTTCATACAATCTGCAATAAAATATAAGTAGATGGCATCTCTAAAAAACAGAAAAAAGGCCGCAAAAATTTGTTTACTTTTTGTTTTTTATTATTTATATATATTGTAAAATTAAATAAAACAGTAACTAAAATTAAAAAAGAATGTTTGCGGCAATGTATAAATACATATGAATTTATGAAATAAAAAAACATAAAAAACTTATAAATATTACTTTTGTTGTTTTTTTTTAGTTTTTGTTTTATGCGGCAATCAGCTGTGTGATTTAGAGTGATGCTAAATTGGTTAAAAAGAACTTCAGCTTGTTTTAATTTTAAAACATGCTTTTGAGTTAAAAGTATACTTTTACTTGTCTATAGTTAACAAAATTGTTACTTTTAACAAGAGTAAACTTTTTATTTCTTAAAGTGTACTTTATTGTTGACTATGATTATGGGCCTGTTTCTCCTGGTTTCTCTTTTACACACTTGCATATTATCTTAAATTACTGTTTTACTAAACGTTTCTATTATCCTACCAATACTGCTTTTTCTCCAACCAATCTATTATTGTCAAATGAAAGTTATCATCCCTGTGACGACACAGTTTTTGTCCACACCGTACCTATACCACCGACTCGTCCAGAACACCAATTTGATTATTTTTATTTTTACTTTTACCAATAGTATTGAATTATACATTATTGTCCTTAGCATTATTATTATTCCTATTTAGAATTATTGTATTATTTCTTATTTTTGAAATAAGAATACTTGCTAAAGGAATTTCGTATAAAATTGTTATGAAGAGTAATTATCTATTTTTATTTATTTGTTTTTATTAATGGTTGTTGTATGACTTACAATTTACATACAGACAGCCTCTCTGTTCAGTGGTGGTTGCTTAAAGGCCTATTTAGATAAACGTAGAATTCGTAAATGTCGCGTAAATGTAAATGTATCGTAAACATAAATATAGTTGCAGTTATACAAACGTAAAATCGTGTCAGCTGGGTCAGGGGAATACTTGTTGTATAAGCAGTCTTTGGCTTGTACCAAACGATCAGCTTTTCATCATCCATTTATGATTTTGTTGGATTATATTTACATATTTTAATAATTTAATAATAATATCACTTTTTGTTTTGTTTTTAATATATCAAATTTGCACATAAACTACACAATACACAAACATATACTTTTTTAAATAGAAATGAGTAAAAGGTAAACACATTGAGATGGCAATTCAGTTTGTTAATATTTTTGGTTGTTTGAAAAAGTACGAAAATATGTGCACATTACGCGAAAAAAGTACGAAAATTATTTTAATAGTAATGGTTTAAACTTTAATACTTAAATATTAATAATATTTGAAGCTTACCCTATAGGAAGAATGGTGTCAAATGTCCCAAAGTCACCATACTTGTCGCCTAATTTGGTAGTAACGTCAATACTTTGTCAACAGTTTAGTCTACACACTGAATGTTCTGTCAGATGCCGCATTTGAATGCGGTATAGCCAATATAAACATACAGATTCTTTTCAAAATTTTGAAACAATCTACAATCATTTTCTTTTAATACTTTTTTAGTAAATAATTTTAAATAAATGAGAGTTGGGTTTATTGCATTGAATTTATAATGCATTATCGTTTCCACTACCATTAAAAGCGGGTTTAGACAGTAATACATGTCAAATTTTTGTGTAGAAGAGAATGAATAGTGTCGTGTAAACTTTATACATATGTAATGCGAACGTACGACATTGGCAGTAATAAGGCTCGCTTTGTTTTTTTATTTTTTAAATTTTTAAAAAAACAATCACATTTCATTAGATCAGATATGCACTTTTATTTTATTTTTTGTTTATGTTAAATGTGTTCACAATGTATGTAAATTTTGTGTGGACGTATACGTGCAATTTATTCTTTCATTTGACTTTGATTTTATTTTTAAACAACCTTGTAAACGTAAAAAAATCAGCCGTAAGACTTTTAATCTTATTTTTAAAATACGGATGGAATGTCATAATATTTTTTCTATAATTTTACGTACGTCGTCTAAACTGTCCCTAAACGATATTGCAGCCTCCACTAAATGCAGACAGAAATAATTAACCACTAAATTAAACCATTTTAGTGGTAGTGGAAATTTAGTGCGTTAAAATAGAGGCGATATTGTACTATTTTTTCCACTACCACTAAATTTAGTGGAAAATTAAATCTATTGCAATAACCCCAATTCTGAAATAAATAAATTCATCAAAAAGTAGATCCATGTCAATGTTATTGACAAAAAATTATTCAATAACTTATGTAGAATTACGAAATGAAATTTTTGAATTGAAACTGAAAACATAGACATTTTCAAAATTATTATACTTTAATGGCAAATGTTCTTTAATATTATTTATGTTAATTTCAAGTGTTCAGAACAAAAAAGAAATACAAAAGATTAAAAAAAGTACATTAGCGTACTTTTTTAGGTGTTATGCAGAAATAAGTACATTGAACAAAACAAAATTACCCTTACGTTTGGCAAGCCTAAATAAACCAGCTGTTTTCAAATGCCCCGTAAAAACGTAGAGGATTTCTATTTTCTACAGATTGATAAGCGCCGTTACGTTACATTTTTTATTCGGTAAGTGCTGTCATTACTTTGCATGAAAAATAAATGATCAGCTGACTCGTCAACGTTAAGATACGTTACGTTACGTGTGGCTAATTCTACCTTTACTCCCTTGATGATATTGCGTAGAGTATGATACAACATGTTTGATATGGGCGAATGTTCGAACACATTTTCTTACATTTGTCTGTTAATATTTTTGCATAAATAAGCAAGCGCAGCTGAGTAGAGGGTTATTTGGTGATGAGCTGCTGATAAGTTAGTTCGATATTATTTTTTTTAATAACATTGACTGTCACTTAGAAAAATATAAATTAAAGCACTAGTGGCGTGGTAGACAACACTGGTGTGAGATTTATTATCAGCGGCGCATTGACAGCTAACTGGGAGAGCCTGTGCGTATGCCGTTTTTCTGGCACCTCCACTGATTTAATTGGACAATTTGATCTGACGTCCATTATTGGGACATTAAGAATCACAGTCATCCAGTGCGTATGCCGTTTGATTGTTTTTTTGACCCTCCCAATAGATTGGACAAATTTGACTGACGTATACTAACAGGCTATTTGAACAGCGGTCATTCTGTGCGTATGCCGTTTGATTGTTGTTCTGCCACCCTTTTGATTCATTGGACAGTCTTACTTGACGAACATTAATTTAGCCGGCTTAGGGCATATGATTAATTTCTTTTTTTCTTATTTTCTTAAATTTAAGTTCTATAATAGTTTAGTAAATATAACTATTTTTTTTGTAAATAAAAATTTAAACACACTTCAACGAAGTGTTTTTTTTTTATGTAACCACTGGACACCGCTGAACTACCCCAGCAACCAGCGAAAACGTTTCGTTACATCCCTTATAAATAAAAAATATATATGTATGTATATAAAGCTTTACCAATGTATGGATGTGGATGTGGTCGTCGTGGTCTAGTAGTTAGTGTGTTGGCTTACTAAGACGATAGCGCTGGGTTCAAATCTCAGCTCTGACATCTTGAAAAAAGAAATATGAAAAAGTTTTGTCTTTTGGCGACTACCTCTCAGCAGTCTTCTGGCAAAAGCTCTGGGAGTAATAGATTGCTATAAAAAGCTTCTCAAATCTGTCGTTCGGAGTCGACTTTAAACTGTAGGTCCCGGTACTCATGGATAAAAATTAACACACACAACATGAGTGTTGCGAGAAGCTAGGCCGTAACCCTGACACAGGGTTGTAATGGCCAATTATGTATGTAATGTATGGATGTACATAGGTGTTATATACATTAATACGAATATTAATTTTAAGGCTGATGTCAGAGTGCGCGCTATAAACGATGCTATAATATCGCACCACAATGCGCTAAAAACCTCTTCTTGTGTTTTTTTACGTCAATGCTCAAAAGATGACAGAGTCAAAGCGAAGCTACAAGAGAGCCAAAGCGACAAAGCAGGTTGTGAAATGATTTATAGCATGGCATCGTTTAGTTGTTGTTTGTTTACATTGTACATTGTATTGTACTTTGACATTTTTCATTTGTTTATGTATGTGGTTTGTATTAAAATTTGTCCAGTTTTTTTTAAGCTTGTTCTGTATTTTTTCTAAAATATAATCAAAAGTGGCTATTGACATTCTGGAATAGTTAAAAAATTTGTCTGGATCTTTTCTGAGTTCTTGGAACAAATTATGAAATTCGCCTCTTTACTTGCAACTTTTATTTATATCGTGGATTCCTCTCTTTTTACTAAAAACAAATTATATGTATAATTTAAATTAAAAAATTTTTCATCTGAACCCATTTTTAACAAAAAAGATTGATGGAATAAAAAAAGTATTTTAAAAACACAAGTCGCTTTGTTTAATATAGTCTCCACTCTGACATCCAGAGGTGCCAATTTAGCGCGTTTCGCGCTAGATTTAGCGCGATTTAAATATGCAAAACGCGTTTTTTTTCGTCTTTGCGCGTTTAATAAAAAACGCGCTAAATTGGCGCTTTTTTAATAAACTTAATAAACCACTTCAATCTAACATTTTCTATAAAAACAATTTAGTATAATTTATTTAAATATCAACAAATCAAAACGCAAGTATATTTTCGCTGGAAATTCTTTCATTTCGCTTTATGTTGTATACTTATAGTGCTTTTAACAATACTTTAGTGAAATTATTTTTGACTACAAAAGTCCATATTCATATATGTATATAGCGAGAAGCTAGGCCGTAATCCTGACACAGGGTTGTAAAGGCCAGTTATGTATGTATGGTAAACACCAATGTTAATTATCATTTTGGATTGAGATCCACAATTAAAGAATTCTCTTAATGTCAATCCTTTTACCAAGTTGTCTTCATTATCATAAATATATTATAATTCTTTTTTATATTTTATTGCAGATTGTATGAAAACATTTCTTGTTTTTGATGTGGCACCCACTTAAAGTTGGTGTAAGTTAAAATATGCTTTAATTTTGACTATAGTTGCCAACTCATTTAAAGCAGCTCTTTAATTTAAAGTTGTTTTTAAAAAGAACCGACTTTAGTGTTTGACTATGATTATGGGCCACAGTTTTTCTTTGTTAATTTTAAGATTATTGAAATTTAATGATGAATTTATATTTTTTAATAAATAAGGTTAGAATCAAAATGGATGATTAGATCTCTTATAGTGCATTTACACCAAACTCAAATCAACTAATTACTAGATTTCAATTGAAATCTAGTCGTTTTTTACTTGATTTCCCATATAAAACAAAATCAACTTCGTTACTTGATTTGGACAAAATGTTGTTGAAATCTAATATACTTTCCGATGCAACTCTGTATTTTTTCTAAGTTGTACTAAAAAATACAAAACTACAGTAAGTTGGGATTTACAATGTGGAAATTGAAAATCAGGTATTTTTCAATTCTCTTTTGCTCTTGCCTAAAATAGAACTTAAGGCGGATTCACCCATGAGTTTCTTGGTTCGGACCAAATTTTTTTTATATGTAGTTTGACGTTTCTCTCAGAGAGCGAGAGAAATGATTTTGTGCGAAGTGCTCTCAGCTTGATTTAAATTAATTTTAAATTTGGTCCGAACCACACTGAAAAAGGTTGCCATATCATACAAAATTTATACAAGAGTCATGCCATATTGCTTGGCATTCGTATTAAAAAATTAGTATGGTACAGTGAATAATGTAAAGAAAAGCAAACAAAAAAAGGCCTATAAGAAAAAAACATATTAGAAAGAAAATATTCGCGCCAAAAATAAAAAAGTTAAAATTTAAAAATATTATATAAGGTAAGTTGTAATATTGAAGAAATTTACTGTATAATTCCTACATTTTCTTTGCCCTTTCTGAATAAATTTAAGATGGAGTTGTCAGAGGCTATTGCACTAAAATTAATTAGCGAAATAAAAAAGCCGGGGAGGGAATGCTTAAATGATTTAAGCAACAGCTCTTATAGAAACAATCATGTAAAACAAATTGTTTGGGCAGAAGTAGCAGAAGCAGTTAAATTGGCAGTAAGTGCATTTATTTTTATAACTTATAGAATTCAAGAAACAAATTTACATCCTTGGGTGATGCGATATTTTTTAAATTTTTTAAATAATCCGGTATGTGATGAAAAACGATCGAAATATTAAAACATATATTAATATACATATATGTAAATATATGTTTTAATTATTTTAAAATTTTGATAATCACGGATGTAGTGGCAATAGTCAGTCAGTAAAGTAATGAACAAAAAAGGAATCCCGAATATGAAAAGATTTGGAAGTTAAACCAACTTGAAATTTAATTCCATTTCAATTTTGATCGAAATCGTTTTTTTATCACATACCGGAATATCTTTTTAATAATATAAATAGTATTAACGTGCACTCTATTGCTTGCCTTCCATTGATATATATTTGAGACGAATTCAATAAAATATTTTATTGCTTTTTTGGTAATTAATAAAGACGAACAAAAAATTAATTTTATTACAAAAGGAAATGAATGTCAAACACACTGGAAAAGCTTGCGAAGACGCCATAAAACGGCAATAAATAAATATAATAATATAATATATAAATATAATAATATAAAATAAAAATTCACCACAAATACTATTAATTGTTTATTTACTTTTGTAATAAATATTATTAATTCTTTATTTGCTTAATTGGACACACATATTAATTTTCTTTTTCGTTATGCAAATATGTATTTATGTAATTTTCAATTGAATATGGCAACACTGATTTTACGAGCAAAATTTCTGAAATGGGTGAATCGTAGTGCAGAAAACTCTCAGTAAACAAAAAATTCGTTTGCACAGAAAATGTTTCAGAAACTTATGGGTGAATCCGCCTTTAGAAGACAAACAGAAGAAGTAAAAACAACAAAAAGTGGAAAAGCAAAAGGAAAAATGTCCTGTACAAACATTCGTTTACTACATTCTTCGCATTTTCGTCATTATTTCTACAAATTTCGTCTGCCTGTCTGTCTTTCAATTTCTACATTGTAAATTCTGACTAAGAAACTGACAATTAAAAAATGCTTCATAAAACTAAAACGAAAATAAATTTAAGACTTTTAAATTAATTTTCATTGAATATAGAAAAATAAGAAAAAAATGTTTTATTTATTTATTTTTTTATTGAATATAAAATAACAAGAAAAAAATTGTTTTGTTTATTTATTTCTTTATTGGTTGTTATTTTTATAAAAATAAAATCCTGCTAGTTGTCAAAAAATGTCGATGTAAACACTATAGATTTTCAAAGTGATTTCAAATTAAATTTACTTGATTTGAGTTTGGTGTAAATGCACTATTATATAATTTTTTCAAATCCAGAAAGAGCTTTTAGTGTAATGAATTATTTTAAATTAAAAGTAAGAAACAAAATGTATCTTAACACACATTAAATATGGCCTAAGATTAACAAATTCTTGTTATGAAATTTATGATATTCCATTAGATGTATATTCGAAAATTGATTCAAATAACAATTATAATAATTCGAAGTATTACTTACGCCCTTCGAATTATTCTGCTTTTATGGCCGAAGATGAGCTAGACGGTTTGAATGAAATTGGCGATGATCAAATTTAACTTTACTTTTCTAAATTAATTTTATAATATCAAACAATTTCTTATTAATGATTTTAGTCAGTAAAATATTAAAAGTTTAATATTAAAGACAATAAGACTGAGTATTTGTATTTAAGTGATTATTTAAAGTAACCAAGTAAAATTTTAGGTGAAGTACAAAACAGTACCAAAAAAATATTTTAAGTTTTTGTTGTTTGTTAGTTTGTAAGAATCTACTTTTTTTACCTGAAATAAATTCAAAAACAAATATGTATATCGATATTACTTATTTTGCTTGAATAAATTCTGTATTTGTTCTAATATATGGGTCGACTTTTATTAAAATTTTATTTAGCGCGTTGGGAAACGACGCGTTTTGCTTTTAAATATTTGTCAACGCTGTTATTTGGCGCGTTTTGGATAGGAGACCAGCGCGTTCTGGTTACAAAACGTTGGCACCACTGCTGACATCCTGTAGTATAAGTATAGCAGAGTACAAAATCGTTCACTCACTTTTCACTTATGAGTGGACGTGTGCATTTAGTTTTTATTTTTTTCTCCTCACAAATGTTTGAAAAAACAGAAAATATTTTGCTTTGCTCTTTTTCATGTATGAAAAAACATAAAATATTTTGCTTTGCTCTTTTTCATGTGTGAATATTACTTGTTTTTTGTCGCATATTCATTTATGAAAAATTACAATTTTGACAAATACTCTTTTATGAGCATGAATATTTTTTTCACACACTTACTCGCTCATGTATACTCGCTTTGCTTTTCAAGTGACAAATTCAAATTTACAATTGTACGTATGTATGTATATACAACAACAATACTCTTCTATTTTTTTTTAAGCGTCCATATATGAAGAGTAAAGAAATTTTTTTATTTTCTTCGTGCACATAAATGAGCAGAACAATTTTTTTCACACGCGAACGTTGCATTCATATTTCTGTTTCATGACGATGTTGTTGTAATGCATTCATAATAAATAATTAAATTTTTTGAATTTTTGAGGCCTGCCTGTCGCCAACACACAATACAACTGTTACATAAAGAAAATCCCAAATATAAGAGTATTGTTGTTGTAAATATTTATCTGAATTTAATTTAAAAAAATTTTTTTATTGAAAACATGTTTTTACAAACTGTATTAATATGACAAAGAGTCATATTATCTCTTTTGAATGATAAGACGGAATTGGTAGAGATAAGTAGTTTTAGCCGTTCTAGCCATCAGGTTTCTGTGAAGCGCGCACTTAGTGCATTATCGACAATTTTAACCATGCTTAAGTCAAAACTCTCAAAAAAAAATCTCTTTCTAATTTACTTACACTAAAGCTGAGTTATGAGCTATTAAATTAATCGAACCTTAGTATTGAAGGTAATATAATAATTAATAATAAATGAATTTTCTTCTTCCAATTTGCAATACAGACATACATAAATATGTTTTTTCTTATTTCTTGACAAACTGTATATACATACATACGTACAATTGTAAATTTGAATTTGTCACTTGAAAAGCAAAGGAGTATACATGAGCGAGTGAGTGTGTGAAAAAAAATATTCATGCTCATAAAAGAATATTCGTCAAAATTTTAATTTTTCATACATGAATATGCGTCCAAAAAAACAATATTCACACATGAAAAAGAGCAAAGCAAAATATTTTCTGTTTTTTCAAACATGTCTGAGGAGAAAAAAATAAAATCTGAATGCACACGTCCACTCATAAGTGAAAAGTGAGTGAACGATTTGGTACTCTGACTATACTCATAATCAATCGTACAACTGTCATTCTAAGAAGTGATCCTTACCTGTCACACAGTAGGTTTAGATACATGCTCTCTACTCATGTTCCAAGCTTGGGTTCCATAATTCTCATAAAATCTCATTTATATACTGTCTAACAATTGTGGAACAAATATCCACCTACGTAAGAGTATAATATCCATGACATCTACCGTGATCCACAAATATTATACTTACAAAATGTGTTGAAAAGTTCTATTAAAAGCTTTCCATTACATGTAAACAGGACTACCAAGACTAATTTCCCTGTTTTACTTCTACAAAATTTAATACCAAAGCTACAAAATTTCCATATCCTGCACCACGACTATTCATTTAAAAAGATTTAAACCGGAATGATAGAAAAACTTTTAACGAGTGGAAAAATTCTATTAGGATAATAACCCGATATGACCATAAAAATAATTTCATCATTCCCAATCATGAATAACATTAAAATTCAAAATATGCCTAATTACTAGACTGCAGTAATGAAAAGCTAGTGTAATTTATGAATACATTTTCCTACCATATGTAGGCATAAAAGTTTTCTTACCCTAGAATTTCAATTTTCATAAATATTACCATATCCAAAAAAAAAAAATTTCCTCCTCGGATCGTTCATTACAATGTCAGAGCTGAGATTTGAACCCAGCGTTATCGTCTTAGTAATCCAACACACTAACCACTAGACCACGAGTTATAAAACAATATTTTGTATTTCTTTTTTCAAATTTAAAATACTAATGAAAAAATAAGTAATATTACAAAATTTAAGTAGAATAGGTGATCGTAAAAGTAAAAAGGTACAAGTTTGTTGTTTACAAAGTAGAATAAATACAAAGATATAACAAACACGAATCAAAAGTAAAAACTAACTAAAATTAATATTAAATAGATTAACGTAATGTAATACATATAACTCCCCCACACTTTGAATACACATTACTCCTGGAATGTGAAGTATTGAAATTATATGTATTGAATTTACATTTAATAATAAAAAATTTCGTTGTATGGGTTTTCACAATGAATATTGAGAATAATAAATTATATCTAATTTTTTGTTTGTATGTTTTAAATTACTTAGATTATATAATTTTTTAAGAACTCTTATATTGTACATTTTAATATATTTATACATACATATATTAAGTATACTCCAAAATTATTTAAAGAAAAGTATTCACAAATTTATTTTCTTTCTCTTTCTATATTCAATATTTCGCTACTCCTGCGTGTAGCGTCTTCAGGATATATTTATTTATAAATTATTTTCAAATTTTAAATACAGAAAATGTGTATTTATAAATTCAAAAAATTTTTTGTCAAATGAAAAAATATAATTTGAAATGTATGCTTTTGGGGATAAGCATGTCTCTATGGCCATTTCGTCTCTGCTTAAGAGACTCGTCAGGAGACTTTTTCCCAAAGGTGATATTCAAAACTATAAATATTTATGTTAAAATAGTTATAGACTAAATGCGAATCATATCCCATTTAGTATATAAAAACCAAACAAAAGTATTTACAAAGCAATACATTTCTGTTTTTCAAAAAATTTAAATTCTATTTATATTAAATGTATTTTGCCAATAAGGCGAAAAATATTTTTTGTTTTTTTAATAAAAAAACTTTTTGTTTTTCTATTCATTTGCTACAGACATTATGCACAACCGTAGGTTGGCTTGCTGTGGTGGAACAGAGAAATAGAATTTAAATTTTTTGAAAAACAGAAATGTATTTTTAATTAATTTGTTACATATTTATGCCTGTATTCATAAAAACTATTTTAGATTTATTGAGGTCTTATTTGACAAATTTCTATGCAATACTTGTTAAATAAACCCTCAATAAACCTAAAATAGTTTTTATGAATACGGGCATTACACTAATATTACTTTATTTCATGATTTTGTAAACATGTTTATATTATTGATTTTATTATGTTTGTTGGGTAGAACACTTTTTGATTTTTTAAAGAATTTTTTCATTTGACAAAAAATTTTTTGAATTTATAAATACACATTTTCTGTATTTAAAATTTGAAAATAATTTATAAATAAATATATCCTGAAGACGCTACACGCAGGAGTAGCGAAATATTGATAATTAAATAAAAGTTTTTATTTAAAAAAAGACCTTGAGCTTGAGAATTTCATTACATTTTATTCATTTTTTTTTGTTTAGAATAAATTCTACCAGTGATTTTTCTTTAACATTTTTTATCTGGTACTCCATTTTGGTGTTTGAAAATTCTTTTTACTATTTGCCTATCACGTTTACAATCGTTTTCATCTAAAAAATTCGTGTTGTTTCTACTTTTCACTTGTTTAATAATATATTTGGGTTTCTGTTTTAGATGATGGAATTCGAGATTTTTTACTAATTCCCTTTTTTGTAATCATAGCAATCTTCTCTATTCTCATTTATTGTATTTATCCTATTAATATTGGATTCATGTATTTTATTATGAAACGATTGTCAAATAGTTTTGTCAACCTTATTATGAAGCAGCTCATTTGGTTTATATCCTGTCTACTATGTATAGAGCAGAGTTGGGTTTATTGCATTAGATTTAATTTTCCACTAAATTTAGTGGTAGTGGAAAAAATAGTGCATTATCGCCTATAATATTTAGTGGTAGTGGAAATTTAGTGCATTAAATAAAACCATTTTAGTGGTAGTGGAAATTTAATGCATTAAAAAAAAAACAAATTTAGTGGTAGTGGAAATTTATTGCATTAAATAAAAAAAATTAGTGGTAGTGGAAATTTATTGCATTAAAAAAAAACAAATTTAGTGGTAGTGGAAATTTATTGCATTAAATAAAAAAAATTTAGTGGTAGTGGAAATTTAATGCATTAAAAAAAAAACAAATTTAGTGGTAGTGGAAATTTATTGCATTAAATAAAATAAATTTAGTGGTAGTGGAAATTTATTGCATTAAAAAAAACAAATTTAGTGGTAGTGGAAATTTATTGCATTAAATAAAAAAAATTAGTGGTAGTGGAAATTTATTGCATTAAAAAAAACAAATTTAGTGGTAGTGGAAATTTATTGCATTAAATAAAAAAATTTAGTGGTAGTAGAAATTTATTGCATTAAATAAAAAAAATTAGTGGTAGTGGAAATTTATTGCATTAAAAAAAAACAAATTTAGTGGTAGTGGAAATTTATTGCATTAAAAAAAACAAATTTAGTGGTAGTGGAAATTTATTGCATTAAATAAAAAAAATTTTGTGGTAGTGGAAATTTATTGCATTAAATAAAAAAATTAGTGGTAGTGGAAATTTAATGCATTAAAAAAAAACAAATTCAGTGGTAGTGGAAATTTATTGCATTAAATAAAAAAAATTTTGTGGTAGTGGAAATTTAATGCATTAAAAAAAACAAATTTAGTGGTAGTGGAAATTTATTGCATTAAATAAAAAAAATTAGTGGTAGTGGAAATTTATTGCATTAAATAAAAAAAATTAGTGGTAGTGGAAATTTATTGCATTAAAAAAAACAAATTTAGTGGTAGTGGAAATTTATTGCATTAAATAAAAAAAATTTTGTGGTAGTGGAAATTTATTGCATTAAATAAAAAAATTAGTGGTAGTGGAAATTTAATGCATTAAAAAAAACAAATTCAGTGGTAGTGGAAATTTATTGCATTAAATAAAAAAAATTAGTGGTAGTGGAAATTTATTGCATTAAATAAAAAAAATTAGTGGTAGTGGAAATTTATTGCATTAAATAAAAAAAATTTAGTGGTAGTGGAAATTTATTGCATTAAATAAAAAAAATTAGTGGTAGTGGAAATTTAATGCATTAAAAAAAAAAACAAATTTAGTGGTAGTGGAAATTTATTGCATTAAATAAAATAAAGTTAGTGGTAGTGGAAATTTAATGCATTAAAAAAAAAACAAATTTAGTGGTAGTGGAAATTTATTGCATTAAATAAAAAAAATTAGTGGTAGTGGAAATTTATTGCATTAAATAAAAAAAATTTAGTGGTAGTGGAAATTTATTGCATTAAATAAAAAAAATTAGTGGTAGTGGAAATTTAATGCATTAAAAAAAACAAATTTAGTGGTAGTGGAAATTTATTGCATTAAATAAAATAAATTTAGTGGTAGTGGAAATTTATTGCATTAAAAAAAACAAATTTAGTGATAGTGGATATTTATTGCATTAAATAAAATAAATTTAGTGGTAGTGGAAATTTATTGCATTAAAATAAAACAAATTTAGTGGTAGTGGAAATTTATTGCATTAAATAAAAAAAATTAGTGGTAGTGGAAATTTATTGCATTAAATAAAAAAAATTTAGTGGTAGTGGAAATTTATTGCATTAAATAAAATAAATTTAGTGGTTGTGGAAATTTATTGCATTAAAAAAAACAAATTTAGTGATAGTGGATATTTATTGCATTAAATAAAATAAATTTAGTGGTAGTGGAAATTTATTGCATTAAAATAAAACAAATTTAGTGGTAGTGGAAATTTATTGCATTAAATAAAAAAAATTAGTGGTAGTGGAAATTTATTGCATTAAAAAAAAACAAATTTAGTGGTAGTGGAATTTTATTGCATTAAATAAAATAAATTTAGTGGTAGTGGAAATTTATTGCATTAAATAAAAAAAATTAGTGGTAGTGGAAATTTATTGTATTAAATAAAAAAAATTTAGTGGTAGTGGAAATTTATTGCATTAAATAAAAAAAATTAGTGGTAGTGGAAATTTAATGCATTAAAAAAAACAAATTTAGTGGTAGTGGAAATTTATTGCATTAAATAAAAAAAATTAGTGGTAGTGGAAATTTATTGCATTAAATAAAAAAAATTAGTGGTAGTGGAAATTTATTGCATTAAATAAAAAAAATTTAGTGGTAGTGGAAATTTATTGCATTAAATAAAAAAAATTAGTGGTAGTGGAAATTTAATGCATTAAAAAAAAAACAAATTTAGTGGTAGTGGAAATTTATTGCATTAAATAAAATAAAGTTAGTGGTAGTGGAAATTTAATGCATTAAAAAAAAAACAAATTTAGTGGTAGTGGAAATTTATTGCATTAAATAAAATAAATTTAGTGGTAGTGGAAATTTATTGCATTAAAATAAAACAAATTTAGTGGTAGTGGAAATTTATTGCATTAAATAAAAAAAATTAGTGGTAGTGGAAATTTATTGCATTAAATAAAAAAAATTTAGTGGTAGTGGAAATTTATTGCATTAAATAAAATAAATTTAGTGGTTGTGGAAATTTATTGCATTAAAAAAAACAAATTTAGTGATAGTGGATATTTATTGCATTAAATAAAATAAATTTAGTGGTAGTGGAAATTTATTGCATTAAAATAAAACAAATTTAGTGGTAGTGGAAATTTATTGCATTAAATAAAAAAAATTAGTGGTAGTGGAAATTTATTGCATTAAAAAAAAACAAATTTAGTGGTAGTGGAAATTTATTGCATTAAATAAGGAAAATTTAGTGGTAGTGGAAATTTAATGCATTAAAAAAAAACAAATTTAGTGGTAGTGGAAATTTATTGCATTAAATAAAATAAATTTAGTGGTTGTGGAAATTTATTGCATTAAAAAAACAAATTTAGTGATAGTGGATATTTATTGCATTAAATAAAATAAATTTAGTGGTAGTGGAAATTTATTGCATTAAATAAAAAAAATTAGTGGTAGTGGAAATTTATTGCATTAAAAAAAAACAAATTTAGTGGTAGTGGAAATTTATTGCATTAAATAAGGAAAATTTAGTGGTAGTGGAAATTTAATGCATTAAAAAAAAACAAATTTAGTGGTAGTGGAAATTTATTGCATTAAATAAAATAAATTTAGTGGTTGTGGAAATTTATTGCATTAAAAAAACAAATTTAGTGATAGTGGATATTTATTGCATTAAATAAAATAAATTTAGTGGTAGTGGAAATTTATTGCATTAAAATAAAACAAATTTAGTGGTAGTGGAAATTTATTGCATTAAATAAAAAAAATTAGTGGTAGTGGAAATTTATTGCATTAAAAAAAAACAAATTTAGTGGTAGTGGAATTTTATTGCATTAAATAAAATAAATTTAGTGGTAGTGGAAATTTATTGCATTAAATAAAAAAAATTAGTGGTAGTGGAAATTTATTGTATTAAATAAAAAAAATTTAGTGGTAGTGGAAATTTATTGCATTAAATAAAAAAAATTAGTGGTAGTGGAAATTTAATGCATTAAAAAAAACAAATTTAGTGGTAGTGGAAATTTATTGCATTAAATAAAAAAAATTAGTGGTAGTGGAAATTTATTGCATTAAATAAAAAAAATTAGTGGTAGTGGAAATTTATTGCATTAAATAAAAAAAATTTAGTGGTAGTGGAAATTTATTGCATTAAATAAAAAAAATTAGTGGTAGTGGAAATTTAATGCATTAAAAAAAAAACAAATTTAGTGGTAGTGGAAATTTATTGCATTAAATAAAATAAAGTTAGTGGTAGTGGAAATTTAATGCATTAAAAAAAAAACAAATTTAGTGGTAGTGGAAATTTATTGCATTAAATAAAAAAAATTAGTGGTAGTGGAAATTTATTGCATTAAATAAAAAAAATTTAGTGGTAGTGGAAATTTATTGCATTAAATAAAAAAAATTAGTGGTAGTGGAAATTTAATGCATTAAAAAAAACAAATTTAGTGGTAGTGGAAATTTATTGCATTAAATAAAATAAATTTAGTGGTAGTGGAAATTTATTGCATTAAAAAAAACAAATTTAGTGATAGTGGATATTTATTGCATTAAATAAAATAAATTTAGTGGTAGTGGAAATTTATTGCATTAAAATAAAACAAATTTAGTGGTAGTGGAAATTTATTGCATTAAATAAAAAAAATTAGTGGTAGTGGAAATTTATTGCATTAAATAAAAAAAATTTAGTGGTAGTGGAAATTTATTGCATTAAATAAAATAAATTTAGTGGTTGTGGAAATTTATTGCATTAAAAAAAACAAATTTAGTGATAGTGGATATTTATTGCATTAAATAAAATAAATTTAGTGGTAGTGGAAATTTATTGCATTAAAATAAAACAAATTTAGTGGTAGTGGAAATTTATTGCATTAAATAAAAAAAATTAGTGGTAGTGGAAATTTATTGCATTAAAAAAAAAACAAATTTAGTGGTAGTGGAATTTTATTGCATTAAAAAAAACAAATTTAGTGGTAGTGGAAATTTATTGCATTAAATAAGGAAAATTTAGTGGTAGTGGAAATTTAATGCATTAAAAAAAAACAAATTTAGTGGTAGTGGAAATTTATTGCATTAAATAAAATAAATTTAGTGGTTGTGGAAATTTATTGCATTAAAAAAAACAAATTTAGTGATAGTGGATATTTATTGCATTAAATAAAATAAATTTAGTGGTAGTGGAAATTTATTGCATTAAAATAAAACAAATTTAGTGGTAGTGGAAATTTATTGCATTAAATAAAAAAAATTAGTGGTAGTGGAAATTTATTGCATTAAAAAAAAACAAATTTAGTGGTAGTGGAATTTTATTGCATTAAATAAAATAAATTTAGTGGTAGTGGAAATTTATTGCATTAAATAAAAAAAATTAGTGGTAGTGGAAATTTATTGCATTAAATAAAAAAAATTTAGTGGTAGTGGAAATTTATTGCATTAAATAAAAAAAATTAGTGGTAGTGGAAATTTAATGCATTAAAAAAAAACAAATTTAGTGGTAGTGGAAATTTATTGCATTAAATAAAATAAATTTAGTGGTTGTGGAAATTTATTGCATTAAAAAAAACAAATTTAGTGATAGTGGATATTTATTGCATTAAATAAAATAAATTTAGTGGTAGTGGAAATTTATTGCATTAAAATAAAACAAATTTAGTGGTAGTGGAAATTTATTGCATTAAATAAAAAAAATTAGTGGTAGTGGAAATTTATTGGATTAAAAAAAACAAATTTAGTGGTAGTGGAAATTTATTGCATTAAATAAAAAAAATTTAGTGGTAGTGGAAATTTATTGCATTAAATAAAAAAAATTAGTGGTAGTATAAATTTAATGCATTAAAAAAAACAAATTTAGTGGTAGTGGAAATTTATTGCATTAAATAAAATAAATTTAGTGGTAGTGGAAATTTATTGCATTAAAAAAAATAAATTTAGTGGTAGTGGAAATTTATTGCATTAAATAAAAAAAATTTAGTGGTAGTGGAAATTTATTGCATTAAATAAAAAAAATTAGTGGTAGTGGAAATTTATTGCATTAAAAAAAAACAAATTTAGTGGTAGTGGAAATTTATTGCATTAAATAAAGAAAATTTAGTGGTAGTGGAAATTTAATGCATTAAAAAAAACAAATTTAGTGGTAGTGGAAATTTATTGCATTAAATAAAAAAAATTTAGTGGTAGTGGAAATTTATTGCATTAAATAAAAAAAATTAGTGGTAGTGGAAATTTAATGCATTAAAAAAAAAACAAATTTAGTGGTAGTGGAAATTTAGTGCATTAAATAAAATAAATTTAGTGGTAGTGGAAATTTATTGCATTAAATAAAAAAAATTAGTGGTAGTGGAAATTTATTGCATTAAAAAAAACAAATTTAGTGGTAGTGGAAATTTAGTGCATTAAATAAAAAAAATTAGTGGTAGTGGAAATTTAATGCATTAAAAAAAAACAAATTTAGTGGTAGTGGAAATTTATTGCATTAAATAAAAAAAATTAGTGGTAGTGGAAATTTATTGCATTAAAAAAAACAAATTTAGTGGTAGTGGAAATTTAGTGCATTAAATAAAAAAAATTAGTGGTAGTGGAAATTTAATGCATTAAAAAAAAACAAATTTAGTGGTAGTGGAAATTTAGTGCATTAAATAAAAAAAATTTAGTGGTAGTGGAAATTTATTGCATTAAATAAAAAAAATTAGTGGTAGTGGAAATTTATTGCATTAAAAAAAAACAAATTTAGTGGTAGTAGAAATTTATTGCATTAAAAAAAACAAATTTAGTGGTAGTGGAAATTTATTGCATTAAATAAAAAAAATTTAGTGGTAGTGGAAATTTATTGCATTAAATAAAAAAAATTAGTGGTAGTGGAAATTTATTGCATTAAAAAAAAACAAATTTAGTGGTAGTGGAAATTTATTGCATTAAATAAAGAAAATTTAGTGGTAGTGGAAATTTAATGCATTAAAAAAA
Source organism: Metopia argyrocephala (assembly GCA_963576795.1). Lineage (NCBI taxonomy): Eukaryota > Metazoa > Arthropoda > Insecta > Diptera > Sarcophagidae > Metopia > Metopia argyrocephala. The sequence continues at coordinate 73,709,694 of OY756209.1, read as the reverse complement.
ACAAATTTAGTGGTAGTGGAAATTTATTGCATTAAATAAAAAAAATTTAGTGGTAGTGGAAATTTATTGCATTAAATAAAAAAAATTAGTGGTAGTGGAAATTTAATGCATTAAAAAAAAACAAATTTAGTGGTAGTGGAAATTTAGTGCATTAAATAAAAAAAATTTAGTGGTAGTGGAAATTTATTGCATTAAATAAAAAAAATTAGTGGTAGTGGAAATTTATTGCATTAAAAAAAACAAATTTAGTGGTAGTGGAAATTTAGTGCATTAAATAAAAAAAATTAGTGGTAGTGGAAATTTAATGCATTAAAAAAAAACAAATTTAGTGGTAGTGGAAATTTAGTGCATTAAATAAAAAAAATTTAGTGGTAGTGGAAATTTATTGCATTAAATAAAAAAAATTAGTGGTAGTGGAAATTTATTGCATTAAAAAAAACAAATTTAGTGGTAGTAGAAATTTATTGCATTAAAAAAAAACAAATTTAGTGGTAGTGGAAATTTATTGCATTAAATAAAAAAAATTTAGTGGTAGTGGAAATTTATTGAATTAAATAAAAAAAATTTGTGGTAGTGGAAATTTATTGCATTAAAAAAAACAAATTTAGTGGTAGTGGAAATTTAGTGCATTAAATAAAATAAATTTAGTGGTAGTGGAAATTTAGTGCATTAAATAAAAAAAATTTAGTGGTAGGGGAAATTTAATGCATTAAAAAAAACAAATTTAGTGGTAGTGGAAATTTAGTGCACTAAATGAATCGATTTAATGGTAATGGAAATTTAGTGCACTACTTCTGAATGATTAGCGGCTGACAATATTAACTGTCCGAGCCATTAAAATCTTACCTATGGTGAACTGAATAATATATTACATTTGAAAGTACTAAAATTCTTATTAAAACAATAACAACAATTATTTACTTTATACAGGCGGACTCAGTAAATTAAGAAAATAACATTCACTACAATTTATTTTGACATTGACTTAAGCTATGTATGCATATAATAATATTAAATCCATATATGAAGGTATATTAAAACGATAGTGGAACTGAGGTAGTGGGACTAAATTTCCATTCCACTATAGTGCCAATGGAGTTATATTCCATTACCACTAATTATTCAAAATTAGTGCACTAAATTTCCACTACCACTAAAATCGATATATTTAATGCATTAAATTTCCATTGCCACTAAAATTTTTATATTTAATGCAATAAATTTCCACTACCACTAAATTTATTTTATTTAATGCACTAAATTTCCACTACCACTAAATTTGTTTTTTTTTAATGCAATAAATTTCCACTACCACTAAATTTGTTTTTTTTAATGCAATAAATTTCCACTACCACTAAATTTGTTTTTTTTAATGCAATAAGTTTCCACTACCACTAATTTTTTTTATTTAATGCACTAAATTTCCACTACCACTAAAATGTTTTTATTTACTGCACTAAATTTCCAGTACCACTAAAATGGTTTTATTTAGTGGTTAACTATTTCTATCTGCATTTAGTGGTGGCTGCAATATTGCTGCATTAATACTAAGTGGTTTAGTGGTAGTGGAAACGATAATGCATTATAAATTCAATGCAATAAACCCAACTCTGGTATAGAGTCATTATAAATTTGAACGGCCTTATAAATTAATGCTTTATCGCTAAAATCCTTATCCTTTTTTTCTAATTTAAAAAGTCTTATGTGTTCATTCAACATACATACATACATAATTGGCCATTACAACCCTGTGTCAATGTTACGGCCTAGCTTCTCGCAGCACTCATGTTGTGTGTCTTAATTTCTATTCATGAGTACCCGGACCTACAGTTTAAAGTCGACTCCGAACGACAGATTTGAGAAGATTTTTCATGGCAATTAATTACTCCCAGAGCTTTTGCCGGAAGACTGCTGAGAGGTAGTCGCCGAAAGAAATAATTTTTTCATATTTCCTTTTTCAAGATGTCAGAGCTGAGATTTGAACCCGGCTCTATCGTCTTAGTAAGCCGACACACTAACCACTAGACCACGGCGACTAAAATGTGTTCATTCAAAGTAAGATAAAATCGCTCTATGTCCGCGTTACCAGTATGAGTATTAGGCGAAGTGAAATGAAAATTAATTTCTTCTGAGCTTAAGAAATCTCTAATGAAAGCGGTATTAAATGTTATATCAAAACCCCTTTATGTAATATAAAATTAGCATAATATATGTAAACCCTATATAATATAAACCTACTAAGTCTGCTACACTTCCGGCACGTGTGAACAATCAATAAATTTTTCTTTGGAATTATTTCACAAATAATAAATTTATTGACTTGCATTTTTACACAAAATAATTCTTTGGAATTATTTTAAAAACAATAAATTTATTAAGTTTGCATTTTTTATACAGAACAAAAGCAACTGACCAAATATGCAACATAAACATAATTATCAATATAAAACGGTGGAAAATATAGAATCTAAGATAAAGTATCAATTTTCTTACTTTTCATACTTTATAACAATTCCAAGAACTGTTTACGAACTTTATTTAAATGCAACTTCAACATTTTGAACACAGACAAATTTATTGGGAATTGTTTTGCAACAATCCATTCAATTATTAATACGATCAATAAGCAAAATTGATACATTTTAACTATAAGAAAATAGTTTGTAAAATAGTATTTAAGAAAGAGTAAAGTGATAAATAAAGTCAGTCTTAATTTGAAAATGAAAAAGTGAAAGTGTTTTATTTTTTTTATTTCATAAATTTTTAAGATTCAAAAGTGGCGCAGTCGGTAGGATCCGTAAGTCCTATCCAACATAAAAGTAACAAGTGAGAAATTTTTGTTTGTGATGGTAGTTGGATTTTTATCCGTAATACGGACTCTGCAAAATAAGGATATAAAGATATATCCTTAGAAAAAAAAAATTTTTTTTTGAAAGGATAATAAGATTTATCTTAAAAAAAAAGGATATAAAGATATATCCTTAGAAAAAAAAAAAATTTGAAAGGATAAGATTTATCTTAAAAAAAAAAAAATAAGGATATAACGATATATCCTTAGAAGAAAAAAAATTTTTTGAAAGGATAATAAGATTTATCTTTTAAATAGGGATATAAAGATATATCCCTAGAAAAAAAAAAACAAAAGGATAATAAGATTTATCTTTTTTTGAAAAAAAAAAAATTTTTTAAGGATATAAAGATATATCCTTAGAGAAAAAAGTATACCGTTGAAGGAAAAAAAAAAGAAGAAGGAAGAAAATCAGTTCACGCCGGGAACTGCACCGCCTTAAATAGCAACAACTCCACGAATTCCAAACGACGACACTATCAACTAAACTTATTGAAAAAAAAAGGAAGGAAGAAAACCAGTTCACACCGGGAAGTACACCATCTTAAATAGCAACAAGTTACGAAAACTTCAAGTTCATCCAGAAAACAACAACTAAAAAACCAACTGCAAGAGTTCCAAGAGGACAACACCTTCAAGAGGACAACACTATCAACTAAGAGTAAGACTAGATTAAATTTTATTTTTAAGTTAAAATTGGGTGACAAATTTTTTTTTTAAAAAAGAGGCACAATTTTTTTTTGCGATCAGAATTTTTTTAATATATATATATATATATATATATATATAAGTGATAATAATTCAGTTTCCGATTATCCTTCTGACTTAGAATTTGTAGAAGAAGCCATAGACCCTTATCCACAATATACTTTAGACTCAGGGTTTGAATCAAATGACGGTTACCTGACGGACCTTAACGAAAACATAATACCAGAACCACGTAGGAAAATTACTAGGAAAAGACGCTTTTTTAGGAAAATACGAGTATTAAGACGTTTTTATAACAATAATTAAGATTTAAGACGAAATGGCTCAAGTACAATTTGATCCTATTAGATATTTGGGAAACCTCCCCGAATTTAGTGGTGATAACAGGGATCTCCAAACATTTCTAAATTTGGTAGATAGGATACACTTTATATTACAGACATATGACGAACTACCACAAGGACTGTTCTCCGATTTAATTAAAAGTAGACTTAAAGGCAAGGCCAGAGAAATTATAGAAATCAATTGCCAAGCTATTTCCTGGAACGACATAAAAACAGTATTACAAAATAATTTCGGTGACCGACTAAGTTGCGATGAACTCTTTGACTCACTCAGGGCAACTACGTTTAAAACAACCAGCCTAGACTTCTTTGATGAAATAAAGAGTAAACTGAGGCGTCTTAACAATAAAACCTTATTTGTACTTGGACAAGGATCAGGAGCAACAAACACCGTCGCTCAAAATAACTCCCGTACAGCGCTTAACATTTTCAAATCTAAAATCCCCGAACCTATGAAGACAATTCTAGCTTGCAGAAACCCAGATACTTTAGAGGGAGCAATGAACATCCTCTTTGAAGCCGGATACGCTCACCTCCGAGTAGACAATCAGCAAACTTTTACGCGAAACAAACCCGAACAAAATAAAACTAATTTCAGACAAAATCATAACCAACAAAATTTCAAATCACGTAATTCTAATCCAAACTTTAACCCACAAAATAATTCAAGATTTAACAACCATAGGCAAAACTTCCAACAACAAGATTTTAACCAACAAAATCCTAACCAGAACTTCAGATCACACAATAAACGAAATCCTAATCGCCACAATCAAAATTTCCAACAACAAAATCTTAACCAGAATACCAACCATCGGAACAACTCAAACTTCAATAGGCAAAACTTTTCATCCCAAAATAGTACTTTTAATCGTTTTCCACTACCTGAACCAATGGATGTGAATGCTAACTTTTCAAACGTTGGAATCAACACCCCAAATTTTAATCCGCAGCGAAAATTCGCTCATAACCCATATAACAATCTTCCTTTAACGGAACCCGTCAACATAAATAGTAATTATGATGCAACCTACAATGAAACTCCTCCTGAAAATTTTCGTCCTTGTGCCTCGGAGAGTTACCCTATATAGAAATAGAAACCTATAAAACTGATCATAGGCACTGGTGCGACCAACTCAATACTAAATCCAGGTATTTGCCACCCCAAATGGATCCACCAAACCATTCCTCTCCCTATAAAAACCCTTCAACATAAGATCTACACAGATAAAAAAGTTAAAATACCATGTTTCAAAGAATTCGGAAAAACCCTGGATTTTATAGAATTCTATATCGTACATTTCCATGATTATTATGACGGCTTAATAGGTAATGACCTACTTAGACCATTAAATTCGTGTATAAATTATCAGGACAACACGATTCAATTAGGAGGACAAATATTACCAATCTTCTTTAAAACCAAAGAAGACTATAACTATAAAACAGAAACAGCGCCTATTACAAAATCACTCAACCAATAAACCCTCACAACAATTCATAATACCACGCAGAAGGTGGAAAATGAAAATTTTAATACAATACAAATAAAAAAATATAAACCTTTAAGCGAACAAATTAGAACACAACACCTCAATACAGAGGAAAAGTCTGAATTAATGGAAGTAATAAAAAAATACTCCGACATTTTTTATCAAGAAGACTCCAAATTAACATTCACCTCAGCCATAAAACATCAAATAAGAACGATTAACGACATCCCAATTTTTACTAAGACTTACAGATATCCCTACATTCACAAGAGTGAAGTAGAGAAGCAAATCCGCGAAATGCTCGAGAACGAAATAATTCGTCACAGCAACTCCCCATATTCGGCACCCATCTAGATAGTCCCAAAAAAGACGGACGCCAGTGGGAAAACCAAATGGAGACTTGTCGTTGATTACCGAAAGCTCAACGAAGTAACCATCGATGACAAATACCCCATTCCAAACATCGACGAAATACTTGATAAACTGGGAAGATGCCAGTATTTCACGACACTCGACCTCGCAAAAGGATTTCATCAAATTGAAATCGAGAACAAGGATATCCATAAGACAGCCTTCAGTGTGGAAGGAGGTCATTATGAGTTTTTGAGAGTGCCCTTTGGTCTGAAGACAGCACCAGCGACATTCCAAAGACTTATGAACAATATCTTAAAGGACTATATAAATAAAATTTGTCTAGTTTACTTGGATGACGTAATAATTTTCTCCACTTCATTGCAAGAACATATCAACTGCATTAGCTTAATATTCCGTCGCTTAAGGGAAGCAAATCTTAAGGTTCAGTTGGACAAGTCAGAGTTTTTAAAAAGGGAAACGGAATTCTTAGGTCACATAGTGACGCCAGAAGGAATAAAAGCAAACTCGAAAAAGATAGAATGCGTCAAAAACTTTCCCATCCCAAAAACCGCTAAACAAATAAAACAGTTCCTTGGCCTAACTGGATATTACAGAAAGTTCATAAAGGACTAATCTCTAATCGCCAAACCAATGACTAGATATTTAAAGAAAGATACTAAAATAAATATTTCGGACCCACACTATATAGATAGTTTCAACACTCTTAAAACCCTATTGACACATGACCCAATATTAGCGTACCCCGATTTTTCAAAGAAATTTACTGTAACAACAGATGCTAGTAACTTCGCACTAGGAGCAGTTCTCTCCCAAGAAAACCATCCGATTTGCTACGCGAGCCGTACTCTTAACCAACACGAGATAAATTACAGTACGATAGAAAAAGAACTATTAGAAATTATCTGGGCTACTAAATATTTTCGACCTTATCTATTCGGACGAAAATTTATAATCGAAACTGACCACAAACCCCTCACTTGGTTATTCTCCATAAAAGAACCAAATTCGAAATTAGTAAGGTGGAGATTAAAACTCTCTGAATTTGATTACGAAATTAAATATAAGAAGGGAACAAAAAATAGTAATGCTGACGCTTTATCAAGAATAGAGCCACAGCCTGCTAATATCTATTCATTGGAATCTCACAAATCAACTATAAAAGAAACAAAATCACCTATTAATATATTTAAAAACCAAATAATTATAAAGAAAATCACATTTGGAGCAGCTAGGATAAAGAATGAAAAGATATTTAAAAACGTAAGGAAAACTATAAGTTTGAAAGAATTTGATCGAGAAACCGCAATTACTGTACTAAAAAATCACTTCAACCCAAATCTTTTAAACGCAATTCTAATAGAAAATGAATTTTATGATACCTTAAAAAATACGTACGAAGACCTGTTTTCAAATAATGATAAATTTAAAATTGTAAAATGTACAAGGATACTAATAGACGTAGACGAAGAAAATAAGCTAACCAATATAATCGAAAAAGAACACTTATGTAATAATCATAGAGGCATTCAAGCGGTGTACGAGGAATTGAAAAACCAGATTTATAATCCACAGCTAAAGTTGAGGATTACACAATTTATTAACAACTGGGAGATATGTACCTTAGAAAAATATGACCGAAAACCACCCAAAATACCTTTCAAAGTAAGCGAGACCCCCTCCAAACCCCGCGAAATTATACACATTGACGTATTTTACACTCTAAAAAAAGAACTTTTTATGACGATGATCGACAAGTTCACGAAATTCGCAGTAGCCCTTAAAATTAATGGTAGAAGCTGGACGGAATTCAAGACAAAACTACTTCAATATATTAACACATACGGAAAAATTGAAAGAATAATCGTAGACAATGAACTGGGATTCAAAGCTATACCAATGCAAGAATTCCTTAGAGAAGAGAACATACATATACACTATACTTCAAACAGCAACCACACTTCCAACGCGGACATCGAAAGAGTTCACAACACTCTCAACGAACACATAAGACTCTTAAAACATGACGACAGAAATAAACACGAAACAACAGAAGAAAAAATATTAAGGATAATAGGCTTTTATAACAACACAATTCACAGCACAACTAAAATAAAACCAATTGATTTCTTAAATGGGAAAATTCACGAAGACAGATACAGTGCGATACATGACCTGATAGCTAAAAAGAAAGAAAATTACATAAATAAATTAAATAAAGACAGAGTTGACGTAGAAATAGAGGAAGGGATAAATTTTATCAAAGAAATTAGAGGAGGTAAAAACCATAGGAAATACAGGAAAATAGATACTAGGAAAATTGACGAATATCACGTAGAAAATACAAAAACAGGACATAAGTACTACAAGACTCATATTAAGCAAAATAAAAAATACCAGGACAAAAATAACCCTAAAATAAAGGCTAAATAACGAACAAATCGATATATACTCTTATAGATGATACCATGGATTTTGATAATAACAATCCTAAGAACCACCAAAGCACAATCTATCGACATTCAGGACTTGACCAACAATAACGGATACGTACCAATTAAAATGGGAGAACTTAAAGTAATTGATCAGTACAACAAAATTCTACACATTGTCAACATAACTGCTTACACTGACACGTTGAACCTAATTCTCCAAAATATAGAATCCCTTAAAGCTAACAGAATTGAAACTAAGGCACTTTTGGAGACTGTAAACAAGAATTTTGCACTACTAAAAGGAAAAATAGAGAACCTAAATCCACACTTTAGACAGAAAAGAGGACTAATAAACGTATTGGGGAAAGGACTCAAGTTTATAGCCGGTACAATGGACAGTGATGACGAAACCGAAATAAAGAATTCACTCAAAACACTTTATGAAAAAGAGGAAACCTTGACAAACAGAATTAACAACCTGACATTTGTTAACAATTTCATATCCTCCCAAATACAGAATATTACGGACCACATAAATCAAAAACAAACTCTAATAGGAAATTATTTAAATAAATTTAAAAACTTTGTGGCAAATAAAATAACTACAATAGAAGACGAAATTACATTTATAGAACAGATCTACCAAATCAATAACGATATATCACTGTTACGAAACCATGTCGATGACACTGGACAAATCATATTTTCTAGCAAACTCGGGATAACCACGGACATTCTGACTAACACAGAACTCAATTTTATTAACGATTTTGACAGTTACACCAATATCAAAACAGCCGTTGCCATAAACAATAGTAATATAATAATAATTCTCCAAATCCCACAATATTCAAAAGAAGCTTTATCAAAAATTGTATTCGAGCCAATTCCCAACATATACAATAAATCGATTGTTCTAGATAGGTATGAAATACTAATAGATTCTAATAATAATATTTACGATACTAACATTAAAGATAATCTTAAGAAAAATTTAATACAAATCACTAACAAATGCCTTTCAAATATATTAAATTACGAAGAAGCATACTGCGATATGCAAATACTAAATGAATCTATTGTAACTGAAATTCTACCTGGCATACTAATATTTAAAAACTTCTACTCTAAAATTGAACATAATTGTAATAAAATGAATATTAAAATAAATGGCAACTTCCTAATAAAATTTGAAAACTGGGAAATTTTCACAGCAAAGAAAAACTTTACCAATATTAAAATAAAACTTTACGATCAATTTATACTACCTAATGCCATAACTAAAGTAAAAGAAAAATCAAATATGACTTTCAATAACTTAAAATTAGAACCACTATATTTAAAACAAATCAAACATGTAGAATACATTGAACAAATACAATATCAAACAAAAAAATCAAATCTCATAAACATTAGCATAAATGTAATAATTATTTTGACCATCATAATGTTAACAATATTTACTGTCTATAAGACAAAAATTTCCACCATAGTGCATATTTCGTCGGAGCCTCAATCTAACGGTGGGGGTGTTATATCAAAACCCCTTTATGTAATATAAAATTAACATAATATATGTAAACCCTATATAATATAAACCTACTAAGTGTGCTACACTTCCGGCACGTGTGAACAATCAATAAATTTTTCTTTGGAATTATTTCACAAATAATAAATTTATTGACTTGCATTTTTACACAAAATAATTCTTTGGAATTATTTTAAAAACAATAAATTTATTAAGTTTGCATTTTTTATACAGAACAAAAGCAACTGACCAAATATGCAACATAAACATAATTATCAATATAAAACGGTGGAAAATATAGAATCTAAGATAAAGTATCAATTTTCTTACTTTTCATACTTTATAACAATTCCAAGAACTGTTTACGAACTTTATTTAAATGCAACTTCAACATTTTGAACACAGACAAATTTATTGGGAATTGTTTTGCAACAATCCATTCAATTATTAATACGATCAATAAGCAAAATTGATACATTTTAACTATAAGAAAATAGTTTGTAAAATATTATTTAAGAAAGAGTATAGTGATAAATAAAGTCAGTCTTAATTTGAAAATGAAAAAGTGAAAGTGTTTTATTTTTTTTTTTTATTTCATAAATTTTTAAGATTCAAAAGTATTAAACTCATTATCAGCAATAATCTTGTACAGCTTTCCCAAAATTGCGAATCTTTCTCTTAACATTTCCACAATTGTTAACGAATTTTTGTCACTCAAATAGTGAATTGAGACATGTTTTGTTAATTTGCCAATACATGTTAAAAATTTTGTATTTTTGTTGAAAAACCAAATATCTATATGATTTCATTTAACAGGGGTCTCCGTAATACAGAGTTTTGCCTTAATAGGACGTCTGTCAAATTTGCACATATTACATATAATACAATTATTAATGAATTTATGAATCTCCCTTTTTAAATTCGGATAATAAATTTTATCTTTAAGTTCTAAAAACGTCTCTTCTATTCCTCTATGATTCTTATTATTATGATATTTGTCTATTATATCTAAAAGATTTTCCTTATCAAAAACATCTTTTACAAATCTAGAACATGATAAAAATTTCATTTCTGAAGCATTTGAAAAATAATGAACTAATGTCTGTTACAATTTTTTAAACATTTCAAAGTTATCGCAGAAAATTGCTACTGTTCCCTTAATGGGAAATATTTGTCTTAAATAGTCTAGGACTTTTTCCTCAAAATATTCTTTCAATGTTATTGTATGTCTTATTTTTCTTTCATATAAAATTTTTCTTTCGTACTTAAATTTTTTTCCTAGGGTAACTATTAATTGATGGTTATAAATGTTAACTGGAGATTCTGAAATATTGATATGATCATTTGAATTTTCCTTTCCACTATGAATGGTAGCCCTATCTGAATATACACTCGTTTCCTTTCCATCCAAATGATTTATATCTACACGACTTAGAAAGTCTGCAACTTGATTTGTATTGCTCTTAATATATTCGATGTCAAAATCATATTCATTCAGTTGTATTTTCCAACGTTGAAGTTTCATATTTGGCTCTTTTAACGAACCACACTAGTGGTCGATGATCAGTTTCGATCTTAAATTTTCTTCCAAACAAATACGGTCTAAAATATTTAACTGACCATACAATAGCCAATTGCTCTTTTTCTATTGCGCTGTAATTAAATTCATGCTTGTTTAATGTTCGTGATGTAAATGCGATGGGATGTCCATTTTGCGATAAAACTGCTCCTATTGCACCATTACTAGCATCCGTAGTCAAAATAAACATTTTATCAAATTTTGGATATTCTAAAACTGGAGGATTACATAAAATTCGTTTCAGTTTATCAAAGGATTCAATATATCGTCGATGAAATTAAAGAACGCTGTAACTGACAAAATCTTAAATGTTCACCAGAGCCAAAAAAACTTTCATAAAAGTAGAACAAACACACTGGTATTTTTCATTTCGCAGACGGCGTAAGTGAATTTATTTTCATCGTAGAAATCTGGGACCTGGACCAATCGACGCGTATTTTTTTTCTGATAAAAATTATGCAAAAAACGTATTTTCGATTTTTTGTCAGTTACAGCGTTCTTTAATTCCATTGACGATATCTTGGGTTGTCTACTTTAATAACACAGCCTTTCTTCAAATAGAATATCATAGGAAGTGCGATCTGACTATAATCCTTTATGAATTTCCTGTAGAAACCTGTTAGGCCCAAAAATGATCGTATTTTTTTAATAGTTCTTGGCAATGAAATTTTTTGAATTACCGCTATTTTGTTGGGATTTGGCTTAATTCCATCAGGGGTTATAATATGTCCCAGATATTCAGATTCACGTCGAAAAAAGTTGCATTTGTCTACTTGAACCTTTAAATTGTATTCAGATAATCTTTCAAAAATTTTCTTAAGAGATAAAACATGTTCTTGAATGGATGTCGAAAATATTAATATATCATCTAAATAAACTACACATACTTATATTGTTTATATAGTCTTGTAGCACTTCATTCATCATTCTCTGAAATGATGCTGGTGCATTTTTTAATCCAAAAGGCATTCTAGTAAACTCATAGTGTCCTGTTGGAGTTGAAAAAGCCGTTTTATGTCGGTACTCAGGTAATATAGGAATTTGATGAAATCCTTTAGCTCAGGGGTGAGCAACCTTTTTAATCAAAGGGCCACTTATAAATTTTAAAATTTTTTGGCGGGCCGCACATAAATACTAATAATTTACAAAACTCTATTTATAATAAAAATTAGAATAAAAAAATATAAAATTTAATGCCAAAAAACAAAAAAAAACGTATTTGCTTGAAATTTTTAATGAGAAATTTGGCACTGTTTTTTCGATACAACCTGATCAATATCAGCCGGAATTGATGAGGTAGGTATACATACACAAGTTTCCAATTGTGCATTACTCAGTCTTGATCGGTGGTAATTGGTCGGTCGTCGGATTTATAAACATTCTCGATGTTTACTGAGAGAAATACATTTTTTACATCAGTATTATTCTGCATGTCCATCACTTCCCTTCGAAAGTCTTCGGGAACTGTATCCACATCGATAATTAATGGCTAGAAAAACATTTTCATTAAAACTGCTCTCTTCTCAGTTTCTTCGTAATTGAAATTCGTTGATTAATGTGTCTATATATTATGTGTATTTTTGAGAAGCAGCAACATTTGTTTGGCGGGCCGCATAAATAGGTTGAAAGAGCCGCAAGCGGCCCGCGGGCCGCGTGTTGCTCATCCCTGCTTTAGCTAAATCTAAAGTACTAAAATATTGAGAGTTCCCTAACTTTGAAAAGAGATCTTCCATATTAGGAATAGAAAATTTATCCTCAATTGTCACTTCATTAAGTTTCCTATAATCGATTACTATTCTCCATTTTTTCTCTCCAGAATTGTCCATTTTTTTATGAACGACCCAAAGTGGAGCATTATACGGACTACATGATTTAGTTATTATTCCTGATTGCAACATATCACTTATTTGTTTTTCTACCTCTGTATTTCAGGAAAACGATATGTTCTTGAATAGATAGGAATATCATTAATTGTTGGTATTTTGTGCTTATATTTGCCAACAGAAGATAAATACTCACCTTCTACATAAAAAACATTTTTAAAAGTTTTAATTAAGTAATTTCGTCAATTCTTTAATTTCTTCACTGTTTAAATTTTCTGTTTTAAATTTTTCCGTTAAATATTGTTGCAATTTCTACAATCTGAATGTGATTATGGTATACTTCTCTTTACTATTGCATATACAATTTATCCTCTGATAGGGTACAATAGGGATAGTATTGGAAATTTTATATTTTAGCTTTCGGGGAAAATACCTTGTTGACCTTAATTGTAATAGGATTTATATATTTGTCATTCTGTTACTCGCATGGATTTTATAATTGGAAATTTAATTGAAAATTTGGACTGTTAATATTTCTTAATTGCATTGTGTGAGCCACGGGACAACCAACGTACTTTTTTTTAATTATATTGTACCGACATTAATACGAAAGTCCCAATTTTCACCATCACTGGCTTACAGTGTTCTTGTATGAGAAACCGTTTTTTTTCCATAGAGTCTCGACTTAATAAATATGCAATTGTCTCTCTCTCAGGTTGACAATTGTGAATTACTTTCCAATATCACTGGAATAAATTCCTGGAATCTTCTTAAATAGGTAAAATGTTTTATTTTACCGGAATAGAAAACGATTCTTGTGCCAATAGTGAAAGAGTGCAGAAGCTGCACGAAAATTATTTTTTCTAGAAGAAAGAAAAAAAGATAAAATATTTTTTTTTGTGGAAGAATCTGTTTCTTTTTTTTTTAATTATAAAAGACCAGAATATTTGCCGAGATAAAGTGCATAAAGTTAATATTAAATAATAAGTGGAACATATACAAATAGAGGAGAACGTCAACCTGAACCAAAACTCACTCCAACAAATTGAATGACGTGGTAAATTTGGACACGTGATTTGGAGCCGAAGTGTCAGCTCGTATATTTTTTTTTGTGGATGGTTGCATTGCTGACGATAAGGCTTAAAAACGGCACATTTTCTGATTTCTTTGAAGCACGTGTGCCAAGTTAATTGAATTTCACATTGCCTTACTGGATTTGACCACTAGTGCTCTATGGACCAGGTTTAATTTCTGCTTGTGGAACGTGAGAATATATTAAAAACCTGCATATTTGTCTACTGATATATTTAAGTCTATTATATAAATGTGATTATTATATAAATTTAACTTAATGTGTATACGATTATTATATATTTCATAAAATACTATTTTTGTGTGTGTTGTCACATTGGCTTAACCTAATAATTATATCTATAAAATTAGTGGTCTATACTGTGTATATATATAATTATTTTCTTCATTACCTAATATTTTTTGCTTATATGATATAATATAACTAATTGTATATGTTGGGGAGGATCTAATGAAATAAGTTTTGTTATTATTCTACTAATTTAACTTAGATTAAATTAAAGAATTATAGAGATAATTAACTATAACAATTAAAAATAAGAATTTGTAATATTTTAGTGTTTAAGTATTTGGCATACTAAGGTTTAAAACTGCTGACATATTTAAAATTAATGGAATAACGAATTTGTACTCATCATAAGTTGATTTTAATAAAAGGTTACTAACCACTATATTTTGAGTGTAAAAATTGTCTTTCTCCAATTTAATTACAAAGTTAATTTCTTTTGCATTTGTACTTAAAGCTAATTTTTTTTTTTTGGCTTTGTTGTAAAGAATTATAGAGGAGAGACAATAAGAAAAAAATATTACAACATCGACACACTGGATGCTGGGCCCAACAACCATCGTGGAACATAAGCTCTGCTTTTGTAACGTAAGTTTAAACTCTCTATTTCTCTTATTTTAATTCTTACTTTATTATAAAATTAATTTTTATTATTGGAGATTACATACCCAATATGAATATTGAGTAAAATATAGTGATGGCATACTAAAGCTACCTTTTTATATTACAATTTATTGATAAAGCAAGTTTCTTTAATTCGTCAATTTCTAACTTAAGAACGAAAAAGTACTTCAACCTTAAACAATACACTTTGCAATTCACAAACATAATTTGAATTACCCATCACTGGTATTGATAGAATTATAACAGCCTTTTTTTTGTATTAACTTAGTGTGCCAAAACGATATTTGGGCATAATCAAAGTTAATAATTATATCGAATACATCCTGTATTAATTATTTATTAATATAAATAAATATCCTTATTTTATGTATGTGTAAATTTAACAGAATGAAACATTAAGCTTTTTTATAAAGGGAATGATAACCAAGGTAAATATGTTAACTTAATTAGTGAATGTGTCATTTAAGGGACAGATTGAGAAACACGGTACTAAGTCTGTCATAGGTGTTTAGGAGGGAAAAGTGTACCATACATGGCTAACCATCATCAGGCCATGGATAGAGAGCGAAGAGAGACCGTAAGTTACCACTGCATTTTTTTTTATTGTTTCTTAGTTTTTTTTTTGTGTGTGCTCTGAGGGTATGTAGAGTACATTATATGATTACGCGTTGATACCTGGGTTGAGAATCACAGACCTTGAGCTAGCGGTGAACAACTTTTCATGCCCCTTAACCATAAGATGTCTTATACACTGCCTTTTTCGGAAGAGTTGAATTTGAATTTTTTAAACACGCGTAACAATATTCCAATTTTGGTTCATTAAAATTAATTTCTGTAAGAACAGAATCCAAATAAGTTCTATCATACTCGCTATATTCTAATGAAGTATTGTCATATACTAATGGAATTTTTGAATTTGAAGTAATTAAAACATTTTCCTTAAAATCATCTCCTAATGGGTTTAGAATATTGCAACCTATAATACCATCGAAATCACTAAATATATCTGTTTCCAACATTTCGATGTTAGAACCAGGAGAATTAAATTCCTTAAAAAGCGGTATAGTTATTTTAGATAATGAAACAGTTTTAGAGCAAATTGTATTTAAAACGATCGGTCGGTCAAGTTGTGTTCTGAAAGAGCTATGAAATAAATTTTTTCTTATAAGTGTGGTGTCTGACCCTGTATCAACTAATAATTTAATAGGAATAATAATAAAAATAAAATCTCTAAAATAATTATCTCTATTATTCGATAAATGTTCATTGCTATCTTGAGAAAATGTGTTTGGATTACCCTTTCTAAAATTTTAAAATTTTTTTACACGACTATTAAAAACGTTTTTATTTTTAATATCTCCCTTAATATTACATGAAGAAAAATATTGTAAATCTGTTTTTGTAGAATAAAAATATTCTGTTTCAATTAAAATCTCTTTTGCCTTGAGTAAAGAATGAGGATTTCTTGAATTGAGAACCAATTTGGGTTCACTAGGCAGTTTAGAAATAAAAATTTTTAACACCATTTTCTCATTATTAATGCAACTAAACCATTGCTCACTTTCTCTGTCAATTCTAATCTTTAAATTTAACTTTGTTAATAATTTTAACAAATATTCATATAAATCACTTACATCTGATATAAATTCTGCTGTTTTTATATTATTTATAATACTTTCTACGCTCTCTGATATGTTAAAATTAATTCTTACAGCCAGGCCCACGATATCGAAAGAAAACTTAAGCGAACGAAACTCAGTCGCTCACTGTGAATCTAAACAGCGGCCCACTAATTGTCACTTTATCGTTCGCTTTGCTTTACGTTACCAACGTAATGCAAATAAACAACAAAGCTGCCATATCAACATATCAAAAAATAATCACAAATATACACGAAAAAAGCGCTGAAATGCTTAAATTGTACAGTAAAAAATGCAACCGTGTGCTAGTTTAACTTGACAGAAATGTAGTAAACAAATCAGGTGTTTGTCGCTTAAAAGTACACGATTCGATATCGTGGGCCTGGCTGTTAATTTTACCTTAATTTCTTCCCATCTACATGGATTGTTGTTGTTGATAAGGGTTATATTTGCTCTTTGCACAATTTTATTTCTCACCCTCTAATCCAATAGTGGTAGGAGAGCTGCATCAACATGTTTACGAATTTCCTCAACATGTTTAGTAAACATCTCCAATTTTTCTGCCTTACTTCTCCTTCTAATAATTGGAATGCATTTAAAGCCATCGTTTATATTAGGATCTTGATATTTATTTGGCTGTAAGCTGTTTTTTTTATTAATACAGTTGTCGTCAAGAGGATTTGCTGGGAAATGTTTTATTTTTCTTTTGCCTCAAACGATTTAAAATTTGTGTTTCTTCTTGTGCATTCACTCCAGATTTCACTTCTAGTGGTTTGCTTTTAACAAATGATTTTAAATTTGTTAATAAACACACTGTTTTAATTAATTTTTTTTATTGCAAAACGATATTAAGTTTTGTTGTTCAAATTATTTTTTTAAATTTTGCATTTAACTTAGGTTCGAAAGAACACGACTGCGCCAGTTATAAAACAATATTTTGTATTGTTTTATTTTGTGAATGAAATTATTTATTTGTTTTCAAAATAAATTTTATTAATTTTTTTATTTATTTCAAAATAATTCTACTGAAAAAATAATATTACAAAATTTAAATAGAATAGGTGATCGTAAAAGCAAAAAGGTACAAGTTTGTTATTTATAAAGTAGAATAAATACAAAGTTATAACAAACACGAATCAAAAGTAAAAACTAACTAAAATTAATATTAAATAGATTAACGTAATGTAATACATATAACTCACGGCGACTACATATTCCGTTATTACTTTTTTTAAATGGTTGATTTGTAAAATTGACTTTTTGCTTCAAAAACCTCATAGTGCATTGGGGACAAACTATCCTTTCTAAGACATCCAAAGTGCCAGACAGAATCTTAGAAACGATTGACAGTCCCTATTTAAAGTCGTTTCCAACACTCAATTGGTACGACCCCTGGGCTAAAAATCTTAATGTGGCTGCTAATTTTATTGTTTTTGCAACGAATGTTGATCTGACTCCTCTTTTCATATGAGGATCTTTTATTTCCAGTACATACTCAAAGGCTGCTTTATTAAATCGAAAATAAATTTCAAACCTTTTGAAGGAATAACAAAATGAGCATTAGGAAATACTTTTTTTTATTTATACTCGCTTTTTATCTGATAAATTGAATATGTCGGTTTTTGTTTGATTTGCTTTCTCTATAGTATTAGATTTGCTGAATTTTTTTAATCAGTTGAGTCTGAATCAGAATTTGAATCGGAAATAAAAAACATTTTTCCAAAAAAATACCACACACAAAAATCAGTTAACTCAAATGTCTGAGATGTAGAGCTGTGTCGATCGCGAACGAACGGGTTAAATTGAACGAATCAGTCAATTGAACGAAGTGGATCAGTCGTTCGTTTGGTCGTTCGGTCGTTCAATCTAAATCTTTTTTCTTTGTTTTGGTCGTTCGTTCGGTTGTTCAATCTTAATTTGTTTTTTTTTTTTGTTTTGGTCGTTCATTCGCGCAATCTAAACTTGTTTTTTCTTTGACTTCGTCGTTTTTTCTTTGTTTTGGTCGTTCATTCGTCCAAACTAAATTTGTTTTTTCTTTGACGTGGTCGTTCTGCCGTTTAATCTAAATTTGTTTTTTCTTTGTTTTGGTCGTTCGTTAACATTTATTTTGTCGCATTTTTTATATGCATATTGTCAGTATTGCCATTTTGTTAATTTTTAACTAAAATTGGCCATTGTTTCTTAAATGTGGAAATACGTACTTTTATTAAATTGTTTTTACTTTTTTTTAATTCTACAGGAACATTTGTTCTAAATATAAAGTGACAATAAACATTATTATTTTGATTATAGAATTACTTAAAACATTTTTTAAATAATATATAATAATAAAAAATAATATATCGTATTTTTCACACTATTTTTTATTATTTTTGGAATACATTACATAAAAAATTTTCCGTATAAATTGGAATATCATAACATCCCATTGAAATAATAATAATTTATACTAATGACATGTAGTATAATTTAGAAAATAATATTCTAAATATAAATATGTATGTATGTTTATTTTGAAGTATAATTTGTTAAAATTTTTATTTATACACATAAAATTAAAAAAGTAAAAACAATTTATGTAATAAAAGTACGTATTTACACATTTAAGAAACGATGGCCAATTTTGATTAAAAATAAACAAAACAGCAACACTGATAACATGCATATCAGAAAATAAGCAACAAAACAAATATTGAACGAATGACCAAGCAAAGAAAACACAAATTTAGATTGAACGACTGAACGACCAGAACAAATGAACGAAGTGAACGATTGAACGAAGTGAACGATCCGGATCACTTTTAATGACCGAACGAAAATGACCGATCATTTAAGTGAACGATTTGGCACAGCTCTACTGAGATGTGCTTCTTGTTTTGTTGACATTTTCGATAAACAAACGACGCACAGTGAGACACAGTCGATCATCGATTTGGCTCGTGTAATCATAGGTCGGCAAAATTGATTTGCAATTGGGTTAGTAAGCATGAAAAAGAACTGTACTGAACAAAAAAATGTGTGAATTTATATATATGTATGTTATTAAATTACATATCACTGTGTATGAACTAGGAACTTTCTTTTATAGCTGAAGGAAACATATTGGGTATATCTAATTCGGGTATGCAAAATTCAGAAGTGCTAACCTTTTTTTGAAGGAAGATTTCAAAGAAAGTTATATAAGATTTAAAATTTAAATATCTTACTTTTTAATCTACAAGTTACATTTAATATAATAATTTAAGACATTTTGTGTGATTTTAATAAAAAGAAAAAAAAAATACACCTAAATGTCTTAAATTATATGTATTATAAAGAATTATTCAAGCTCAGGGTCTATATTCAAATAAAAATCTTTTATTTAATTATAGATATTTCGATATTATTACATTATAATATTATTACATTATAATAATTATAATTCGTGAAGACGCTACACGCAGGAGTAGCGAAATATCCATGTGGCAGCACTGATTTGTACCAACTACTAAATAATGATTAAAATTAAATGCCATTTAAATGCAACTTTGAGTTTTTCAGCGCAAAGTTAAATAAAACTTAAATGCCATTTAAATGACCAACCTTGTCCATTTAAGTTTCATTTAAGTTTTACATATAAACACATTTTCTCGCCATCTTGCTTTTACGTTTTGCAAATAAAAATAAAACAATCAACAATATTTTTAATTTTTTTATAAAAAATGGGCATATTTTGAATAAAACTCGTTTTAAATAATAAAATTAATATATATTAATTACGTTTATTGTTATTAATTGATGTATATCAATAGTATTTTTATTTTATTTCTGGTGTTTTATTTTGTTGCAGCAAATCGCAGCTGTTCCTGCGAAAAATTCTGCAAAGTTTGTTTACATTTGGTAATGCTACCGTACTTTTGTCGCAATTAAATACAAACTTAAATTTATGACTGAAAAACTGAAACTGTATTTAAATGCCATTTAAGTTTAAATTAAAATTAACTAATTTCACATTTAAATATGAAGTTAAAAACTGGGCCTTAGAGTTTCATACATTTTTTCCAGTTAATCTTAAAAATTATTTTAATTTTCATAAAAAAAAATAAAACGTCCGGTACACATCTGCACTCGTGAGCAGTTCATTGACGAATAAAGGCCTGTTTAGCCAAACGTTCATATGTCAACAGTAAATGTAAATAAAAACAAAACAAACTAAATAATTATAAAGGCATTCATTTGCCTGTACCAGTAATATTAATTTTTCGCCGTCCACAAAATATAATAATTTTTTATGTTATTAATATTGATTATATAATTTATTATATTTTTTTTTACTTACTTTTCACAAAACACAGCAAAAACAAAAAATTTAAATGTTTAAATGGCAATATGAAGCCAGCTGTTTAGAGCAGTGATAAATATTCTTAAATTAACACAAAGTTAAAAAAAGTACCAGAAGTACCAAAATAAGAGCATATTATATTTACTTCTTATATTTTATACTTCGTAAAGATTTATTCTTAAGTATTCAATTTTTGGTTTAAAGTCATTATTTATTGAATCGGATCCATTGGTCCCTTGTGAACCGGAAACGACCGGAAAGTAAATTTTTAAGTAGAACTTTAAAAAAATTGGAATTATCTCGGTAACTAGCTAGCACGTAAGTTAATCATGCATCCCATATGCGTCTGTTCAGATAATCGATTAATTTTTCATTTGGTATGTATATAATTCGTCTGTGTAACCCATAAAATGTCGAAGATATGTTAAGTAAAACATGGGACTTGTAAATTAAAAACAATTAAAAACAAGCTTTATATGTACATAAAATTTCAATTATTCACATAAATATCATAATAAATATCTAAATACTTTAAAAATTAAAAAGTCTTTTTGTACACATAAAATGAACATGATTTGCATATAAGCATGAAAGTACAAAAAAGGGCATTTGGGCCTCATTGATATTTAACATACAATAGTCCCATCACTAATATACAAATGTCACGTAAAAACGTTGAGAACGTGAAATGTTCAAAGCAAAGTAAAATGCATGGCGTATTGATTATAAGGTGCATTTGACATGGCAGCTGAGCTACTTTTTTTTCAGCCAATTTGTGAATATAGTTGTCAATTTTTGTTTTGTTTTATGTACATTGTTTTTGTTTTCATACTTTTTGTTTTGGTTTTTTTGACAGTTAACTACCCTAACAAGCATCAAAATGCTGTGTTGTTTTTGTTACTGTTTTACTTGTTGTAATCTCAAAGGCACCTTATGATAATTGCGCCATGGTAAAATGAAAACATAAATACACATACACATGCACACAAAATTTACATGCATTGTGAATACATTTAACAAAACATAAAAATGCATCCTCCGGGGGCAAATTACGGCATTTGAACGAAGTTTCATACAATTCTTAAAGTATTTTCATACAAATTTCGATCTATATCGAATGCCGTAATTTGCCCCCTGGGGGTCAATTCTGTTTCTGTGAAAAAGCAAAATGAAAAATTCTTTTCATTTTTTCATAAAAAAAGCGATTCTAATTTCCAGTTTTATGAAAACTATCTGTCAAATTTTTTTCATACGATAATTTTTTTTTTGTTAACAAATAGTCGATGATATCTAACCAGTGTTATACACTTTACACAATATTACATTGCATATAAATACATTAATTATTTAATAAAACCTCCTTTTTAAGTATTTCGTTTAACATATTCACATATTTAACTAAATTTTTTTTCAAATTTATTAATTCCAAGTAAAAGAATTAATTTTAGCAAAAGTTTTTAAACATTTATTGATTTACAATAAAAAAGCGTTTAGTCGTTTTTATAAGATGGTATAATATGCAGCACTAAAAAAACACAAACAAGGAGAACAAAAATAAAAATATTTTAGCAATTTCGTTCTTCTTCTATGCCTAATAAATAATATACAGATATATTTTTTACATAATATTTTCAAAGTTATCTAAAATATATACACATTTTTTGTTTATTTTATTGTAAATATACGTTGTAAATAATCAAGAAACGAAGAGAATAGAACAAAAGTGACAGACAGTTTTCATTACGAATTTATTTTTCATAAGTTGAATCGCTATTAATGAAGAAGCGAAGTGATAATTTGATGTGAAGTGCAAATGATAAATTTTTTTATCATTTCATTTTTTCATAAATTCAGAATTGACCCCCTGATCTAATGAAATGTGATGGTTTTTTAAAAAATTTCAACAAACAAAGAGAGCCGTACGACTGCCAATTTTTCATCCGTATTTTCTCTCAATGTCGTACACTCTCATTACATATCAAGTTTACACGATACTATTCATTCTCTTCTACACAATAATTTGACCTGTCGTACGACTTGTATTACCGTCTAAAACCGCCTTTAATAAGAATATTTAAATTTTTCTTTACTACCGGCTGTAATGTTCCAATTATTAAACATTTAGATTTTTTAGGATTAAATGTAGTCCATTTGCATCTGCCCACAGATAAATTTGATCTAAATTACAATTTCTCTAAGTAACAGCGGAATTAAAGCATGTTTTTGAACAGCTTAAATAAACTTGTACATCGTCAGGTATAAAAGAGCGGCCCAGTATGGATCCCTATCTGCGACCTTGTAGTTAAGTATGCCTTCATTAATCTTGCAGTAGTTGTAGAAAAATTTAACACATTAATTAGATTTCATAACAACATTAGGTAGTCAATTTATTCGGTCCCAATAAATGTTGACAACTTTGAGATCGTGTCGCCCAGCTATGAAGAGATCAATATTGCCATACAGCTATTGAAGAGAAACAAAGGGGCTGGACCTGACGGTCAGCCCGCTGAGCTCTTTAAGTATGAAGCCGATGAGCTTGTTAGGTGCATGCACCAACTCATTTGCAGAATATGACTGGAGGAAAGTTTGCCCAATGAGTGGAATCTCTTGCCATCTTGAAAAAGAGAGACCCCACGACCCATGAAAGTCAAATCGACACACACATCACCTTTTTGTGGTCAAGGAGTTCATCTACCTTGGCACCACCATTACCAGCAAGAATGATGTCAGTCTGGGGATCAAACGAAGAATCACACTGGGTAACATGTGCTACTATGGTCTCAGTAAGCAGTTTAGTAACAGAGACTTCCCTCATGCGACGAAATTAGCACTCTATAATTCGCTTACTCTTCCCGTGCTTCTCTATGATGCGGAAGCATGAACGCTGTCTTGTGCCGATGCAGCGGTCATGGCAGTGTTTGAGAGAAAAGTTCTTCGTAAGATCTTTGACCTTCTAAGGCATTGCGATGTTCAGCGCATTAACATCCAGCGGCTACGCTGGCTCGGCCATATTGTTCGGATGGCAGCATCTGCTCCAGAAAGAAAAGCTTTCGATGCGAAGGTCACTGGCCGTCGGCATACAGGGTGGATATTTTCCATCACTTTTAGGCACAGGAACAATTTTTGCCGACTTCCACTCAAATGGAAAAGTGTTAGTTGTTAAAATTTTTAAATATATGGCTAATTTGATGTATAGTATATGCCAATATTATCTTCACAAACATAGGATGAATACCAACTAGGCCAACAGCATTTTACTTGATCTTTATAAATCCTTCATTGATATCACTTATGCGGAGATGTTGAAAATAAAACCCATTTCCCTAATCTGCCTCAATGTTCGTTTCGTATTAATAGCATTTTGAATATATACATATATACATAACTGGCCTTTACAACTCTGTATCAGGATTACGGCCTAGTTTCTCGCAGCACTCATGTTGTGTGTGTCAATTTTTATCCATGAGTACCGGGACCTACAGTTTAATCGGCCCTATTCCCGTTGGCGTTTTTATTTTAAAACGAAATAAAAACGACAACTTGGTATCACCGTTGTCGTTATCGGCAATAATCGAAAAATGTCGGTATTCTCTATTTAAAAACGAAGATAGAAACGATAAAGAAACGCCTGTTTTTTGTCGCTTTCATTTTTAGTAGCGACATTAAAACGAGAGGTTTGAAAAATAGAAATTAAAATTACAACTTTGCAACAATTTTAAATTTTAGTATCAGAAATTGAAAAAAAATTGTGATGGTTTCAAAAAACGCATAAAACGCTTAAATTTTAATAGTTTTTGGAAGGAAGTGGCTGCAAAAATAAATCCATTTGGACCTCCATTCCGTGACGGAGATGATTGGCAAAAAATAAGTAAAACTAAATTAACAACAAAATAATACTAAACAATTTTAAAATGTGTAAGTATATACTGTGAGTATATACTTAATTGATTTGACGCCACTTTCTATACGGATGTTATTGCCCAAAACAGACCTACTTCCATCACTCCTATATGGATGTGAATTATTTGCAAACTGTGACAGGATTGACTTACGTAAACTTAGGGTAACTTATAATAATATTGTTCGATATATTTTTCGCAGAGGTCGCCATGACCGTAGTATCTCTAGTTATTCGTTTCAGATTTTTAATATCAATTTTGAAGATTTAATGAAATACAAGTGTCTGACCTTTCTGCACAAAATTATTCTTTCAAAAAATCCTCCCTACATTTATAACAGAATTGTATTTGCAAGGTCAAATTGTGGAACAAAAATTATTGTGTATATGTATATACTATAAGTCTTTGGAATAGTCTTCCTAATAACCTTCAGAAAACGCGCAATGCTACCACATTTAGAAAGGAGTTACTCAAATATTTTAATTCTTTTTTTTAAATTCATTTTAAATTCAACAACAAATCTAACACCATTTCATTTGATTTTTAATTAAAAAAAAAAAAAACCAAATTATTTGGTAGACAAAACCACATAATATTACAGGTTTTTTTTCTAGTGCTACCAAGTTTTTCTTTGGTTTTATTGTAGTTTTCGATAACTTTTTATCGTTGTCTTCGTTTTATTTCAGGAATACCATTTTAGAAACGAAGCGACATAAAAACGACAACCAAATAGAAACGAAATTTAAAATAAGAACGCCAACGGGAATAGGGCCGAATGTCGAATCCGAACGACAGACTTGAGAAGCTTGTTCATGGCAATTAGTTACTCTCAGAGCTTTTGCCAGAAGATTTTCAAGAAGAGCAACAAGCTTGCGCGATCTCTTCCTGAGATATCGGACCGAACGCCCACTGGAACTGTAGAACGAACGGTTCTACAACAAAGCGTAGAGTGTGCACAAGTCGAGTCTGCCGAAGAGTAAGCGATTGTCGTCACGCCAGTTAGGAACATTGAGGCAAAACGACAGTAGCACTTATCGCCAAGAGAGGAGCTAATTTCCAGGGCAAGAACTGGTGAAGAACAAAGCCTTCTTAGGTGCAAAACAGTTCTTAACATTATGAGAATGGCTCTTACCAAGTATGGATATCAAGAAAGGTGTACTTAGTATGGATATCAAGAAAGGTGTAGCAGTGCTTGATGAACTATAAGATGTCATAAGCAACCACAGAAGAAGCTGGAAAATAGCAGAAAAGGAACGGGAAGCAAGTAAAAAATTGCGATGCTTACCTGATAAGATGAAGCAATCGACAAGCGTAGAAAAAAGTGAAACACCAATTTCAAATAAGAGAAAGCCCAAAAAGAAGCAGGAAAAGAACAAAAGGCAGATGGACAAGAAAGAGATTGGCAAGTCGTAACAAACAACAAAACCAGAAATCGAATCGAAAAAACATCTAAAGTGGAACATCCTATGTCAAAGAAAACTCAGAGAGCCTCAAAGAAAAAGCAAAGATCTGATGCTATGCTTATTAAGCCAAAAATTCTGCAAATTCTAAGAAGCAAGATCAAACCAGAAGAGACAAATGTCAAAGTTAAAACAATAAGAAAGACAGAAAATTGAGCGATTCTTTTAGAATCAGAGAAGGAAGAAAAAATTAACAGCAAACTGTCAGACGCCATTAAATCCATTGTGTCAGACACAGCTGAAGTGACAGAATTGACTCCAAAAGCTGCCATAGAAATACGTGATCTAGATTCATACACAACTAGTGAAGAAATATTCGAAGCCATCAGAACGCTACTAAAGGACAAAGTAGAGGAAATAAAAGTAACTCTTAGTGCCCCAAACCACAGAGAGCAGAAAAAGGCTGTGGTAAACCTTTCGAACGAAAATGCAAGTATATTACTCAAGCAAATTGTTGTTGTTGCAAATTGGTTGGGTAAATTGTAGGATGTGGCTTTACTCTAGCATAAGGCGATGCTATAAATGTCTTAGCCCAGGACATACCCAATGGCAGTGCAAGGGGCCAGACAGAAGAAACCAATGCATCAAATGCGAAGGAACTGATCATCAAATAAAAGATTGCAGAAACAAGGCAAATTGTTGCTTATGCGCTGAAAAAGGTTTAGGTCAAGTGGAGCATATCCCCGGGTCAAGTAAATGCTCGGCGAGCGGAAATCTGAGACAATAATGATGATTAAAATACTTCACCCCAATATGCATAGAAGTAAAACAGCACACGAGGTGCTAGATCAGATCATCAGATCATAGGCTGTCAAACTGGAAAGTTCTGGAAGACTTCACAGGAAGTGACCATAACTACATAACCTTCTCTATAGATAAATATTGTTCAACCAACAGCACAAAGAACGTAATAAACTCGACGAAATGGGACCTGACAAGACTTCAACTGGATATCTTCCTTAGCCACATAGAAAGCGCAACAAATATTGACGATGGCCTATCAGACGCTAGAACCCTGGCTCTCAATACAATGCAAAGCATTACAGGCAAGTAACGCTTCTATGAGGAAAATAGGCTCTAAATTCCAAACGAAGTCAGTTTACTGGTGAACTGACGAAATTTTAAACCTTAGAAAAACCTGTCTAAAATGTAGAAGGAAGTACACAAGGTCACGGAGAAATGGACAGGCTACTACAAAAGCCGATGCTCTTAAATGTGCAAAAAAGGAATTGAAGATAGCGATTAAAACAAGCAAGAAGCGAAAGTGGGAAGAACTTCGAAACGATCTAAATAACAACCCATGGGGCCTTGGATATAAGATCTTTATGAAGAAACTCGAAGCTCAAACACCAATTCCAGACCTCCCGGAACATGTGATGAAGAATATTGTGCACTCCCTATTTCCCACACATGAGGAAATAGAATATCGTATTAGACCACTTGCACAACCTATACCACCATTCAGTAGAGAAGAGTTAAGGATTGCGGTTAAATCGCTCAAAAACCAGAAAGCTCCAGGCCCAGACGGTATCCTAGCAGAGGTTCTTAAAATCATTGCAGACGAGCAACCCAATCTTTTGCTAAACATGTATAATGCATGCCTAAAAGAAGGAGTCTTCCCCGAAATTTGGAAACGGCAACGCCTCGTACTCATTGCCAAGGGAAAGTGAGACCCTCAATCTCCATCAGCATGCCGTCCACTCTGTATGCTTGACACCGCAGGGAAATTATTAGAAAGTCTTTTCAAGACACGAATTCAACAATCGATTGAAAATTCTGGAGGGTTATCGAAGAGACAACACGGGTTCAGACCTAAAATGTCAGCGATCGGAGAGATCAAAGACGTCCTTGATGACGAGAAATCGGCACAAACGGGCAACCATTACTCCAGGAGAATCGTTTTACTAGCAACCCTTCATATCCGCAATGCCTTTAACAGCGCTAGATCAACGGATATGATCTACGCACTGGAAACACATTTCAATAGCCCCATATACATCACAAACATAATCAAAAGCTACCTAAAGAATCGTGAGCTTATCTACTCAATAGCAGGAAAAGAACATGTAATGAAAGTGACATCAGGTGCAGCACAAGTCTCAATTCTTGGTCCAGAATTGTGCAACATTAGTTATGATGAAATCTTTAACATTGATATGCCTCCTGAAACATACTTAGTTGGGTATGCAGACGATATCGCTGCAGTTATCCCTGCCCGAGATATGGAAGAAGTGGAGACGAAGCTAAATCAGGTGATGCTGAGAACAAAATCATGGCTAGACTCTCGCGGACTTAAATTGGCTGATGAAAATACTGAGCTTATGATTATTACAAGAAGACACGTTCCATGAACTTCAACGCTCAGCTAAAACACGCGGCTACGAAATCATTTAAAGTGATTGCATCATTGAGCAGATTAATGGCAAATATTACAGAGCAAAAGAAGACTCTTGATGACGACAATCCACTCGGTTCTGTTATACGGGACCGCTTTCGCATTGCTTCAAGGTGGTGCTCTACACTGTTCTCATCACCTCATATGTTGAACCGCGTCTAGGTCCCGTTTCTTTGTACGCAGTATACTTTCAGCGAATATTGGAACATAGCTCCAATTTTCCGCGCTATTTGTTATTATTTCCGTGATATTGTCTGGTGTTACATTATCGATGTGTACGTTACGCTGTAATACACGCCTTTGGCCTCTCCATTTTGGGCATTCAAAAAATGTGTGCTTTGCGTCATGTATGCAGCCATGTATGTATTTACGAAAGTATCCGTGACCAGATAATAATTGCGTCAAATAGTAATTTGTTTCGCGTTTATTTTTATCAGAAAACGCTTTAATTAGATCAAAGTTAACTGCAATGAATATTTTTTGGTAATTAAAGAAGAAATGATGTCCGTGAAGGAATAGTACACTAGCCAAACTGAACAATTGTTTTCGATTCCAGCTACGGTAGTTTCATCAGAGTTCTTTGTGTCCTGTGCATATTCAAGACCAAACATCAACTATTTAACTCACATTTTTCTGGAAATCGCATACTGAAATTATTACCGTATGTACATACACTTGTATGAGTTAGTCGAAGTAAAGTCACACAACAGTTTCTATCATATTCTCCTTTTCTTACCATCATTGCTGTTCTTGTAATTGTCATCTTATTTGGATGAAACAGAATTACAAATTTATTTTGTTTTTGCCCTTTATTCCACCTTATCCACATTAGGCTATGGCGCTGCGCACTAACCACCACGACCACCGTCGTACATATCATTCATGTCGACTAATGTGGATAAGGTGGAATAAAGGGCAAAAACAAAATAAATTTATAATTCTGTTTCATCCAAATAAGATGACAATTACAAGAACAGCAATGATGGTAAGAAAAGGAGAATATGATAGAAACTGTTGTGTGACTTTACTTCGACTAACTCATGCAAGTGTATGTACATACGGTAATAATTTCAGTATGCGATTTCCAGAAAAGTGTGAGTAAAATAGTTGATGTTTAGTCTTGAATATGCACAGGGCACAAAGAACTCTGATGAGACTACCGTAGCTGGAGTCGAAAACAATTGTTCAGTTTGGCTAGTGTACTATTCCTTCACGGACATCATTTCTTCTTTAATTACCAAAAAATATTCATTGCAGTTAACTTTGATCTAATTAAAGCGATTTCTGATAAAAACAAAATTAAATTGATCACACCTTTCCTTGGGCTCGAACCCGAGTCTTCAGCACTTAAAATACTTTAGTTTTGCTAACTTTATAGTGTTATTCTATAATTAAGCGATTTTACGATATTTCTGCCTTCAAGATAGCGTTTTTTGTACAAAATAAAAAGAACACAAAAACAAAAATAAATATTTTGTTTACATTTTTTATATTCCACTCTTTCTAGCCTTTGCTGTTTCTTTCTATCAATCCTATAACAATTCAATCCAAAAATAAATAGGTGTCATACGTGCTTTAGTAAGTCTTGTTTCAACGAAAAGAGCCAAAACCTCGTAATCCTCCACATTGTGTGTCGGGGGAAAGTTGAGATTTTGTAAAACTTCGGTTAAAGAATTATCAACTTGACTAATTTTTGACATTTTACGCCTCTTTGTTCTATCTGAACACTTTAAAACTTCCTTAGCAGGACGACCACGCTTTTGGCTAGGTGCAGGTTGTTCTTTTTCAAGGGATTTTGTTTGTAGCTGAATAGTTTCAAAACTTTCAAACCATTTTTTATGTTCCTTAAAAATAATAAATTTGCTTCAATGATTCTTCGTCTAAAGCTTTATTGGAATTTAGTTTTTTCTGCACTAAATTTTTCCTCCATAATTTGATATATTTTGTTTGCTTATTTTTTTTTTTTATATAATTACCAGCTGTAGAACTCCAATTATCAAGCACATAAATTCTAGAAAATTGGCACTGACAGAATAAACCTTCTATTTTAATTTCCATATTGATATTTTTGAAACTTTTATCACTATCGCGAAAAAAATTAATTATAAGAATTAAAATTTGACATTTGTTTTGACACTTTTAAAATGCAATGAGTAAGCTTCACTTAAACTGAAAGTCAAATACCTTAAAATTGCAATATAAAGTTTAAACGACAATTTCTTAAAAAAATGTTTCTCTCTATTCATAACTGTAAATCAAATACCATAATATTGCAATATAAAGTTTAAAATAACAACAATTAAAAAAAAATTAATTTATCTTTACTCATATTCTTAAAGAGAAATTGTGCAAAACAAAATGCGATTCACTATTTTTTGTTGGAGGACTATGTAAATCACACCCATATGCGAAAATATGCAAAAACCCGCGGCCACAATATTTTTTAATTTAAAGAGGGATAAAAAATCTACAATTTGATGCATAACGCGTTGTGGGCGGATGAGGGCCATATCACTAAAAGTCTACGTGAAAAAGAAGTTTTTGAAAAACGTGTGTTTTAAAAAGGTCTATTTTTTATGGGCTCATATTTTTGCAGCTTTTGTTATTTAATTTGGTAGAAAATAAGTTAAAATTTAATATAGGGTTTTTGGAAACTTCTGCCACAATATCGCGAATAACTTTTTGGATAAACTTAAGTTTTCTTTTATGACTATGCAATATAAACATAGCTCCACTTTCAACGGACACAAACAATAAATCTCGCCAAATAAAACAACAAAATTTGTTATGTTCATAAAATTTGTTGCAATAAAGCTTAGAAAAAAACATTAACTTTTTTGATTTTTGGCCTATGGGGAAAACCACTGTGATATGGTTGGACCAATTTGTAGAAACCCCATAAGTAAAGTTAGGAAAGAACAAATAATAAACAATAGTTCGGTAGAAATCTAGAAACCACTGATACCTGAATCTATGATGAATTTATTAGTTGTAGTATTATTTTTGTATACATGTTTACAAGCATGGAAATACAGTAACAACAATAATACAATAAGTACGGTCTAATAATAAAAAACACATATGTATATAGCTTTGGATTTTCAATAGCTTTCGCACGGAATATCGATCCAGTTGATATAAAACGGCTATTTTCAAGATTTGAGCGAAATCGGACAACTGTAAGCCGTTCCCCAAAGAGATCAAAGGTTAAAATATGGTATATTGTCTATTTTTTGTATTTTTTATTTATTTTTGCTGTTAATCTTATAAACAATTACCGAATTCACAAAGTTTTGTATCGTTGTTTCATGTATTGCATACAATGTTGGCTTGTGAACATCTATTGTATGTATATGAATGTATTTTGTGTATTAAACGTCAAAAACCAAATGAGAAAAAGAAAAACTGCATTAAAAAGTTGATTTTTACAAACAAAATACATTTTTCTTCCATTTTTATATTTTTTTATTTTATTTAATTTGCTGTTGACAATAAGAAGATTTTTTTTTTATATTTATATTTTTGTCAATATTTTTCATTCACAATAACACAGAAACCAATACAACTTTTTTAAAACATATGAAAAAAAAGTGTATGAGTTGTATCGAATGTTTATATACATATTACCAACAACAAGCGCACAGCTGTTGTAGTGCCATACAATCTAACAACGAATACAATGAATACAAGAGTTTTGTGAATTCGGCAAATTACAATATTTTTTCTAATGTGGTTACCCGGGATCTCCACGATAAAGACGTGCACTGTTACAACTGTTTGTACAAGTTTGTGTGTGCTTACTGATGTCTGTGAGTATAGATGAGTAATTTTGTGTTTCTGTTATAGGTTTGTATTGTTATTATTTGTAGCAGATATAGTGTGAGTGGATAAAGAGAAAATGAGAGCAACACATTTGTTTTCCTATGTTTCGCACAAGCAAATACTTGTAGATACTGGTGGAATACAATAAGTAACTTATTGTGCGATGCAAATAAAAATTCGTATTGCATGTTTTACAAAAATTTTACCAAAAAATAGTCTCAAAAAATCTTATTAAATTTTATTATGTTTTACTTAATATTAAAATCATATAAGTAGGTATATATTTATATGTAGGTTTCGATTACTATTTTAAATTATTATAAAAAAAATATTTTTTCATTTAATTTAAATTATTAAATTTTATTATTTTTTACTTAATATTAAAATCATATAAGTAGGTATATATTTATATGTAGGTTTTGATTACTATTTTGAATTATTATAAAAAAATATTTTTTCATTTAATTTAATTAATTAATAAAATTAATATATGTATAATAATAGTAATTTAAATTAAAAATTTTAATTTTGTAAATTTTCCAGTCTTCTTTGTTTTTGTTCTTTTTTATTTTACAACCCTTTTCTTGTTTTTCATTGTTTTGTTTGGTGCCGGCTTGTCGGATTGTTTGCAAATTTTATTTTTTTAAATTTTGCCTATCTGCCGTCGGTATTCTACATACATACATACATAACTGGCCTTTACAACCCTGTGTCAGGATTACGGCCTAGCTTCTCGCCGTAGGTATTCTGCTGACATTTTATTGTGTGTATTTATTGATAGGTTTTCTTTTACTATTTTTGGCTTGTTTTGTTGATTATGTGTCACCCTCGCTGTCTATATGGGTAAAAAGAGGAAGCCTTCAAAGGCTAAGGCCTCCGAGTTGCTGAATGTTCGAGAGATGAGTCCTGCTGTGCCTTCTTCGTCTGAGGAGGATACGGTTTTGGGACCTGGAGTGACTAAGCGGTGTAGACGTATCTTTTCTGGAGATGATTTAATTAATTATTAAATTTAAATTAAATAAAATGCAAATTGTTACCTGCTTTATTTTGAAGTAAACCGTTTATCTACAAATTTTGGGATTTTTCGATTATTTCTATAATATTGTGTAATGTTGTGTGATGGATTGTCCTATTTGATAATTTTTTAATAGAATTGAGCATCGTTTTTTTTTCTTCACATATTTATAAATCAATTCTTATTTCTTTATTAAAAAAATTTTATAACTAAATTTTAGTTTTTTTTTTTTTAAATTTGTAAAAAAATTATTTATTCTTTTATATCAACTGAAAAACGAAATAAAATAAATTTTACATAAACAACATCTTAATTAGGTATAATTTATTAATTATTTATATAAAATTTTTTTAAAAATTATATGTACATACATAAATATGTTTATACTTTATTATTATTCTTTTAGAGTTAAAAAATTTAGCAAAATTCTACTTAAACATTTTCATTCATTCTCTTAAAGCACGAATTCAGATCAGTTCACAAAAGTAAAGAAAACCAAAAACACAACCAAAAACACTATCAGAGCTATCTTGTATATTTGCTTCACCAGTAGTATTTTGAAAATACTTATGGTGACAATAAGTATTTGAGAGCAAAAAAAAAAATCTATACCATACTCAACTCAAAACCATAAACAACTGTTATTGTTTATAGGAATATAGTGTGTGTGAAAAAGCAAAAGCATACAATATTGGTTACACTCGTTCTCTCATTTATATCCATAGTAACATAGAAGTAGATGGTATATTTGTTTTGGCAATACTTTATGGTATACTCTTGCACGTCTTTACTCCACGAGATATGAAACGAAATATTTTTATATCTGCGTACGTCAAATTCGATAGCCGATATAATTTTGTTACGTGTAGACTGCGAGTCAGCTATCATAATATCTATTATGTCAAAAACAGCTCATATAGAGAAACCAAAAAAAAAACTGAAATTGAATTTTTTAAATTCAATAAAAAAGCAATAAAATAATAAAAAAAATATATTAATTAATAATAATTATACACAAAATTATTTATTTATTATTTTTATTTTTAAACAAATTTCCACTAATAAAATACTTCGACATGTTCTTTCTTTCATTGCTGTACAAAAAAAATTAAATATTATAATATTTCAACATGTTCCTGTTCTTAGATATGAAGAGAAATATTAAAATGGCATTTTATTTTCTCTGCCGACGTTTTCTTTCATATCATATCAAAGTTGATATCAGGTGTAGACCCCGGGTCAGAGTGCATACAGTGACGGAACTCCAACAACTATAACAAGAACAACACACAGCAAGATAGCCACAACAAAATTTTTGCACACACAATATCACAATGTATAACAAGATAGCCACAACAAAATTTTTAGCATACACACAACAGCACAGCGTATAACAAGATGGCCACAACAAAATTGCACACACAACATTACAGTGTATAATAAGATAGCCACAATAAAACACAGCTGATTTTAAACTTTTTGAGCTGTCATTTCCTTCATCACTGTATGCACTGTGCCCGGGTTAAGAAAGTTTCATATTTTTTTTGTTTAAAAATTAACCCGTTTGTGCCCTGCCAGTCTAAATGATCCTTTTAAAATTACACAATGTTTTATTTGTTAAATATTTTATATTTATATTTTAATATAGATTATATTTTGATATTACCACCCTTTTTCCGGGGGGTGGGAGGATGTAAATTTCTTTAGGTCGTTCAAAAATAACCTAAATTTATTACTTAGAAATGTGAAAACTTACGTTATAACGGAGACTAAAACAAGTAATTACTATTATATTAGTCTGTGTTTTACCAAAAAGTAGTCGCCGTGGTCTAGTGGTTAGTGTGTTGGTTTACTAAGACGATAGCGCCGGGTTCAAATCTCAGCTCTAACATCTTAAAAAAAATAAATATGAAAATTTATTTCTTTCGGCAACTACCTCTCAGCAGTCTTCTGGCAAAAGCTCTGTGAGTAATTGATTGCCATGAAAAAGCTTCTCAAATCTGTCGTTCGGAGTCGAATTTAAACTGTAGGTCCCGGTACTCATGGAAAAAAATTAACACACAACATGAGTGCTGCGAGAAGCTAGGCCGTAACCCTGACACAGGGTTGTAATGGCCATTTATATATGTCTGTAAGTTTTACCAAAAACAAACGTAAAACCTTAATTAATAAATAGTAGTTTTTGTTACCTCCTCTAACTTAAAATTAAATTAAAGCAAGTGTTAAACAAATCTCTTTTAATTAAAAAGAAAACTTTTTATTTATTTGCTAAACTAAATAATTCTGACTTACGTGTCACCCTATTTAACAAGACCTGTTAGTTTAGACAACGACCACTGATAATTCAAAGGAAGAAAATAATTTAAGGCCATGA
Source organism: Metopia argyrocephala (assembly GCA_963576795.1). Lineage (NCBI taxonomy): Eukaryota > Metazoa > Arthropoda > Insecta > Diptera > Sarcophagidae > Metopia > Metopia argyrocephala. The sequence goes on along the minus strand of OY756209.1, from coordinate 73,673,636 downwards.
CCGACTATCTTACAAAGTCGTGCGATTATGTCAAAACAAATCTGATCAATTTCTGTCCTACAATAGACAATCGCAACAAAATGTGTGTTTGGATGCCACACTGTGATATAAAAAAGATGCAAAAACATATTTACCAATGCAAATAAATAGAAAAATTAATATTGTTTTCAATTTTGAAAGTAAAAAATGTATATTTATGTTTGCCGCGTATACAATATAAATAAATAAATGATTTGCATTTTTTCTGTACAACTATTCCACAAAAAGCAACTCTGATCTCATAGAAACTCTCATTTTATGAAAAATTTCAAAAGATTATAAAATCGTACACACTTGTCAAAAAATCTGTCACACTTATATAATTTTTGTCCACACTATCACACAATCTGAACACACATGTAATTTTTGACATATCGAACGACTAAATCTGATAGTAAGTCATGGCCTTTAAGAAACATTGGCCTAAAATACAGCAGGATGCTTTTTTTGACTTGATTAACACACCTCAGATTCAATGAAATTGTACGTGGTGATCGCGAACGGTAAAATAACGGAAGACTTTCCTCGTGATGACTACAAGGAATTTTTGGAATTAATTAATACTTTTAAGAGGAATTCCACCAAGGGAATTAAATTTACAAAACCTGGCGCACTGCATTTAGCTAAATCGAAATACGAAAAAATCGAAAATACGTTTTTTGCATAATTTTTATCAGAAAAAAAAAAAAATACGCGTCGATTGGTCCCGGTCCCAGATTTTTACGATGAAAATAAACTCACTTATGCCGTCTGCGAAATGAAAAATACCAGTGTATTTGTTCTACTTTCATACAGGTTTTTTGGCTCTGGTGTCAGTTATGTACAGCGTTCTTTAATTCCATCGACGATATGTTCATATATCTTTTTAAAATCTCAAAATTTTAATCTCCGGAAAACTTGATGATCAAATATCTTGCATTAAATCTTTAAGAAATTCCCAAGTATTTATTCCTTGCATTATTAATAGTGTGAACTATCACTCACTGTGCGAGTGGCAGGATTGTGAAATAATTTACCTAGGCTACTTTGTTCTTTCTATCCTTCTATTATGATGTTTAAGCGCAAATTCACTGACGTATGTAATAGTTACTAATCGAGTACGTTCTAAAAAACGAATTCGAATTAAATTAAAAATTATGTTTTTTCAAAGCCAAATAAAACTTAATTGTGCAAGTTATTTTATAGCTGTGATATATCAATTTCACCCGAATTCGTTTTACTAAACATTCTCTAAAATCTAAAAACATAATCTCAAATTCTCTTTATTCCAGTATATATCCGACTATATCTTCTTCTTTTAACGTATTACGTTTACTTTTTCATGTCCAAAATTCCATTTGAGAATGATGGTATACCTTCAAAGGATATTATTTTGAAAGAATACAAAAGTATTTTTTATTTATTTTGATTTGAGAATTTATTAAAATTAAAAATAATAAAAATTTTTATTTAAATTTAGTTGTACCTTGAGTTGATACTATGTTGTTGATAAAAATAATACTAACAAATATGTATGTATATACACTGATTGACAGCTAATTAGAAACGCTTCTATTAAAAAAACATACTTAATTTTTTTTATAAAACAAAGTAAATATTGCTTCATTTCATACATTTTTAATTAAATATATTAAAAATTGAACAAATATAAAGTAAAACTTAAAATACTTTTTACTCTTAAAAATAGTTTGCGAACTTATTTTATTTTGTTAATTATATCTGCGACACCTAATTAGAAACGATTTCACATTATTAAATTAAAAAGATTTATATTAAGCTATTTTACTTACTTTTCGTCAATACTTTGTTGCAAAGCTCTTTTGCTATATAACTGCCTCACATCGGTTCCGCATTGATTATATTAGACGTCGGCTCTACAGGTATAGCCTCCCACGCTTTTTTTACTTCATCAAGAAGTGCCGCCATATTTGTAATATTTTTGCCACTAAATGCTCTTTTTACGTCCCCCATAGATGTTCTATAGGGTTTAAGTCGGGACTGGACGATGGTCACTCCAAAACATTGGTAGAATTATCATGAAAGAATTTGTTTGTCAGCCTCGCCGTGTGCTGCGGATCATTATATTTCTGAAATTGCCATATTACAGGCAAATTTTCCTCAGCCCATGGGAGCATGACGTTATTTAAAATTTCTACGTATTTTTTCTTATTTAATATCCCATCAATTTTGTGAATTAGGCCATTCCAGGAAAAACATGCCCACACCATAATTGAACCTCTACCATGCTTCACTATTCGTGAAACGTAGCGAGGATTATATTCTTGGCCAATGGGGCATCTAACATACCTCTGAGCATCAAGACCAAGGCGATTAATCTTTATTTCATCGCTCCAAAGCAAATATTTCAATTGGCTGGCACTCCAATTCCAATAAGACTTGGTAAAATCCACACGTCGTGTTCTTTGAATTTTAGTCAGAAGTGGCTTCTTTCGTGCTGCTCTTCCATGTAGCTCTGCTTGCAACTAACGACGTGCAATAGCCCCCTTAGACACCGTGGCATTTAAATTTTCCTGAATATCCCGTTGAATGTCCGCTGATGTCTTTTTTGGGTCGGATTTGGAGATTCGTGTTATTATTCTGTCGGCATGCGGTGATGTTTTTCTGGGACTCTTCTTAAGTGGAACGTTGGCAATAGTCTCATTTTTTTAATATGCTGGAGGGCATTAAATACAATTTTTTTGGAACACTTCAATAGCTCAGATATTTTTCTATAAGACTTGCCAGACCTCCAAAGTTGAAAAATTATTGTAGTGTACCTATACTTAGTTAAGGCACTGTAGTAAATAAGTATTTTGTTTACGCTAGTTTGAACTTGAAATTTAATTCATTTCTTTTTTATGATACATATGTAAGTATTTTTAAGAATTCTTTTGTTTAAGTCAATGAACTAAAGTTGTATTTCTATTTTTTTGTTTTGGTCAGCATAAGTGAGCATTAAACTTTTTGTTGTGAACTATTAGAATGAAAATAATGTAATATGATTTTTGTATTAATTATTTCTGTATGTTTATTTGTACTGTAATTTTTTGTATTGAACTTTGTTGCGATAATTGTTTTCACACGCCAAAAAAATGCTAGATTGCAAAACCCCGTGAGAACGGCAATTTTACTATTGATTTATCGTTGTGCGACATTAATGCTGACCATAGAATAAGTTAGTATATAAGTTGGAAATTTTAATAAAGAAAAACAGAATTTGATTGAACACCAAACGAATGTCTCTTTCAATTCTCATTTAAAATCGGCACTGTTGGGTGCTGAAGAAAAGCGGCTGCAGAGCTTAGCAAATACTGAAAACCAAACCATATCCTTTTTTTATTATTCTAAACACCACATTATATATAAATCTTAAGAATTATAATTCCTTACTTATCAGAAAAATTCTTAATTAAATTTACTTACCCTAAAAAGATATTACAATTATTTAAATAGCTATGAATAAATAAAATTTGTATAAAAAATCACCCGTTTCTAATTAGCTGTCGCGGGTACTTATGATTTTATTAAAGACAAGGCCCATTAATACAGGTCATTGCATCTCTACAACAATACAACTATAGAAAAAACCACACGTATTTTGTGTCGTGTGATCTATCTATATCTGTCAAAATTATAAAAGGTTTTTGTCATGGCGTATTGATTATAAGGTGCATTTGACATGGCAGCTGAGCTACTTTTTTTCAGCCAATTTGTGAATATAGTTGTCAATTTTTGCTTTGTTTTATGTACATTGCATGGCGCAATTATCATAAGGTGCCTTTGAGATTACAACAAGTAAAACAGTAACAAAAACAACACAGCATTTTGATGCTTGTTAGAGTAGTTAACTGTCAAAAAAACCAAAACAAAAAGTATGAAAACAAAAACAATGTACATAAAACAAAGCAAAAATTGACAACTATATTCACAAATTGGCTGAAAAAAAAAGTAGCTCAGCTGCCATGTCAAATGCACCTTATAATCAATACGCCATGGTACATTGTTTTTGCTTTCATACTTTTTGTTTTGGTTTTTTTGACAGTTAACTACCCTAACAAGCATCAAAATGCTGTGTTGTTTTTGTTACTGTTTTACTTGCTGTAATCTCAAAGGCACCTTATGATAATTGCGCCATGGTTTTTGTAGAAAATGGTGGAAAAGAAACTAAAATCAGTGTTGCCACAGTCCGTAAAATTTAGTAACCAAATTTGAATAAGAAAATTCAATAAATTAAAACTAAACATTTAAATGTCGGCTAATTTTATACATATAAAATTCAATTTCAACATACGTTCTATGATATAAACTGTAAAATAAAGTGAAAGTCTCCCATATAAAACATATTGTTACGAAAAAATAATTTTGTAAAACAAAATCATAATTGCATTCCCTTAAATTAGTATTTTCACTATTTCTAGCATTTGGGCTATATAAAAAAATTATTAAAATAAGAAAATATATGTATGTCGGAAAATCAAGTACGTTTAAAATTATATAAATTTTTAAATTATAAAAGATTTATTATTGTGTGGAATTAGTTAAATATAGGGTGTTTTTTTTAGAGGTACAGAACTTAGAATTGAAATAAAACACAAGAAAATCGTTTTAATGTCCATCAATTTGGCTTTATTGGAAGGATAATTTTATGCCATTAATGTTTAAATATGATTTCGGGCATGTGGCCGCCGCGGCTAGCTCGAATAAAGCCAATTCTACAGGTCCAATTTTCAACCACTTTTTCGAGCATATGGGGCCGTATGTTGGCAATAACGCCACGAATGTTGGCTTCCAAGTCCCCTAACGTTTCTGGTTTGTTGGCGTAGACGAGCGACTTCACATATCCCCAAAGAAAATAATCCAATGGTGTCAAATCACACGATCTTGGTGGCCAATTGACAGGTCCATTCCGCGAAATTATGAGCTCATCGAATGTTTCCTTCAATAAATCGATTGTGACGTGCGCTGTGTGGCATGTAGCGCCGTCTTGTTGGAACCACAACTCATCCACATTCATGCCATCCAATTCGGAAACAAAATAGTCGGTTATCATGGCTCTATACCGGTCTCCATTAACGGTAACTGACTCTCCAGCATTATTTCGGAAGAAGTATGGCCCAATGACTCCACCAGCCCATAGAGCACACCAAACAGTCAGTTTTTGTGGATGTAATGGCGTCTCAAGGGTCTCATGTGGATTCTCTTCTCTGCAAATGCGGCAATTTTGCTTGTTGACGTAGCCATTCAACCAAAAATGAGCCTCATCACTGAACAAAATTTTGCGATGAAAATCAGCATCGAGATCAATCTCATTTTCGGCCCATACACCAAAATCACGACGCATTGCATGGTCTCGCGGCTTTAATTCTTGCACAAGCTGGATCTTGTAAGGTCGCAAGCCAAGATCTTTGCGCAAAATCTTCCATAAAGTTGATGGACAAAGCTCCAATTGCTGTGCACGGTGGCGAATCGATTCATTCGGGTTCTCTTCAACACTTTGCTCTACAGCGGCAATTGTTTCTTCGGTGCGCACTGTTCGACGTCTCTGCGGATGCGTATTATCACATAGAGTAAACGTAGTGCGAAAACGATCCATGGTTAACCGAATTAATTGCTCTGATGGACGATTATGTCGACCATAAAATGGACGGAGCTTGCGGTAAACTTCGCGAACTGAACCATTATTTTCGAAATAAATTTGCACGATTTGCAAGCGTTGTTCTTTTGTCAACCTGTTCATGATGAAATGGCAAACCAAACTAAATATTAATCACTTGACAGCTGACAAAATGGCCGCCAGTTAAAAAAGTGATGCCAACTTAAAGTTCTATACCTCAATAAAAAACACCCTATACTAAGCAATAGAGACAATAACAATTAGTAGAAAAACTGTAGGTATTATAAATAAGGCTTCACATGACAATTCATAACAATATTATCCTGCTTGAACCTAAAATATTACAATGTTTAGTTAAAACTATTATTATTCATTTAAAGTAAAAATACCATTTTCTTTTTAAAGAAAGAAAAAACACAAAAAGAAAATATATATGTAAGAAAAAAGTAGCCAACTTTGGTTAGATATAGCCAATATGGCAACACTGATTGAAAACATAAACATTCAAATAAAAACAAAAACGATAAAAATGTAAACAAACTTTGACGTTTATAGATAGGTTTACATAAAATCAGCCTGAGAGATGCAATGACCCGTATTAATGGGCCTTGACTAAAGATATGTAAACAACTTTCTGAAATTGTAACGGACTTTAAAATTAAAAACAACAAAACTGAGTTTATATCAGGGGTTACCAAAAATTTTTTGGTTGTGTATTAGTGAGTAAGAGAGAAAAAAGAAGTTGAGAGAATTTATTTGTTTACAGTCACAGAAAATTTTTAGTAATATATACGCTATTCTGACATTAATTTCATTAACATACATACATAAAGTAATAAATGTTTGACTATATTTAGGGCATGTTTTTTATATATTTGCTGGATAATAAAAAATCCATTTCTTCTTCTTAAAAAAATATTCTTTAAAAGTGCAAGTATATACATATGTATATAACTGGGCTTTAAGATAAAATCTTCTACATATATACTTATATGACAGTTTCGTATTTGTAATGTAATTTGTTTCATTTCTTGAACAAATATATTTTAAGTCGGAAAATATTTGTATTACAATTAGGCCTTTTTCAATTTTTTTTAATAAAATAAAAAATTTTTATATTTTGTTTTTAGTGGACGACGAAAAATTAATATTACTGGTACAGGGAAATGAATGCCTTCATAATTTTTTGGTTTGTTTTTATTTACATTTTCTGTTGACATATGACACGTTTGTATAACACATACGTACGTACGTTAACGTACGTACCGTTTTTACGACATCAACGTTTGGCTAACCAGGCCTTAACGGTAAATTTGTAAAAACTTCAATAATGATTGCCAAGCTCTAATATAAAAACTGCGTTTCTAATTAGCTGTCAACCAGTGAATAAGTAGCGATGTATCAGAAAATGGTATCGAATCGCAATAATTACACAAAAATAATCCCAATATATTTTTAAATATAATTTGCTTGCTACTATCATGTATTTAGATTTCCAAATACTCGTAAAATGTGCCCACACAGTTTTTGGCCTTTACTGAAATTTTTAAAATTTTAATGAATACACTCTAGATCAGGGATGAGCAACACGCGGCCCGCTTGCGGCTCTTTCAACCTATTTATGCGGCCCGCCAAACAAATGTTGCTGCTTCTCAAAAATACACATAATATATAGACACATTAATCAACGAATTTCAATTACGAAGAAACTGAGAAGAGAGCAGTTTTAATGAAAATGTTTTTCTAACCATTAATTATCGATGTGGATACAGTTCCCGAAGACTTTCGAAGGGAAGTGATGGACATGCAGAATAATACTGATGTAAAAAATGTATTTCTCTCAGTAAACATGTAAAAAATGTATTTCTCTCAGTAAACATCGAGAATGTTTATAACTCCGACGACCGACCAATTACCACCGATCAAGACTGAGTAATGCACGATTGGAAACTTGTGTATGTATACCTACCTCATCAATTCCGGCTGATATTGATCAGGTTGTATCGAAAAAACAGTGCCAAATTTCTCATTAAAAATTTCAAGCAAATACGTTTTTTTTTTGTTTTTTGGCATTAAATTTTATATTTTTTTATTCTAATTTTTATTATAAATAGAGTTTTGTAAATTATTAGTATTTATGTGCGGCCCGCCAAAAAATTTTAAAATTTATAAGTGGCCCTTTGATTAAAAAGGTGATCAAGTGCGATCTCCAGTATATTTGTGTTTTAATGAACTGCTACATAGTACATTAGGCCTACGAAAATTATTTTTGATAAGAATTTATAAGCTAACGTTTGAGCTTCTACAGTAGATTTTTATTCCAAAATGTATAAATTTGTTTTTTTTTATCAAGGTTAACTTAAATAAACAAATAATAAAAAAATACAGGCTTTATTAATCGTAAACTTTATGGTTAGATAATGAATATTTATTTGAATGGAACAGGAGAAAGTATAATTTAAAAAGTAATATTATTTTTAATTATTCTTCCTTTTCTTTACTTCCAAGAAATTTTATGTAATCCTCTTATCGACTGCTTTAAAGGAACCAATATTTAAGCCGGCAATTGCAATTTTTTCCCCTTAAGCACTTTGGTTATATATAAGTAAAAGAAATCGCAATACAGAATAGTTTGAACAACACCAGCAAATATCGCAATTAAGTCATAGTGTGACTCAACAATATAGCGATATACCCAATTAAGCAAGTATAATGCACGATAAGAGCCTAGGGCAAATAAGTAATGGCTAGTAATAGATTCCGCCTCTCCAGTTTTGCTAACCATAAATAATTGTGGCAGAATAGCTACGGATTCCAAATATATGGAAAATGTCCACAATACCTCCATAACAGTAAATTCATGGTTGATAAGAAGGGACAATAAAACACACGGCACTAAAAGAAACTCCAAACGGAACGAGTCGTGGTTATGGTCATATGTTGCCTTAAACTTTACGTACATAAGATAAACTGTCGCTCCAGATGATGCCAAAAACAGTACTTTCATTACCGAATTATATAAACTAACATAAGTCGTAAATAAATCCAAATATCTTGTCAGATATACGAGTGCAAATAGAATTTGAGATTTACCGGATATACCAGCACAAGAGCGAGTCTTCCATATTTTTAAGAGCAATATAATAATTGCAAAGACGTGCGCCAAATCACCGGCCAGACGAAAAATATTCATTCTTATTTATTCTATATGTACTTGTAACGTTATGGAGAAGAAACTGTTGTATTTTACCGACCAGAAAATATCCTTTTTTATAATTTATGGTGAAAAAATCTGGAAATTAAACATAAATAAGAATAAATTTACAATTTTCAGCCAAATAACTAACTTGTCTCTTCACGTCGATAACTATAATTTTATAAATGCAAATGTCATCACAAAGTAAAGAACAAAAACAGCACAAACGATAATTAAGAATAAACAATACAATATCGATGAGAGTGACGTGGCTGATAAAATGTTCCTTTAAAAGCAATAATGTTTAATTGTACAGAGTTAGTTCAAATAGTAACACTATGAAGATTGTACACAGAGAAAAATATTTCTTACTTACAGAAGACATCAGATACAAATTGAGAATTCTTTTATTTTGCTTACAAATTCTTGCTTCAAAAAAAAAAAAAAAAAAATGTCAAATAAGTAGAAACACACATACGCAAATATAAAAACCGGCATTTGTAAAAAATAATATATGTATATTGTAAAAACTGTATTTGTTAAAAATGTATGTATATTGTTAATATTAAAAAATCTAGTTTCTAGATGGAAGTAATGCAAATATGAACTTAGTTAATTTTAATTTAAACTTGAGTCCCAGTTTCTAACTTCTCATTTAAATAGCATTTAAATTTAGGTTTTACATATAAATATGTTTTTACGTCTTTTTGTTTTTTATGTTTTGAAAAAAAAAATCACTCTACAGTGTTTTCCACTTTTTTCTAAAAAATGGGCATAAATATTATGAATTAATTTGGTCTTTAAATGATAAAATTAATATCATGACGCAATTATAAGGTGGTATAAACGTTCCGGCTGAATTTTTTGTTTTTCATTTAATTTTGTGCGGCTAAAATGTTAAATATTTTTCTTAAACAGCAAAAGCATACTAAATAGCACCAATATAGTTTTATGTTGCTAAACGTGAAGGCATTTATTTTCAATAAAAAAAATTCTTCAAACAATTATTTTATTAATTATTATATTACATTTTTTACTTTCAATGGTGTAAGATTTCTTTCAACGGTCATAAAGAGTTTCTTGCTTATTTTAATGTTTTCAAAAAAATAATGTGTTACTAACCAGTAACCCTAAAACTTATTGAGTCTTTTTTGAATTGTGTTTGAGTTATTTTTATATTGAATTTTTTGACATTTTACATACATATTGTTCAACAACAATGCCCGTTGTTCTTGGAAAAATATTAGTTGGTGTAGAATTAACATCACCTTACTAGATGCGCCTAGATTAATATTAATACAGTATTCCCCTGATTTACGATGGCTCGCTATATGTAATTTCGAAGTTACGAACACCATTAATAAGTTATAAAATTTGTGATACGAGTACGAAATTACGAACATCTTTAATAAATTGTTTTTTTTATTATATGTTGAAAACTAAGAGTCCAGCTGGCTTATAGCACACGAATGGTTTTTGACATTCGTCTCCTTATATGTGAAACAACAACAAAAACACTAAAATTTGTTAGTGTTTCTCATATAACATGGAGCCTACAACTGATGTCAACTTCGATATGATATAAAAGAAAACGTCGGCAGGAAATATAAAATATCATTTTAATATTTCTCTTCATGTAGCCGCCGTGGTCTAGTGGTTAGTGTGTTGGCTTACTAAGACTCTCCGACATCTTAAAAAAAAATATGAAAAAAAATATTTCTTTCGGCGACAACCTCTCAGCAGTCTTCTGGCAAAAGCTCTGAGAGTAATTAATTGCCATGAACTAGCTTTTCAAGTCTGTCGTTCGGAGTCGACATTAAACTGTAGGTCCCGGTACTCATGTATAAAAATTTACACACACATCATGAGAGCTGCGAGAATCTAGGCCGTAATCCTGACACAGGGTTGTAAAGGCCAGTTATGTATGTATGTAAGTATGTAAATTAAATGATTTATATAGCTATTGTGAAGGCAACGAGGTATTTGGAATTTCATCCCTTCTACTACTCTCATAAACATATTCTTGCAATGAAGAATTACATTCGTTCAACAGGTGAGTTAGGTAGTCTGCATCCCTGATCGAATTAGCGTGAATTTTACCATCAGACCAAATATACTTATAATTGTTTATGTAAATCCACGTCTCGCCAAGTCTCATTCTTATGTTATTTTTATATTTTAAAATGTTTTTGTATATAATCCGGAGATTGTAACGTGCTTGTTGCTCTTCTTTCGTGTAATCTTTATGTATAAAAATAGAACGACCACTTAACTTCTTTTTTGCTGTAATTACATTAAACGCCTGAATGTTGTTCTCTAATGTGAAACAAAATGATTTTCCGCCCATTATACTCCGTGTAGACATAACGTTAATATTTACATTCAGCACATCCGAGCATAATGTTATAAATTCGTTTTTCACATCACCTACATTTTTTCCACTCAGACCAACAACAAAAACGTTTGACGATCGAGCTTTCCGTTCGATATATTCTATACGTGTTGTAAGCTGCTTAATATCATTTTTTTATTTACAATTTTCCTTTTTCAATTCATCGATATCAGACTTTAACTCCACTAAATCAGATTTTCTGGTTACATCCTTTAGTTATTCATCTAGTAAAGAGCAAAGTTTGTCCCATGAGAAAACATCCTGAGATTTATTAGTTTTTACGTTAGACATGTCGATACGGGTTAATACTTTTTTAGAAATACTATTAGTAACAGGGTGTTCCGAAGATATTGATTGCAAACTTCGCTTACTCATTTAGTCAAAGTATACTTTCAGGCATAAGCCTAAATAATGTTATTAAATAAATAACACTTGGCAGCACTTTTAATTAAATAGAACATGCAGCTGACAACACTACTTCAGAATATTGCGTAAACAAAATATCTATATATGCGCATTAGGGTGACCGTTATATTTTTTCGTATTTTCACTTGGCAAACCCCTTAGATTGATACCAAATTAGAAAAAAATATATATAAAAATTTTTGGATCGTTTGCATAATTATTGGGCGTGCCTTCAGCCCACAAAGTTTGCTAAAAATGCTATTTTTCTCACTATGGCTCTCTTTAATTGTTCATAACTTCAGTAATGTTTATTTTAGCGAAAAACCTTATTCACAAATATTCTTGGGCTATATCTTATGAACAATGTTGCTCCGTATTAGTTTTCTTTAACATTAATATCAAATCCAGAAAAAACGAAATTAAAAAATAACAGCGAAATGTTTACATATCTTCGCATTCTTTGCATACGAACTTATTTTCTTAGTATTTATTGCTTTTGTTCATCTGCGTTATGTTTTTTTTATTTCTCAATCATCATTATTAAAAAAAGTCAAAAACAAAACAGAATAACAATAATTATGAGTAATAATAAACAAAATAATCTTCATTCGCTGGCTTGTTAATTGGAGTAAATACTCAAATTGTTGTGGATTTCTTGCGAATTATTTGTAACAGTTTACCGTTAGTTCTTACTGAGTAGCAGAGCAGAATTCAAAATTTAAATGTAGCGCAGGTTATCGAAGGCGGAATGGATCAGTTCATTTCGTCTGAGACAAACAATTTTTTTCTTCGCTTTAAAATCAATACAGCATTTTTGAAAAATGATCCAACTACATGGCCTGCGGATAACAATTTTCAAATTGTTAATGACATTAACGTGGTAAACGATACAGCTGAACGAGCGGTGAAATTGATGCAAGACTACAACCCAATGCTCACAAAAGACGAGGACCAAAAACAATATATCAACCCCTTTAAGCGAAATTATCGTATATGCCAATTTTTTCGAAATTGAGTTTTTGATGCAATTTTGTTTTACATTCAAAGACACGTCATCTGAAAAAAAATTGTAGGCGAATTCCACTTCTTTGCTCCAAAAATTGACTAAATGCTTTATTTTTTATTGTGAGCGATTTTATCGTATCTGCCCATGAAGAATATTTTGCATATTGTAGTTGTTGCAATATTTACTACATATTTCTTTCTAAGTTAGAATTCGAAGGTAAAGCGAATTACTTGCTTTATTTTGTTTTACGCCTCTATTCGTTTTACCGTTAATGTTACAGAAAAGGCTATATCATGGCGCAATTATCATAAGGTGCCTTTGAGATTACAACAACTAAAACAGTAACAAAAACAACACAGCATTTTGATGCTTGTTAGGGTAGTTAACTGTCAAAAAAACCAAAACAAAAAGTATGAAAACAAAAACAATGTACATAAAACAAAGCAAAAATTGACAACTATATTCACAAATTGGCTGAAAAAAAAAGTAGCTCAGCTGCCATGTCAAATGCACCTTATAATCAGTACGCCATGGGCTATATTAAAGTTGAAGAGAAACATTTAGCATCAGGGACTGTAACGGTTATAAGTTATATCGAAAAACTTATTTTTTAATGGTTATTTTGAGAGTTTTTCCAAAAAAGGTCAGCAGAAAAAGTTATTTTTCAACGGAAAAATAAAAGTTAAAAAAAAACTCTCATAAATAGAGTTTTATTTTTTCGTCATCAAATAAAACTTATTTTGTGAGTTTTATTATTCCGTCATAAAATAAAATTCATTTTGTGAGTTTTATTTTTCAGTCAGAAAATAACCGTTATTTTTTGAGTTTTATTTTTCAGTTAAAAAATAAAACTCTATTTAGGAGTTTTATTTTTTCGGTCATAAAATAAAACTCGTTTTTATGAAAATTTTTTTTTACACCTAATTCTGATTTGACACATTATCGTCTGCAAACTATTACAAATGTCATTTCTATCATAATTTGTTCCGTGCAGGACGTCGTAGTAGACGCAGTCATCGAACCCGCTTTCATCCTCCTAGTCAAATGTTTGTAACATTTTTAGCAAGTCCCGGCCATTATCGGTTTTAATTGTGTAAATTTGCTCTTTTATTAATATTAAAGCACCCTAAAAATCGTTTAACTTAAGATTTTAGGTATTCAGCTATAAAAAACAATAAAATAAAGATACCACAAGCAATGGGATTAGGTTAAAGATAAAATCTGTATTAAAAAAGAGTTTTATTTTATGACGGAAAAAATAAAACTCCTAAATAGAGTTTTATTTTTTAACTGAAAAATAAAACTCGAAAAATAACGGTTATTTTCCGACTGAAAAATAAAACTCAAAAATAAGTTTTATTTTATGACGAAAAAATAAAACTCACAAAATGAGTTTTATTTTATGACGGAAAAATAAAGCTCTCTTTTTAAAGGTTTCATCTAAACTTTTATTTTTCCGTCAAAAAGTAACAGTTAGAATCTGATTAATGATCACTTATGTAAGATCACCACAGATTCTGTGAGAGCTCTCCAAGACGATTAATTTGGTATATAACATCATATATGTCTGTCGACTCTAATACGATGATTTTTTTAGTTTAATTTTTAAGCAATAACTGTTATTTGCGGTCCCTGTTTAGCATGCATTCTTTTTCGGATCATGTGTTTGAGCTAATCAGTTATTGTGAACCACTCCAAGTAACATATTGTCTACAGACAAATTAATAAACAGTGCCTTAATAATGCTATCAGTTTCCAAAACCGTAAGTAAATAATATAACTTAAAAGTAATTTGATGTGGATGTATTAGCTATGCTGACACATTTCTTAACACAATTTTATATTGAAATAAACAATTTTTTACCATACAGAAACAATGATAACATTCAAATCCATTTTATCTGACTCCTTATCACAACTACTAGAAGGAATGTATGCCTTGTCTCTATCAAGTTCATCATCGTCTTCTGAGTCACAAAAATCTGACTGGTCGGAGAGATCAAAGTTTCATTTATCTCTCTATCACTAAGTTTTTTCTTGACATCTTTTATTTTTTTTCAGATTAGCTGAATTAATTCGTCTAAAGCAATAAAGAAAGAAAAAAATGTTAAATTTGCACCGGTGATCACTCGGCTCCAGTAAGTAATTTTACTTCCTGGGGCCACCTGCACCGGTGATCACGTGGCCCCACCGGTGCACACACGGAAAATTGATGAAAAATCATGGAAAAAGGGAAAATTTTCACTTTCTGTTTTCAAATATACAATAAATGACCATAAACAGAATGTTATCAGAATAAAAATTTTTTGGCCCGAATGAGTAAATCGCAATTTTGGGGCTTGGAGCAGGATGTGTTAAATTGTTCAAACGTCGTTGAAAAAATTAAAATAACATATTTACTTTCCAGTCATACAATGATGCCAGTTGATTCTGTATGCCTGCGTACAGTAACATTTGGGCGCCCACAATTATTCGCAACTAATCCATTGGGGTACAACTCTATTGAAATAGGCCACTCAGAGTTTGAAAACTGGAAGTACTTTGCAGATCTGTTACTATCAAACAAAGTTAAACTAAACATAAATAAAGTTCGGATAGCTTTATTAAATAAAAAATCAAAATCAATTGAACTCATTTATGGATATTCCGAAAATTCTACTAATAAGACTGCAAATAACTTTATTTTAACTTTAATTTACAAAAGTTGTACAATTTACATATCGTCGATGGAATTAAAGAACGCTGTAACTGACAAAAAAATCTAAAATACGTTTTTTGCATCATTTTTATCAGCAATATCATTTTTATACGCGTCGTTTGGTCCAGGTGTAGTGCATTCATAATATAGTCACCCATATACTTACTGTGACCATCCGTTCTGTATTATACAGAACAGTTCTGTATTTGAAATCCGTGTTCTGTATAAATTATTCATTAGGGAAAAACATACAAATGTTCTGTATTTTATTTAATGTTCACTATTTGTTCTGTATTTTCATATCTCAAAGTAGTATTTGCACTTTTGATTAACATCTTTGAGAAAAAGTCTCCTGAGGAGCATCTTAAGCAGAGACTAAACGCGTGATCTCCGTAAGCAATACATTTCATATACATATGTATGTATATTTTAGAGAAAGAAAGATACATTTTAAAATTATTTTGACGGTTGTGGGGTTCAGTTTGTGTTGACCGGGTTCAAATGCTTCCACAGAAAGGGTATTTTCTGTATTAAATAATATATGGACCAATGAAAAATACTATTCATCTGAAAAATACCTACATTAGTTGTAATTTATTTAACCCTTTCAATGCACCTTTATGTGAATCTACTTTGAATGTTTACTTAATCATAAAAACAAAATACATATATTTTTTTAAGTTCACTTTAACATTTAGTTTAATATTTAGAAACTAATTTTTATTTTATAGTATTTAAAAATTATGTAAATATATATGTATCTTATGTACTTATTTAATGATCTCAGGAAATTTTAGTTATTTCTGAATTTTTGGATAATTTATTTTATTTTGTTTTTCTTTTTGATTTTGTTAATTTTGCATTTAAATAATAAATATTACAACAACATGCCTTTGAACGTATGAAAGATTGTTTGTTTGCATTTTATACTTGTTATTGGTCAGATATTTCCTTGTTCTGTATTTTGGTTTAAAAAATATGGTCACCGTACATATACTACACAAAAATACAAAAGACAAAAATAAAGTCAAACAAAAAAAAAAGAAAAATAAAGAAAACAAACTGATATAAACACAAAATAAAATTAGGTCATATTTATGAAGTAACTTCAATAAACAAAATTGCAAATATGCAGAATAAGCAAATTTGGTTTGTATTGCTTAATGTAGGTCAATAATATGATATTGCTATTGGTATTGAAATAGGAAGTAGTAATAAGAATGTAAACAAATGTGTAGAATAAGAATAGTATATAAGCTGAAGATTTTGATCAATAAAAGACAGAAATAATCTTGAGTCTAAATTGGAAACATTATTATTTCTCTTAAAAACTTTGGTATTATTTTGGACGCGTCGAGTATGCCAAACGATGTATTGTCTGTATTGTCTTTTGTTCTCAAACAATTTAAAATCTTTTTCTCAACTTCATTAATGTCCTTTATAGGACAACCTTCATTTTTAATGCAATAGACTTTAATTCCTCAACTATTTACTCATTTACATCTTTTGTGTTAATTACTTCAAATGGACCAACGTATTGGTTTTCACCTTTCTTGGCGTTTTCTTTTCTTAAAAATACCTTATCTCCTATTCTTACATTAATGTTATTTGTATTCTTATCATTAAAATGTTTTTGTTTTATTTTGTCTTCTAATAACTTCTTATTTGCCATGTTGTGCGCATGTTTTAATTTAATTTTTAATTCTGTCGCATAATCTTCATAATTGTAAAATATTTCATTTGACACGGGATCAGTTGGCATAACGCTAATCTTCCATATACCAATTCAAATGGATAAAAACCTGTTGATGAGTGTGGTGTTGTATTATACGCGAACATATAATACGGAATCCATTCATCCCAATTGTACTGTTCTGTGAAAGAACGCATGTATTCGTTTAAAACTCTATGATTTCTTTCACTACTTCCTAAAGCTTCATGATGGTGTGCTGTTGAAGTTACATGATTAATCTTCATAAGTGTACATATTCTTTTAAATAATTCGTTTACGAGTTCAGTTCCTCTGTCTGTCTTAACTGTATCAAAACATCCATATTTTAATATAAACTTTTCTACCAATATCTTGCCTATTTCTGATGCTTCTTTAGTTTCCATTGGAAATGCGTCAATGTATTTTGTCAGTTCACATTGCGCTGTTAATATATATATATATCCGTTTGATACTCTTAATGGACCTACTGTATCCAATTGTATAAATTGGAATGGTTTTGTAGGTGTGTTAGTGATTTGAATTGGTGCCTTGGTATGTTTAATTATTTTATTTTTCTTACAATTCTCACAATGACTTATATAATCTTTAATCATTTTATACATATTTTTCCATATGTACTTTTGTTTTAATCTAATGACTGTTCTACGTACTCCTGCATGGCCTCCGTGTGGAGTTTCATGGTACTCTTTTATAATTTCCTTTTGTCTATCTTTCTCCAGTATTCTCTCTGGTTGTTTAAATAATATTATCTCTATAGGTCTCTGCCTATTTCTACCTTTATTTTGCATGCTATTATATATTTTAATTAATTTTTCCTCACTTATATATTTGAATACAATATCATCCTTCGCTAGCGATACTGTAAATATTTGGTTAATCCGTAAGACCTTAGTTAACTTCTGCAAGACTGAACCTAAATTCAAGTATGCATTTTCATTACAAGATACTGTAACGTGATTTCCAAAAATTTCAATTCTTGACATGCTTCTATTTATCTTATCTACAATAAATTTTAATCTTGGATAACCTTTAACTTGTGAAAATGAAATGCTATTCCACATATACAGCTGCGTGCAACTAATTAAGGACACGAAGCTTACATGTGAGCTTGAAGCAAAAAAATAAAAATAGTTGTATATATTGTCAAAATTTTTCCGAGTTTTGTTATTTAAAGTCTTAGTCGTAGAAAGTAACTGTTTATTGTGTCAATTAAATTATTTTTTATAAAGCAGTGAGCCATATTTTAAAGAATATTGAATTCAGTCGTGCATATAATTAAGGACACATCGTAAAATTTAAGAAAAACTTGTATTTATTAAAAAAAAATCAATATTTTGTTGCAAAACCATTGTTGTCGATAACAGCTTGACACCTGCGAGGCATCGAACTAACCAGATTTTCACATACACTAGTTGGAATGGCCCCCCAAGCTTTCTTTGTTTCGGCGAAGAGATCATCAAAATTGTTTATTTTTACTGCGCTTACTTTGGTTTTTACAACTTGCCATAAATTAAAAGTTCGTACTGGCAACTAAGTTGACGGACAAGGTGAGGAACAAATTGGTTTCGGAGGAAACACCAAATTCTCTCGAGGCATTCAAGAGCACTCTTAGGAAGGTATTCTGACCAAGAAAGACACTCTCTTCTGTACATACTGATTTGGCAAAACAAACACAGGGCAATAGTTCGGTGACACAGTTCGCCAATAGAATAGAATCGCTCATAGCCTGCCTGAATGAGCTACAAATTACGGAACTGGGTTCCCAAAGTAGGGAAACAATCATTAAAATGAATGATCAGGTGGTACTTAGTACCTTTAAAAATGGTTTGAATGAACCACATAGAGCTACTGTTTTGGCAGCTAGACCCAAGAGTTTAAATGAAGCGATCCAAATAGCCTCAGAGGTGGTTGCACAACCACATTCAATTATGCAATTCAGTAGAAACAGGAAATTTTCTCATAACGGAAAGTTTCGTGGTGATAACCTCAATGCTTACAGAGGTAATAGTAATGACAGCCCTAATAACCATTATAGGAATGTTAACAATTCAAGAAGAGGTAATTTCCATGGTGGCCACCCGAGTAATAATAATTACAACAATAACAACCAGAGAAATGGTAATTTTAGAAATAGAAACCAAAGAAGCAGGGACTGAAACCCTGAAAAAATTGGGTTCGGGTTCAGGTTCGGGTTAATCGAAATAAAAAGTTTGGGTTCAGGTTCGGTCCAGGGTTCAGGTTCGGGTTCAAAATTTAGAAAAAAAAGTACAATATCATTTATTTATTTTTCAAACATTTTTTATTTATTTTTCAAAAAAATTTTCCTTTTATTTTAATAATAAAATATTTTTTAAATTTTCTTCTTTTAAATTTGATCTTTGTGGTGATGAAATAAATTTCAAAGCTGAAAAAGCCCTTTCTACGCTTACTTGAGTTGCAGGAACTGCGAAGATGATTTTGTTTTATTTCTTTATTCTCTTAAAGGCTTTGTATTCTTTTCTACAAGAGTTTTGATGATTTTGATTTTGTTTGTACTTAGTTCAAAATATTTTCTCTTTAAAACATTTATGTAATAAAGAGAAAGTACTTGACATGAAATATTTAAAAAATGGATGATTGCTTGTAAGACATTTAAGCTATGCTTGCACGGACCTCTATTAATTACACATAATTATTTATGTGCAAAAATTATTTTTTGAAATTTATGAACCCGAATCTGGATGAGTTTTGGGGTTCAACGGGGTCCGGGTTCATGGTTATAAAAGCACCGAACCCGAACCCATTTCGGTTCGGGTTCGGTTTCAGTCCCTGCAAAGAAGGGTATATGTTGCTCAGGAACAGGGAAACGAAATAAACCCCTGCAATCCTCAAGAGTAAATTCAACAGAAGATGTAGGGGAACCAAAACCAAAATATATAAAAGAGTATGCTTTGAAAACTTATGACTCGCATGCAAGTGCACCACATTTTGTACAATTGAGAACTGATGAAGGAAATTTGGTGAGGTTTTTGATAGATACAGGTGCAGATATTTCAGTGTGTAAAGAGAATTTTATAGGAAATAAAGAGATAAAAGAACATAATGCTTGCAAACTAACGGGTATTGAAAATGGAACAATACGGACATGGGTACTTCGATATTGAAACTAGTATTTCCGGAAGATTTCAAATTGTGGACTCAAACTTCCCAATAGCGTTGGAAGGTATACTGGGTAGAGATTTTTTTAATGAATATTTGGCAAAAATAGATTATGAGACATACACTTTGGCTGTAGTAATAAACGAGATTGAATACGTATTGCCTATGAGAGCAAACATAAATAAATTTACTATACCACCTAGAACAGAAGTGATACAGGCAATAAATGTGCAACTAGAAGGGGATAGTGTTGTATGTGCAAAACAAATAAATAACAATATTTTTGTTGGTAATACAATAATCCCCAAATATGGGACAAAACACATTAAAATTTTGAATACTTCAAACAAAGAAGTTACAATATCACAATTAGATTTGCAAATTAAACCTTTGTCAAATTATAACATTCTTTACGAAAAGAAAAGTCATCCGAGGAAACAGAAAGTTGATCATCAAAAAACTAGATGGGAAAAATTAAAGAATTTGTTAAATATAGATACAAGCGATATTACAGCAAGAAAGACCATAGAAGACATATGCATGGAATTTCAAGATGTTTTTCATTTGGAGGGAGATCATTTGACAGCAAATAATTTCTATAAACAAAGGCTACAAACTACAGATGATACACCTGTTTACACTAGAAATTATAGATTACCAAAATCACAACAGGAGGGAATCAAAAAACAGGTTCACAAATTAATAGAAGAAGATTTAGTAGAACCATCTGTTGGTCCTTATAATTCTGCATTACTTTTAGTTCCAAAGAAAAGTGACAGTGATGAAAAGAAATGGAGACTAGTTGTTGATTATCGTCAATTAAATAAAAAATTGGTCAATGACAAATTCCCATTACCTCAACTAGAGCAAAATATTTCTCGACACTAGATATGACAAGTTCATTCCACCAGATAGAATTAGAACCAAAATCAAGGCCACTTACAGCATTTTCTACAAATAATGGACACTATCAATTCAAAAAACTACCCTTTGGTCTCAAAATATCGTCAAATAGTTTCCAAAGAATGCTGACAATGGCATTAACAGGTTTAGATTCCAATGCATTTATATACGTAGACGATATAATTGTTTTTGGATGTTCTTTGCAACACCACAATAATAATTTAACGAAAGTATTTCAAGGATTAAAAAGCCACAACCTTAAATTAAATCCAAATAAATGTAATTTCTTGAAACCAGAAGTAGTTTATTTAGGACATCTTATTACAGATAAAGGAGTGATAACAGACCCAAATAAAAGTAAAGAACTACAAACGTATCCAATTCCAAAGAATACAGATGACACAAGAAGGTTCGTAGCTTTCTGCAATTATTATAGACGTTTTGTTAAAAATTTTGCTCAAATGGCTAAACCACTCAATGAGTTGCTGAAGAAGAACCAAAAATTTGTTTGGTCAGAAAATTGTCAAAAATCTTTTGATATGTTAAAAACTATAGTTTCAAATCCGCCAATATTACAATACCCAGATTTTGAAAAGGAATTTATTCTAACTACAGACGCATCAGATTACGCACTGGGAGCTGTACTTTCACAAGGTGAAATAAATAACGATTTACCAATATCATATGCAAGTCGTTCTCTTAATAAACATGAAATTAACAAACCTATAATAGAGAAAGAACTTTTAGCTATTCATTGGGGAATTACACATTTTCGACCATACTTATACGGTAGAAAATTCAAAGTAGTAACAGACCACAGACCACTAGTATCATTGTTCACCCACAAAAACCCTTCATCGAGATTAACTAGAATTAGATTAGATCTCATGGATTACGATTTCGAGATCATATATAAGCAGGGAAAGATTAATACTAATGCCGATGCATTATCAAGAATCAAAATAGATTCTAACGATTTGAAAGATATGATGCCAAAAAGTATAAACATAATGACTAGAAAAATGACTGAGGATTTGAAGTAAAATGGCAAAACTACTGATAATGAAAATACTTCGATTAGAAAAGATGAGGATTATAGAAAAGAAGCAGTGACAGAGAGACTGATCACATTTATATGTGGAATACCATTTCATTTTCACAAGTTAAAGGCTATCCAAGATTGAAATTTATTGTAGATAAAATAAATAGAAGCATGCCAAGAATTAAAATTTTTGGAAATCACGTTACAGTATCTGGTAATGAAAATGCATACTTGAATTTAGGTTCAGTCTTGCAGAAGTTAACTAAGGTCTTACGGGATAACCAAATGTTTACAGTATCGCTAGCGAAGGATGATATTATATTTAAATATATAAGTGAGGAAAAATTAATTAAAATGTATAATAGCATGCAAAATAAATGTAGACATAGGCAGAGACCTATAGAGATAATATTATTTAAACAACCAGAAAGAATACTGGAGAAAGATAGACAAAAGGAAATTATAAAAGAGTACCATGAAACTCCACACGGAGGACATACAGGAGTACGTAGAACAGTCATTAGATTATAACAAAAGTACATATGGAAAAATATGTATAAAATGATTAAAGATTATATAAGTCATTGTGAGAATTGTAAGAAAAATAAAATAATTAAACATACCAAGGCACCAATTCAAATCACCAACACACCCACAAAACCATTCCAATTTGTACAATTGGATACAGTAGGTCCATTAAGAGTATCAAACGGATATATATATATATATATTAACAGCGCAATGTGAACTGACAAAATACATTGACGCATTTTCAATGGAAACTAAAGAAGCATCAGAAATAGGCAAGATATTGGTAGAAAAGTTTATATTAAAATATGGATGTTTTGATACAGTTAATACAGACAGAGGAACTGAACTCGTAAACGAATTATTTAAAAGAATATGTACACTTATGAAGATTAATCATGTAACTTCAACAGCACACCATCATGAAACTTTAGGAAGTATTGAAAGAAATCATAGAGTTTTAAACGAATACATGCGTTCTTTCACAGAACAGTACAATTGGGATGAATGGATTCCGTATTATATGTTCGCGTATAATACAACACCACACTCATCAACAGGTTTTTCTCCATTTGAATTGGTATATGGAAGATTAGTGACTATGCCAACTGATCCCGTGTCAAATGAAATATTTTACAATTATGAAGATTATGTGACAGAATTAAAAATTAAATTAAAACATGTGCACAACATGGCAAATAAGAAGTTATTAAAAGACAAAATAAAAGAAAAACATTTTAATGATAAGAATACAAATAACATTAATGTAAGAATAGGAGATAAGGTATTTTTAAGAAAAGAAAACGCCAAGAAAGGCGAAAATCAATACGTTGGTCCATTTGAAGTAATTAACACAAAAGATGTAAATGTAACAATTTTAAAAGATAACAAACCAATGATTGTACACAAAAATAGAATAAAATTATTTTAATTATGTAATATTATATCATTAAAGCAAAATTTTTGCAAATTTTTTTATATACTACTTTAGTTATTTAATACTTAATAAAAAAAAAAAAATTTTTTTTTTCTTTAAACGGTAGGGGTGTAGTTAGGCTTGCCACATTCCAAAAGCCAACCAGCTTGACACTCAGTTAAAATGAGCTTGATTTCAAAAAAATATCTTGACAATTAAAATAACGCATACATACGTATAAATGAGCAGAAAAACTGCTAAATTTTATTAAAAAAAAAAACAATAAAAACATAACAAATTATACAAAGACTTAAAAAAAACAAAAACGTATTACAATTCAGTCTACGTCAAATAACATAAACATCCTACAATAAATTTACATTTAACTATGTCAATTTTTCCATATATACTTTGTACTTTTAGTAACAGACTTAACTAATTCTATTCCTTTAGGCGTTAGTAAAAAATTTTGAAAATTTTTACACTTTTCATCAAAGTTTTGTCTTATTAACAGTTCAGCCTTTATAAGGTCAAATCCCATTCTATTCCTTTCTTTAGAATATAAATTGTTAAATGTACTAAATGCTCTTTCACAAAAAGCATTACTAATTGGAATAGACAAAATAAATGAGATCAATTTTAATATATTTATCAAGTTAATTTTATCACATTTTTTTAAAAAGTAAGACCATATTTTGTCAATCGGAATATCTTCTGGCAATTGATCAAACACTTCTCGAAGGCAGCAATAATCTGTATATAACATATCATTATCAATAGAATTTGATATCCGTAGAATTTTTGGAAGCTCTGATAATGTATCCCATGACAAAAGAGATTGTTTCAGATTTAAAACTGATATTGTAGTCGCCGTGGTCTTGTGGTTAGTGTGTTGGCTAACTAAGACATGGGCCCTGGGTTCGACTCCAGGCTCTGACATCTTCAAAAAAAGAAATGTGAAAAAAATATTTCTTTCGGCGACTACCTCTCAACAGTCTTCTGGCAAAAGCTCTAAAAGTAACTAATTGCCATGAACAAGCTTCTCAAGTCTGTCGTTCGGAGTCGACATTAAACTGTAGGTCCCGGTACTCATGGATAAAAATTGACACACACAACATGAGTGCTGCGAGAAGCTAGGCCGTAATCCTGACACAGGGTTTGTAAATTGATTAATCTCCGAAATCATATCGTTGCTCCAAGTATGAAATAGCATTTGCTAAAAATTGATTTACTTCTAATTTAAATGCTTGAACATCATTATTTGAAATATTTTTAAAAATAACCGAAACTCTACTTCCATAAAAACAATCCTTTCTTCGGCTTTGAAGACTATTCATAAGTCTGCTCATTATGCTGTGAAGTTCCATTATTGTACAAGAATCATTTTCAAGCGCTAATATAGCTGAATGGAATTCATACGCCTCTGATAATCCTTCAGGAATGCATTCTTCATCCGCATTATTAGTTCAGTATCTGACATTCAATATGATACAAATTTCCAGATTTCTTTTCTGCAGTTGTTTTTCCCCTTTTGCAAAAAGTACCTTTTAACCGCAGGCCAAGAATTTAATAATCGATCAATCGCGGGGAAAAGGGAAAGCCATCGAGTCGGAACATGCCGAAGAAGATGCTTGTATTCGATACATGCTAACTACAGCTGTATAATGTTGTAATTTTTTTAGTGTTGGGCAAAAACAAGCAATAAGTCAGTGATGAGTTAGGGGCGAAATTATAAGTGATATTTCTTTGGTTATCGATTGCAATGAATTACTGATATTGGGCAAAAAATAAGAATTAATTTTTGGGTTTGGTGTTTAACAAATTATAACAATAATAATTTTAAAAATTAACTGGACAAATTATATTTTATCTTGACACTTGACAGGACTTAAAAAATCTTGACAATCAAGCTCATTCCAGGCCATGTGGCAACCCTAGGTGTAGTGCATTCATAATATAGTCACCCATATACTACACAAAAATACAAAAGACAAAAATAAAGTCAAACAAAAAAAGAAAAATAAAGAAAACAAACTGATATAAACACAAAATAAAATTAGGTCATATTTATGAAGTAACTTCACTAAACAAAATTGCAAATATGCAGAATAAGCAAATTTGGTTTGTATTGCTTAATGTAGGTCAATAATATGATATTGCTATTGGTATTGAAGTAGGAAGTAGTAATAAGAATGCAAACAAATGTGTAGAATAAGAATAGTATATAAGCTGAAGATTTTGATCAATAAAAGACAGAAATAATCTTGAGTCTAAATTGGAAACATTATTATTTCTCTTAAAAACTTCGGCAATTGACTTTGCCATCATATAGAGCCGACTATCGATTCTAAGGCTCTTTAATAAATCAAGAATCCCTTACATATACGGGTATGTCCTTTACACAGGTCCCAGATTTCTACGATGAAAATAAATTCACTTACGCCGTCTGCGAAATGAAAAATACCAGTGTATTTGTTCTACATTAATGCAAGTTTTTTGGCCATTTAAGGTTTTGTCAGTTACAGCGTTCTTTAATTCCATCGACGATATGTGTATCTCTGCAAAAATTCAATGATTTGAAAAATCTAAGTATGTTTAAAAAATACATAAAACCACAAATAAATCTTTGTTTCAAATTATTTCTTACACTGTCAAATAATATCGTAAGTACCATTTTCTACACACACATCTTCGAAATGTTGAAGCGAAATTATCGTATACACCAAAAAATACGTTTTTCTCGGAAAACTTTAACCTTTTCACCAGAATACTTTTAGGTGTAGTTATATTAGTTAACCACATTTAAATTTTTATTTTGATATTGCAAGCGAAAGCAGAGAAAAGTAGAAAAATGGCTCTCCTGTAAAATTTGGATTTTGGCACATACGATAATTCCGCGCAAAGGGGTCGATATATTGCAAGTAGTCAAAAACTATCAAAACAATTTCCTATGAGCACGAAGGAGATTGTAACACAAAATTTTTATAATTACACCATTTAATAAAACAATAATTACCAGGCAAAGAATGTGAAGATATGTGAAAATTTCGCTGTTATTTTCTAATTTCGATTTTTCTGGATTTAATATTAATGTTAAAGAAAACTAATATGGAACAACATTGTTCATCAGATATAGCCCAAGAATATTTGTGAATAAGGTTTTTCGCTAAAATAAATATTACTGAAGTTATGAACAATTAAAGAGAGCCATAGTGAGAAAAATAGAATTTTTAGCAAACTTTGTGGGCTGAAGGCACACCCAATAATTATGCAAACGATCTAAAAATTTTTATAGATATTTTTTTTTTCTAATTTGGAATCAATCTAAGGGGTTTGCCAAGTGAAAATACGAAAAAAAAAATTTTCATATAACTTGCGGTCACACTAGTGCGCATGCCACAGACTAGCCACCAATAAAAATAAATGCACCGACAACCAGCCACTTGCGCACAATCACAATCCGCTCAGCAAAACCGCTACCTGAACCGCTATACCAAACACCTTACCTCACAGCCAACCACCAACAATCATTTCGTAGTATTTCATTAGTTGAAATTTGTTTAAATTTTATTTAAATTTTATGAAAATTAAATAATTTTGTGTATAATTATTATTAATTAATAATTTTTTTTTATTTTTTATTGGTTTTTTATTAAATTTAAAAAATTTAATTTCAATTGTTTTTTTTTTTCTATAGGAGCAATTTTTGTCAGTTAATATTATTATTATGATATCGATATCTTAATAGATATTACGATAGCTGATTCGCAGTCTACACCAGAGATCAGCAATGAGTCGCTTTTTCGCGATTCATAAGCACTTATGAAATTTTAATTATGAGTGAGTAGACGTCGTAGAAGTTTAACTACTCTAAAGGTACAATTAGCCACACGTAACGTAACGTATCTTAACGTTGACGAGTCAGCTGATCATTTATTTTACATGCAAAGTAATGGCAGCACTTACCGAATAAAAAATGTAACGTAACGGCGCGTAGCAATCTGTAGAAAATAGAAATTCTCTACGTTTTTACGGGACATTAGCAAACAGCTGGTTTATTTAGGCTTGCCCAACGTCCTTTTTTAAGCAGTAAGGGTAATTTTTTTTAATTCAATGTACTTATTCCTCCATAACACCTAAAAAAGTACGATAATATAATTTTTTTAATCTTTTTTATTTCTTTTTTGTTCTGAACACTTGAAACTAACATAAATAATATTAAAGAACATTTGCCACCAAAGTACTATAATTTTGAAAAGGTCTATGTTTTCAGTCTCAATTCAAAAATTTCATTTTGTAATTCTACAGAAGTTATTGATTAATTTTTTGTCAATAATATTGACATGGATCTACTGTTTGATGAATTTATTTATTTCAGAATTGGGGTTATCGCAATAGATTTAATTTTCCACTAAATTTAGTGGTAGTGGAAAATTAGTTCATTATCGCCTCTAATTTAATGCACTAAATTTCCACTACCATTAAAATGGTTTAATTTAGTGGTTAATTATTTCCGTCTGAATTTACTTTACGTACGTAAAATCATAGAAAGAATATTATCACATTCCATCCGTATTTTAAGTCTTACGGCAGATTTTTTTACGTTTACACGGTTGCTTAAAAATCAAATTAAAGTCAAATGAAAGAATAAAATGCACATATACGTCCACACAAACTTTTAATACATTGTGAACTAATTAAACATAAATAAAAAATAATATAAAAAAGCATTTCTGATCTAATGAAAGTGATTGTTTTTTTAAAAATTAAAAAAAAAACAAAGCGAGCTTTACTACTGTTAAATTTTCATCCGTATTTTCTCTCAATGTCGTACGTTCTCATTACATAAGTATATTTGGCATGTACATATGTATTACCGTCTAAACCTGCTTTTAGGGTTAGTGGAAATGGTAATGCATTATAAATTCAATGCAATAAGCCCAATTCTCATTTAATTAAAATTATTTACTGAAAAAGTATTAAAAGAAAATGTATAGAATTGTTAAATAATAGATTGTTTCAAAATTTTGAAAAGAATTTGTATGTTTATATTGGCTATACCGCATTCAAATGGAAGGAGGAAATGAACAAACAAACTTTTAATAGAAAGTTTGTAATGTGAATTGATATTTGAAACTAATTTTAACACACTTGTGCCAAGTTTTACAATTTTCTTACATTGGCAAAAATGGCATTGTAAACCAAGTTCAAAAAAACTAGTAAGTATGTATTTGTAAAAGTTTTTACAAGTACATGAATGAATATATAAAATATACAATACATATTTCTATACAATACTTGTCAAATAAATCCTCAATAAATCTACAGCCAGGCCCACGATATCGAATCGTGTAGTTTTAAGCGACAAACAGCTGATTTGCGGCACACTAATTTTTGTGTCGCCAAAAATAAATGCGATTGGTAACACAAAATTTTTTTACACACATATACATAAATAAACAAAATCGGAATAAGTTTGTTTACTACATCTCTGTCAAGTTAAACTAGCACACGGTTGCATTTTTTACTGTACAATTTAAGCATTTCAGCGCTTTTTTCGTGTATATTCGCGATTATTTTTTGATATGTTGATATGGCAGCTTTGTTGTTTATTTGCATTACGTTGGTAACGTAAAGCAAAGCAAACGATAAAGTGACAGTTAGTGGGCCGCAGTTTAGATTCACAGTGAGTGACTGAGTTTCTTTCGCTTCAGTTTTCTTTCGATATCGTGGGCCTGGCTGCTAAAATATTTTTTATGAATACGGGCATAAAATTTATTTTTAAATTTGTACCAAATTGTTTTACATTTGAAAAGTTGAATAGTATAGACTAGAATTTAAAAATAAAAATCCCAATAATTTTGGGCTATTACTTTGTTGTAAACAATAATTACGATCTTATTTTTTGTATTATTATTTGCCATTTTATTTTTGCTAATGAATTTTAAAAAAAGTTTTCAATAAAACTCCAATGTATTTTTTTAATAAAATGTACGTTTTTTTCTATCAATGTACTTTTTTCAATTCATATATGGCAACCCTACATTTATTATACTAATTTTCACCAAGAATATTACAAAGAAAAGCAAATTTAAGAAAAGCAAATTTAAGCAAATTAAAAAACTGTAGCCCAACACACAAATCTGCATCCATATTTATTTATTTGTCTTTTAATTATTTGATAGTTTATTGAATTTTTTTACACAAATCAGTACTTTTTACTGAATACTGATTTCACTTTTCAGTAATCAGTACTTTTTACTGAATACTGATTTCTCTTTTCAGTAATCAGTAAAATTTACTGAATACTGATTTCTCTTTTCAGTAATCAGTAAAATTTACTGAATACTGATTTCTTTTTTCAGTAAACAGTACTTTTTACTAAATACTGATTTCTCTTTTCAGTAAACAGTAAAATTTACTGAATACTGATTTTTCTTTTCAGTAATCAGTAAAATTTACTGAATACTGATTTTTCTTTTCAATAATCAGTAAAAAAAGAAAATACTGAAAAAGTACTGGTACTGAAAAATGCCCATCTATGCCAGTTTATGTGTAATTACACAAATGGAAGAGAACACTTTTTCTTTAAATATTTTAGACCATACATTTTTTTTATTTTGTCTCACCATTATTTCAATTAAATTATTTATAATAATTTAATTCAATTCTTCATGTTTTTAAGTCAACCCATAATATTGGTCACCATACAATTTCATTTCATAAAAATCAAATATTATTCAATACCAGAAACAATGTCAATCTTATGATAGCAAGATGTCGGTTAGAAACTACGAAGCAACGCATTGAATATACGGATAGTATGGAATTTAATAATCGCCCTCAAGATATTAAACATATACAAAGAATATAAATTTTCACGAAAAGAATAAAGGAATATTTGCTTCACGACTTAGAAACTCTTCTCATATGATTTACAGCAATCGTATACAATATCCTATAAATTAATAATTAAATTTTGTGTGTATATATTACTATTTTTTTACTTTTATTTCTTTTCTTTCTTTGTAAATTATATACATACATATATAGAATAGTCGCCGTGGTCTAGTGGTTAGTGTGTTGGCTTACTAAGACTAAGACCCTGGGTTCGACTCCAGGCTCCGACATCTTCAAAAAAAAAAGAAATATGAAAAAATATTTCTTTCGGCGACTACCTCCCAGCAGTCTTCTGGCAAAAGCTCTGAGAGTAATTAATTGCCATGAACAAGCTTCTCAAGTCTGTCGTTCGGAGTCGACATTAAACTGTAGGTCCCGGTACTCATGGATAAAAATTGACACACACAACATGAGAGCTGCGAGAAGCTAGGCCGTAATCCTGACACAGGGTTGTAAAGGCCAGTTATGTATGTATGTATATAGAATTAAACCTTTAGATGAATATCTTAAAATATTTGGGGATTCAAATGGACATTTTAAAGTCATATATCAAAAAACAATAAAACGAAAAACTATGATTGCTGTAAACAACCCGTCATAGTTTAATATATTGTATTTAATTTTGTTTTTTTATTATTTTTTATTTTTCAATTTATGACAAAATGGTAAATATAGGTTGAAAAGTCTTATTGTTTTATGACTTTTTTATTCAAAGACCAACAACAAATTTTTTAAACTATTTTAAAATTGTATGATATTATGACAATATGACTTGATAGGACCCCGTTGGAATACCCCAATTATATATTGTACATGTGTAATTCAAATACCAGCTTGTCCCAATAAAGACTAAGTGATGCTGAGGCAATCTTAATTTGATATGCTAATAATATAAAGGAATAAATAGTAATAAAAAAAATTCTTTAAGCATTAATAGTAAAACATTTAAATATTTTCAAGGTGACTTTTTCAAAATTTATACCAATTTTAAAATATGTCCACTGGTGATCTAAAGCAAACATTTTTGGAAATTATTAAACTATAAGTTAATTGCCTTTCAGTGGGGACAATATGCTTTTTAAAATATTACGAATCATAATGAAATGTAAATGTATGCAAAAAAATTAAAATAGATTTTAATTCAAATGGTGAATAAGGTCAGCAAATTCACTTTTTGTTATTTTGTATATGACCGTTAAATTGCTGAATGTTTAATCGACACATAATACGTGAATACAAAATCTAGCTGTTAAGAGACAAGGGAAGAGAAATATTTTTATTTTTCATTAATAGAAAATTTAATTGTGAAGCATGACGATATTACATTGAAAGAAAATATTTTGTTTATATCAACCGATTTTCATTATTTGCAGCTTATTTTATATCTAACATTCCTTAATTTTAAGATAAATTATGTCTTATCATAAGACATTATAAAAACTTCTTCAAAATTTAAGCGGTGCTCCCGAACTACTTCAAGTACCTAGTCTTCATTAGCACTAGTATTCAGCTATAAATACTTTAATATTGTTTGGGCTGTTCAAATTGCTCTAGTAATAATTTTAAGGCTTTGTCTTCTATAGGGAAATTTATAAATACACAAATATTTATTCTCATATTAAAATAATTACAAAAATAAAAAGCATTGTATTTAAGGTATGAATATATTTTGGACAATCTATAAAATTTTGTGTAATTTCTAAGTATTTTCTGTGGCAACACAGCATAAATGTCAAATTGTAAGAAAAAGCAAGCAAAAGAAAACACAAAAGTTGCTGAACAACAACAAAAAGTTGGGCAACTAAACTCGTCGAGTGTGGACACGAAGACAAGTTTAAAAGAGAATTGGTGAAGAATTGCCCGACTCGAATCGCCAAGTGTGGACATAGACTAAGTGCACTTACGTTTCTACGTTAGGGGACGTTACATTACGATACAGCAACGTTTGGCTAACCAGGCCTTAACTCACTCATATTAGCCACAACGTTAAATTAATAAAGGATGCAATAAGTATGAGTCCAACGTTGATATCAAACTCACACTCACTTGGATTCATAATTTTATAAAAAACAAAAGGGTTTGTTTACAAAATGTATGAAATGTGGTAGCATTGTTGAGAGAATTTGTTTCTAATGCTGGTTACAGACAACGCAATTTGTTTCTGCAACACGTTTCACATTCAGATTTCATGTTTTAACACAAATACTGAAACCAACAGTGGAAACATAAAGGCAATCTCAGTTCTGTTATATTATATTATAACATTATCATCGAGCGGAAGAGCGGATGCAAAAATGAATCGTGAAGTAATTCAATTAGCAGCAAGTGTTGTTATTGATGAAGTGCTCCACTTTTTTCACCTTGTAACTTTTTCTTTAATTCTCTTCTATATGATATTCGCCTCTTCCTTATCCTGTTTTTAACTTTTTCAATGGTTGCGTTTATATCAATATTTTTATATACAATTAGTAATTTTTCAAATGCTGCTGCTCTTATAATTTTATTTTTATATTTATTACTAGGGCAACTAGAAATATGCTCTATAAAATTAGTTTTAAGCGTTAAAAATATGCGCTATAAAAATCATAATACATAAATATGTTGATGTAAAATTACGTATATTTTTTTCAAAAATTTGAAAACATGAAGAGTAACAATTAGCCGCCAACCGGATAAAATAAATTTCCTTTATATTTACATAACGCTCATTTGCAAGATTTTCTGCATATTCTTATGATTAATTAATTAATATTAATTTAAAAATAAACTTTTAATTTAAGTTTTTATGTCATGCAATTATGGAAATTTTTTCCCAATAGGAACAACGTTGAAAAAATCTTAACTTTTAATTGAGAATTCATTATTATGCAATAAATTCCAATAAATGTATGTAAAATTTCTATGCTTTGTATTTAATTTGTTTTTTGCTTTGACGTTTTTATCAAATTGACATTAACTATTGCACAATAGTTTAAAAAGAAGCTTCGCCAATTTTCCCAATGTTAGTTTTAAGCGTTTTCATGAGTACCGTTATTATTTCATAGATTATACTTAAGTAATGTGTCAGTATATGGTCATTATTTTGAAAAAGTAAAATTTGGTAATACACATAAATTCTTCTAACATATGTAAAAATTTGTAAAATATGCCATACAAATATGAAAAAATTTTAAAAACGCAAAATAATGCATTTATGGCGAAATATGCGGTAACAAATAGGGGTTAAACGCCGTAGTTTTTCCTAAAATGAAATAATATTTTGGTTGTTTTGTCAATAATATTCAGAAAAAAAAGATGCTAATGCCCTATTTATCACTTTTCACATCCCATAATTCAGGTAAACTTTTGTATAAATTAATAAAATTTACCCAGTGTTCAGTTCTTTCGATTGTCATTTTGTTCTTTCTTAATTACATATGTAGATGTTTACAGCTTGCTTGTTGTCAATGTACTAAACATATAAAATAATGAAACAGCGATACAAACAATGCAATCTGTTTCAATGCAACCAAAAAATATCAAAACATTTTGATGTTAATGAAACCTGGATTGCAACCCGAAGTGAAACACGAATTCAGACGACGCAATCTGTAATGAAACGAAACAGATTTCAGAAACACATTGCGTTGTCTGTAGCCAGTTTAAAAATGAGAGCATAAGAAAATTCGCTGTCAAAATAAAATAGATTCTATTCCACGACGGCATTCTCCAGCGTTTATATCTGTCAATTTGTATGGAAAAAAACGTCATGCCCCAATTCTATTTAATCATTAACTCGAGTCATTCGAAAAAATTTACCGTTTTGGACCAACCAAGGAAAAGCTTGATAAAGATAAAGAAGAAACGCCTTAATTCAAGTGAACGGACGTGTTTTATTTAAACGCAAAGAATCTTTTTCTAAAAATTTTGGCGGTTAAAATATAAATTAAAAACAGAAATTTTAAATGTTTGTGTGTGAAATTTCGTCAAGTGAAATTAAGAAATTTTTAAAAAATATACGAAAATAAAAATATCAAAACAAAAACTAATTCAACAAGTAAACAAGGAATAACTAGCAAACAGATGATTTACAACAACATTTTTAAGCACTGATAAATGTTTATAAATTTACAACAAAAGAAAAATAGAGTCACAAATTTTTAACTTTAACAACTACAGATTTTGAACAGTTAATAGACAACAACAAAATTAACCAAACATAATAATTAACAGCTGTAACAAAGTGAACAAAACAAAAACAAAATTAGTAAATAAATGACAGCTGTGAAAGTATTCAAATTATAAATAAAAGTGCTCCCAAGTTTAACTTATAAATAAAACTAAAGATTTAATTCGAAATACAGTGCATATTCTAGGGGTGAAGTTAATAAATATTAAACTTGCTATAACCCAATAGGCAATTATTTACATTGACATAATACTAAAAAACTTTGATTTATTTTGTTTGTCATTCACTTACCTTTATTATTATAACTTTGTTTAATATGGCGTGCACAAAGCTAAATTGTATTATAAATGGAAATGAAAGAATGGTATCATGCTGGCTGTGCATTAAACCCTTTCATCTGAAATGCAGTGGTCTAAAGGCTCGTGATGCCGATGCATTGGCAGATCCTCAAAAATTCCTAAATTGGACCTGCCCAGCATGCCGGAAAATTAATATTGAATTTTACAATCTTTTTAAAAATTCTAAAGAAAAATTTGAGAAGATTAGCGAAGAGTTTCAGGTGTTACAGAGCAAGATGGCCCAATTTGGAGAACTATTTTCTAATTATCCGAACCTGGATAAATTTGTTTCAAATAAAGAGCCTACATCTACACAACCTTCTCGCTCTAATCCTCTTGAGCTGGTGGACAAAACAGTTATTACCACGGACACTCCGCTGTCAGCCACCTCACCATTGTCGGGTATTCCTGTGAGTGAAATTCCTACTGTTTCTGCCACGGATAATCATGCAGGGACAACAATCCCAAAAATCCCATCTCAACAATCCCAATTATTATCACCTACCACACCGGTTGTCTTGCCACCTAATAGAAATGAAAATTATTTAACTCCTTCTACTTACACCTCTTCTGTTGCTAAACCTGGTCCTAAATCATTAAAAGCTTTGCCACCTAGTAAAATGATTTTCGTCTCTCGTCTATCTTCTGATACTACTGCTGAGGATGTTGAATTTTACGTTAAAACTAAGCTACGTACAAATGATTTCATTTCTGTGTACAAATACACATATACTCAACCACGAGCTATTACGTCATTTAAAATAACTGTGCCGGATGAACTATTTAGTCTAGCAGTTGATCCTACATTCTGGCCTGTACACACATTTGTTCGTGAGTATCAAAATCGCAAGCCTGCTGCTCACTTACCGTTGGCAAAAAACTAAATAAAAATATTGTTGGCAGTTTACCATCTCCTATTATTAATAAAAAATTGAAAATTTTTTTCCAAAATGCTTCTGGTATTCGATCTAAATTAACTGAAGTTTTTGATTTCACTATCCAAGCCGACTATGATGTTATTGTTATTGTGGAGACCTGGTTGATAAGTGATATACATGATGGCGAATTTTGTGATTTACAACAATATCAATTATTTCGTAAAGATCGTAATACTGAATGTACTGGAAGGTCTCGTGGAGGTGGTGTTTTTATTGCTGTCAAACGGTCTTTAATGGCTAAATCTACCATATTATTAGACGCGAATCCCATCCTTGACCAGCTTTGTGTATGCATCTCTAGCTTTAAGAATTTATTTATTTGTGTGTCCTATATACCGCCCAAAGCGATGAAACTATTAATATATCACATATTAATAATGTTGTTCATCTGTCAAATACTGTTGGAGCTGAAAATGTCTGTGTACTTGGAGATTTTAACCTTAATGAAATTGATTGGCAATATTTATTTGATGAAGTTGTACTGACACCTGTTAATATAAATAAAACATATGAAATCAACCTAGTAGACTCCTTTTTAAGTATTGGTTTAGTACAAATTAATTCATTTAAGAACAGTCTAAAACGTATTCTGGACTTAATATTTGTACCTGATATGATAAAATATTCTTTAACTGATTGTCCGTTTCCAATGTGTAAGACTGACATGCACCATGTCCCACTAATTTTGATACTTTCCAATTTTGAATATATTTCTATATCTCAAAACAATTATGTTATTTACAACTTTAAGAATTGTGATTTTAATATCATACGACCAGAAATTAATACCATTAGTTGGAATTTGCTTTTTGATATGAAAAATACATCCTCTTGCTATGATATATTTAATAATATTTTAAATGATATTATAAATCGTTTTGTTCCGCGTATGTCTCGAAAAATTCATAAATTTCCGTGGTACACTAAAAGATTGAAAAATTAAAAAAATCTTAGAAATAGATATTATTATAAGTTTAATGCAACTGGTGATGTAAATCATAAAAGAGCTTATGAGCATTATATGAGAGAATTTAATTTTCTCAACAAATTCTTATACAAGCAATATTTATTAAAATTTGAAACTTCAATTAGGGAAAATCCCAAACAGTTTTGGAATTTTATAAGGTCAAAGAAGTCTTATACGGCTTACCCTTCTACTATGCGGTATAACGACAAAGTTCTACAGTCGGGAAGTGAAATTGCTAATGCCTTTGCGGAATTTTTTCAATCAAATTTTATTAATGCAAATGAATCTATTGATCCTGACGTCTTAAAATTTTTAAAATCTAATATTAACTTCGGTTTCACTCTTTTAAGTCTTGAAGATGTCTCTAATGGTATAAAAAATATCAAGAATTCATATGGCCAGGACATTGATGGTCTTAGTGCTTTCTTTATAGAGAATTTGGCTGAAGATTTAGTACAACCTCTGCAAATTATTTTTAATAGATCCCTGATAGAGGGTATTTTTATCGATAGATGGAAAGTAGCTTCTATAACGCCGGTTTTCAAAAGTGGTGATAAGTCCATTATTTCCAACTACAGACCTATAGCCAAATTGTCAACTGTCTCGAAAATATTTGAACATTTGGTCAATGAGAAAATGTTTTTTTCTATTAAGCGTTATATTTGTGATGAGCAGCATGGGTTTTTTCCTGGTCGTTCGACAACCACTAATGCTTCTGTCTTTAATCATTTTTGTGTATCAGCCTTTGGAAGACATAATCAAGTTGATGCTGTCTTTATGGATTTTTGTAAAGCTTTTGATAAGGTGGCGCACAACATCCTTTGCCTTAAACTTGAGAAAATCGGCTTTCACAGTAGATTCCTTAGTTGGTTGCGTTCATACTTGATGAATAGAAGGTACACTGTTATGATTGAGAATTTTGCTTCCTCACAATATACTGCCACCTCGGGAGTACCTCAAGGTAGTATCTTAGGCCCTCTGTTGTTTCTTATTTTTATAAATGATATTGGTCACTTTATAACGGGATCTCAGTTTTTGTTATATGCTGATGATATTAAAATCTTCACTGAGATACGTACTGAGTCTGATGCCTATATTTTACAAAATTGTATCCATGGTATATCTACTTGGTGTCGTTTGAACAATCTATCCTTAAATATAAATAAATGCTTTCAGATGACTTTTTGCAAACCTCATATTAGTAATCGCAAATATATTCAATATAAACTACTAAATGAAAATTTGAAGGCTGTTGACCGTATATTAGATCTTGGCATTGTTCTTGATAGCGAATTAAATTTTCATGCTCATTTGGATTATATAATTCCTAAAGCTTATTCTGCGTCTTCATTTATAAGAAGAAACTGCAAGGACTTTTCTGATCCCTCTACATTGAGATTATTGTATATTAGTTTCGTTCGTTCTAAGTTAGAGTATTGTTCATTTGTTTGGAACCCATATTATTCTGTACATTGTGATCGGATTGAGAGAGTTCAGAAGAAATTTATAAAGTATGCTCTTCGTGGTGAGCGTGAACTTTTAATACATTCCTCATATTATGCTCGCTGCTTGCTTTTGGGATTGAAACCACTTTATATTAGACGAATTACCCATTCTGCGTTGACAATATTTCATCTAATTAATGGTATTACTGACTGTATTTATCTGCTTAATTCTATCTGTTTTTGTATTCCTTTTAGATCGCTAAGATCTTATAACTTGTTTTATGTGTCTACTTATAATACTAACTATGCTATGAATGAGCCTCTTGTTCGATCATTGATAACGTTAAATTGTATGAATGCTGCATTAAGTATTGATTTGTCATGGTCCCGTGAAAATTTTAAACAATATTTAGAAAATAAGGTAGTAAATAATTTATTTTTAAGATAATTTAATTTTAAGACACCTCTAGCCTGTAAGGGTATATTGTAAATCCATTGGCGAAATAAATAAATAAATAGATATGTGTATACAACAAAAAAAGGAGATTTATATGGTGTTTCAAAGAATAAACATACAAATAATAAGCAAAAATAAGAGAAAAACTGTAAGTTTATAGGAAATATCCCGCGTATTAAACGAATCATTCATTTTTTTAATTTGCAATTCATGTTCGCTAAATTCAAATAAATTAATTCAAATTTCATTAAAT
Organism: Metopia argyrocephala; assembly: GCA_963576795.1. Taxonomy (NCBI): domain Eukaryota; kingdom Metazoa; phylum Arthropoda; class Insecta; order Diptera; family Sarcophagidae; genus Metopia; species Metopia argyrocephala. The sequence goes on along the minus strand of OY756209.1, from coordinate 73,634,561 downwards.
TCGTGTTTTGCCGAAAATAATTAATTCATAATTTAGCTAATTCGTAATGAATTGAAATCAAAAAAGAATGATTAATTTACAACTCTGGAAATATAAAACGAGATAAAAAATCTGTAATTATTTTTTAATTTTTTATAAGCAGGTTCTAAAGAAATGGATAAAAAAAATATTTTTACATTTTTTCTACATTTTACATTGTAAAAACTTACAGTCTAATTCAAAAGAACTTCTTAATTTAGGTTTAATCCATACATTAGTTATGAGACGTTAGCTGTCTTATAAGCTCAAAATAAAAAATCTTATTCATAAACCACTAAGCGTTGCCGTTTTGGTCCAATTGGATCAAAATTGGTAGTTTTTCGTGTTTTTAAAACCGTTTGGTAGTTTGGTTGGTTTGTTGCAACTTTCATAGGTTTTTGGTAGATTTTCATGTTAAAAACACTATTTATCATTTTTTCGAGTAAACAATTTGCATTACTGTTAATACTGTTTAAATATTTTCACAAGTGGGGCAGCAATAGATGTTTTATACATAGCTGCCACACTTGTTAAAATATTTAAACAGTGTTAACAATAGAGGTAGAAGTACATAGCATGCGTTACGACGTTAACAGCGGTTACAATGTACAATGTAAGCCACTTCTTGAACTATCAACGCATCTAAAAGTTAAAATTTATTTAACTTCTATACGATATATACGTGTCCAATTTTGCTAGTATCTTGTTTTATAAAACTTTACCATTTTAACTTTTTTTACAAACGTGTGAAACACACAATTGGCACAACGCATGCTATGTACTTCTACATTAATGCAAATTGTTTACTCAAAAAAAATTTTTTTTTCTTACTCAAAAGTTATAAATAGTGTTTTTAACATGAAAATCTATCAAAAACCTTGGAAAGTTGCCAACCAAATTACCAAACGGTGTTTAAAAGACGTAAAACTCCAATTTTGGTTCGATCGGACCAAAACAGCAACGCTGGAACAGGCTCTTCTTTAAGCTGGAAGTACATAACAAGCGTTCTGAGCGCCATGCGTTGCAAGCTTATGTCAAAAAAAGTTGAAATAGTGTATTTTCATAAAGCAAGTTACAAGCAAAGTATGCAACACTGCTAACGCGAGAAAGTTGACCAACTTTTAACTTTTACAAGCGTTGACAGCTGGATGAGTGAAAAAAAAAAAATGAAATCACTAATACATATAATAACGTGTTTTCGTTTTTATGTAGAAAAAAGAAGAATTTTAAAGAATTATTTTTGGTTTTATGATTGGCTTGTGAGAAAAACGTTTTGTTTAAAAAAAATATAAAATTTTTGTGAAAAAATACATTTAAACTTAATAATAATACACATACGTATACATATTTAAATGGCGCCTGTAACACCCGGTCTATACGAGCCATAGATTTGGTATATCATGAACAAATTTTTGGTCGATCATCGATTTGGCTCGTGTAGACTCTCTAAATCAATGCCATGTTCTTTGTCGACCATCGTTGGTAAAACAATTGTTCGAACAACTATGTGCTACCATCAACTATCATTTTAAGTTTGACGCCATTTTTTTACATTCTCAGCCGCAGAAATAAATGAAATGCACTTGATGAAAAATTATATATTATGATTAGGTAAACTATACGTAGTCACCACATACACAAATTAGAACAAAATTTTGACATTTGCGCTGCGGACGTTTTGTTCATGATATACCAAATCTATGGTTCGTATAGACGGGGTGTAAAGTATGGTATGTAACTTGCCATTTTAAAAGTCTTAAAGTTTTAAACGCGCTCAGCGGCTAACGCTTGTTATGCATTTCCACCTTTACACAAACAAATTTTGCTGTTTTTGTTGCTCAACAACATCTAGTGCTACCACCTTGTAGTAATTTTACAATAGTGCACATTATATATTGTACGATTTTAATTTATTTTCAATTTATTTTTAACTTATTGAAATTTTTTTTAATGAATATTTAATGTATTTCATTTTTAGAATTAATAAATTTCTTTTTAATCACTTTGTTATTAATGTTTCTAAAAGTAGGGTTTCGCATAATGAACATTTTGGGTACACATCTATGTTGTATGTATTTTTAATACAAACTTATACTAATATTGATCTCGTTTTACGTACATTTGTAATTTAACGGTACTTTCATTACCAAAAATTTACTTTTTTATATGTATACCAAATTTATTTTTGTGCAGAATTTCTTGACAGTGTAAAATGAGGTAAAAATTTGTTTTTGTTGTATTTCTTTCTTGTTTTAAACTGAATCCAATTTTTTTCTACACGATCCCTGTAAACACCTCTAAATTTGGTATTCATATAAAAAAAAAAACAAATTATTGGTAATGAAAGTACCGTTAAATTACAAAAGATTGTGAATATATGCTGGTTATTTTTAATGTGCAAACTCATTATTGACATAATGTATGTACATTACTGGCCATTACAACCCTGTTTCAGAGTTACGATCTAGCTTCTCGCAGCACCCATGTTGTGTGTGTTAATTTTTATCCATGAGTATCGGGATCTACAGTGTAAAGTCGACTCCGAACGGCAGATTTGAAAAGCTTTTTCATGGTAATCAATTACTCCAAGAGCTTTTGCCAGAAGGCTGCTGAGAGGTAGTCGCAGAAATAAATAATTTTTTTATATTTTTTTCAAGATGTCAGAGCTGAGATTTGAACCGAGCGTACAGTGGGGTTTTGCATGCCAAAGGTGGGAATTAATTCGAGGTAACTTTCCCTGTTTCTAATTTTAATTGGCTTTAAGAAGTAAAACTAATCACTATCTTAAAATTACTTAGTACAAATTTTATTTATTTTTTATTAGTTAATTTTTTGAGACATACCTTTTTAATATTGCTAAAAACTGCAATATTTACAAAAAAATAAAAAGAATAAAATTTACTTATATTCACACATTTCTATTCCTTATCCGATTCTGTATCATCATCGATTATCATCGTCATCATTATTATTATAATTATGAGATATCATGATCATCATTATTGGCATCTTCTTTACCATCGAGATTTGATTCAAATATCAACAATCAAATTGCTTCCATAGGTAAATTATTGATTTTTTTTTTTAAATTTTCTCCTAACGTATAATATGATATAGATCGGACGTGTTTTTTTTTTTTTTTTTTTTTGCTCGCTCTATTTGATTTCTGTATATCCTGATTTTTGGTGATTATTTGTGCCCGGAAAACTGTTGAATATTGAAAATTATAATATTAATATGCATGTGTAGTATAGAAATAAAGTTTTAGAAATAAAGTATTAGGACAAGGAACAATTATCGGACAAAAGTATAAATATTATTATTAAAATACACAGAAAATACAAAGTGACAACAACAAAATCAATATAATAACTGAACAAACAGTAACATATAAAATCAAAACATTACAAAAACAATATCTACATGCATCGAATGATAAATAAATAAACAATAATTTTGAAAAGTGAACAATACAAAATTAAGAATAAGATATTGATAATAATAATAAAAGCTTTATATGAAATACAATAATACATAAAAAAGCTGTTACAGTTCTTGTCCAAATAGAAAGAATAAAACTTTTAACTTGAATTTATTTGTACTCCTGTGGAAGTTAAAGCTCTGTATCTTTACACATAACTTCATGTTACAATTTTATCACTGCATACCTTAGGGAGTTAAAGATAAAGTAACGTAATATATATATTATAACGATAATAAAGGTTTAAAAGCGAATACTGGAATATAAATATATATTAATCATGGATTGCTTAAATGAAAAATGTACAATTACGGGAAATGAAAGAATGATTTCCTGTTGGCTATGTTTGGGTAACTACCATTTGAAATGTACTGCACTGAGGGCACGTGATGCGAATGCGCTTTTAGATCAGGTAAAGTCCCTGTAATGGACTTGTTCTTCATGTAAAAAGATTAATGTTGATTTCTACAAATTCTTTAAAAGTTATAAAGGTGAATTTGAAAAACTCAATACTGATTTTGCGTCATTGTAATCTAGATTGGCCAGTTTTAGTGAATTATTTGGAAAATTTTCTAACTTAGATAAATTTGTAGAAACTTATGATACAATTTTGCCTAAAAGGATGGTAAAATCAAATATATTACTAGAAGTTCCTTCTTTGAATAATGAATCTTCACCTAATCCTATGAAATCCGTAACCGTTAACGATTCTTTAACTACGCCATCTACGTCATCAAATGCGGTTTCTTCTGGTCAATTCGCTTTTCCATCAAATCGTATAGGCAGTGGATCGGAAAATATAGCAGATAATATTATAACGATAAATACTCAAATTACTTCTAAACCGCTTCAAGCTGTTCCGCCGGATAAAGCTGTATTTATTTCACGGTTAGCTAGTGATACATCGACGGATGATATTGGCTATTATATTAAATCTAAATTGGGGCACAAAGTAATATTTTTTGTACATAAATTTAAATCTTCTGTCCCCAGGTCAATTTCCTCTTTTAAAATTTAAATTAAATTCAATTTCAAATATCAAATATATAGATATAATCGTAATTTAGGTAAAGGAGGTGGTGTTCTTATTGCTGTTTCTTCATTATATACATCTGAAATTATTGAAACTTATTCTTCTGATATTGAATTTGTTGCTGTTGTTGTTAAATTAAGAAGGTCAAAAATTTACCTTACTTGTTTTTATATTCCTCCAGATTCTGACTCTTTTGTATACTCTAATCATATTAATGCTATAAAGTCTCATCACTTGCAGAGGTAAATGATACTATTTTTTTTGTTGGCGATTTTAATCTATCATCTATTACATGGAAACATACAGTCGATATACCATATTTAATTCCGATAAAAAATCAAAATAGCCATGATGAATTTCTGAATGACTTGTTTGGACTATCCCTGTATCAAATCAATTGTCTGTTTAATGACTTTGGAAAAATACTTGATTTGGTATTCGTTAATGATGTTAATAATTGCACTATAGTACGTTCTGAACCTGCTACTTTGCCTGAGGATCGCTATCATCCAACGTTAAAAATTGGCTTTTCATTTCAGACTGAATCTGAACTCAAACCTCCAATATTAGTAAAGTTTTTTGTTTCAATCGTACCAATTTCAATTTACTTAATGAATTGATGATTAATACGCGTTGGAATGAAATCTTATCCACTCCCATTAACAATAATTCCGATATTGATATAATAATTTAAAATTTTTACAAGTTTTTCGAAATTTGTGTTCCGAGAAAGTCTACTTATCCATTGGTTGGTCCACCATGGAATTCAAAGCAATTATCAAGACTGAAAAATCTTAAGAACAAATTTTATAAAAAATATAAACGATCTGGTTCGATTATTGATTATGGAAGATATTCTGTCAGCCGTTCTGAATATAAGATACTGAATCATGAATTATATAAAAATTATTTAGTCAAAATGAAGAATAATTTCTTTAAAAACCCAAGGTCATTTTACAACTTTGTTAATTCAAAAAGAAACTCTACGGGATTTCCATCAGTTATGAAATTTCGGAATCAAGAATCTTGTAATGATAATGCTATATGTGATATGTTTGCAGATTTCTTTGCCAGAACTTATTCTGATGGTGTTTACAATGATAAAAATATGTATCCTTATTGTCCTGCTTCCAGTCATTTAATATATTTTCCTACTCTTAATGATGGTGATATTTTGGTGTACTTGAAGAAACATAAGATGTCTTTTAGTTCTGGTCCTGATAGCATTCCAAGTGGTATTTTAAATCGTTGTGCGGAATCATTCGTCATACCTTTAGGTATCTTGTTTAATGCTTCGATTAAGCATGGATATTTTCCGAAGCATTGGAAAAATTCTTACATTATACCCCTTTTTAAATCTGGTAATAAGTCTGATGTTACAAATTATAGAGGTATTGCTAAATATTTGAGAAATTAATAGTTGATTTTATTGTTCATCATTCTTCATCATTATTAACACCTTATCAACATGGTTTTAAAAAGGGCTGTTCAACGATAACTAATGTTCTTCAATTAACATCTATGATTAATGCTGCATTTACTCAGGGAAAGCAAACAGATGTAATTTATACAGATTTTAGCAAAGCATTTGATAGAGTGAATCACAGACTTCTTTTAAAAAAATTGGATCTGCTGGGAGTAACCCAAAGAAGCATAAGCTGGCTAAGTTCATATTTGAGTAGTAGAATGCAGTCTGTTCGGGTGAATAATTGTATATCTAAATACTTTTACGTTCCATCTGGTGTTCCTCAAGGTAGCCATCTTGGCCCCCTTCTATTTTCGCTATTTATTAATGTTCTTCCTAACGTTATTAATTTCTCTGATATATTAATGTATGCTGACGACGTGAACATTTTTCTCTCCTATAAAAATTCCAATGAGCATGCTTATCTTCAGAGTGATCTCGACAACTTCTTTTTATGGTGCAAGTATAACATGATGGAGCTGAATATTAAAAAGTGTAAATGCATGCGATTTTCAAGAGGTAATTTTATTGGTATTAATTATTCAATTGGTGGTCATCAATTGCAGTTGGTGGATTCATTTATTGACCTTGGTATATTACTGGATGGAAAAGTAAACTTTAATGTCCATATTACTATGGCTGTAAATAAGGCTAGATGTGCTCTTGGCTTCATTAAGCGGTGGGCAAAAGAGTTTTCTGATTCGTATATTACTAAACAGCTGTTTGTTTCACTCGTCAGACCTATTTTGGAGTATGGTTCAATCATTTGGGATCCCTGTTACAACGTTCATAGTGACTTTATCGAATCTGTACAAAAACAATTCCTGTTGTTCTGTTTGCGTGGACTGGGATGGAACTACATTGATTTTTCTTCATATGCGAGCAGACTGGCATTAATAAAACTTCCTACCCTTCAGAGTCGACGTACTATGTTAAATGTATCATTTATGATTAATCTGATCAGTGGGGATATATGCTGTGAATTTCTTTTAAATTCTGTTAAATTTAACCCATTTGGACCCAAACATAAACTAGAAGCAAGTTGTTAAAAAAAACTTTATTTCATTAATGTTTAGGATCTAAATAAGTACTTGACATAAAAAAATGGCCAAAAAATTCTTCATGTGGGAAAAAAATGGCCGTCCTCAAATGAGGCCAATGGGCTTATGTGTGAATTTTTTTTTTTTTTTTTTCAAAACACCCCTTTTTTATGCACAGCGTTTTAATACAGTTTTTGCATTGCCAACGAGTTTTCATGTGGCATATGGTACATCTAAACCGATTCTGCAGCTTTTCAGAAAAGTGCCCGGTGTTATCTTTATTCAATTTTGTTTTACGCTGTTTTTCAGCTCCTAATTGCCTCAATCAAAATCTGCAAATTCTTCAGCCAAACTGTAGCTGGTCCACATTATTTTCGTTGGCCAATTGATATAGACGCCAGGTATTAGATTTAGACAAATCTAGCATGTAGGCAAATATCAACCACCACCATTGTCTACCTTTTATCGCTATTCGATACGCTGCAATTGACTGGTCAGCGTGATCAACTCCAATCATCAAATCTTCCAGCTGTAGAGGTCCATCTTTTTACTTTACCCAGAGAATGAACAAAGTCGTGATTTGTTGCCATGGTACAAACGCTATTATCAAGCCATCGCACAAACAAGATTTCATTCCCTGAATCGAATTGATAGTCAAATTCTGGTCTAGCTTTCTTTTCTATATCCTTGACAGATACTAGCGGACATTTTTTAGTCCCGCACAGTGCCAGTAGCATGGTAACCGCTTTGACTCGTAGCAGAGCATGGATTGTAAAAAAGTTATCGAAAAATTTTTTTATTCCCATAAACCTGTTTCTAAACATTATTACGTTACAGTCTTCATCTAGATTCCAGTACAATCGTTTTCGCTAATTGCTAACTATTTTCTTACTTATGGAAAATCGAATTTCTGTAATACATAATATAGTTACAAATATATGTATCTAGAAGCTAAATCTAGAAAATATTAGTAGCAAATTGCCCATTGGACCCATTTGGGGACATCATAGGAATATATGCTTCTATTGGGCCACACATTGTTATATATTTCTTATTTCATAGTAATTTGATAAAGATAATGAATTTGAATAAATTCAGACTAAAAATATATAATTTTATTCACAAAAATTAATAAAAAGTTAACGTAGTTTTGGTCAATAAAATACTTCGCAAAACTAATAAATTTAAGGTTTAATTTTAGAGAATGTAAGCACATAATAGGTGTGTTCAAGAAGTTAAAATTGTTACAAATTTGTAACAATTGTTACTGGAAAGTGTTCATTAAAGGCGGATTCACCCATGAGTTTCTTGGTTCGGACCAAATTTTTTTTATATGTAGTTTGACGTTTCTCTCAGAGAGCGAGAGAAATGATTTTGTGCGAAGTGCTCTCAGCTTGATTTAAATTAATTTTAAATTTGGTCCGAACCACACTGAAAAAGGTTGCCATATCATACAAAATTTATACAAGAGACATGCCATATTGCTTGGCATTCGTATTAAAAAATTAGTATGGTACAGTGAATAATGTAAAGAAAAGCAAACATAAAAAGGCCAATAAGAAAAAAAAACATATTAGAAAGAAAATATTCGCGCCAAAAATAAAAAAAATAAAATTTAAAAATATTATATAAAGTAAGTTGTAATATTGAAGAAATTTACTGTATAATACCTACATTTTCTTTGCCCTTTCTGAATAAATTTAAGATGGACTTGTCAGAGGCTATTGCACTAAAATTAATTAGCGAAATAAAATAGACGGGGAGGGAATGCTTATATGATTTGGGCAACAGCTCTTATAAAAACAAACATGTAAAACAAATTGTTTGGGCAGAAGTTGCAGAAGCAGTTGGAATTGGCAGTAAGTGCATTTATTTTTATAGCTTATAGAATTCAAGAAACAAATTTACATCCTTGAGTGATGCGATATTTTTTTAATTTTTTAAATAATCCGGTATGTGATGAAAAACGATCGAAATATTAAAACATATATATTAATTAAAGGTCTGCACGGGTATGTTTTTATTTAAATAAGACCTTAAGCTTGAGTAATTCTTTACATTAAATAATAAAGGTCGAAAAACCAGAATTAAAATTATAGTATAAATATACACACATATATACATATATCCAGTAGAAGCACAATAAATTTGTAAAAGTAAAACCAGAAATTTAAATAAATTTAAAAAGAGTTAAAAAGAAAATATATCAAATTAAATATATGTATATGTTTTAATTATTTTAAAATTTTGATAATCACGGATGTAGTGGCAATAGTCAGTCAGTAAAGTAATGAACAAAAGAGGAATCCCGAATATGAAAAGATTTGGAAGTTAAACCAACTTGAAATTTCATTCCATTTCAATTTTGATCGAAATCGTTTTTTATCACATACCAGAATATATTTTTAATAATATAAATAGTATTAACGTGCACTCTGTTGCTTGCCTTCCATTTATATATATTTGAGACGAATTCAATAAAATATTTTATTGCTTTTTTTTGTAATTAATAAAGACGAACAAAAAATTAATTTTATTACAAAAGGAAATTAATGTCAAACACACTGGAAAAGCTTGCGAAGACGCCATAAAACGGCAATAAATAAATATAATAATATAATATATAAATATAGTAATATAAAATAAAATTTCACCACAGATAATATTAATTGTTTATTTACTTTTTTAATAAATATTATTAATTCTTTATTTGCTTAATTGGACACATATTAATTTTCTTTTTCGTTATGCACATATGTATTTATGTAATTTTCAATTGAATATATAATATTACACTGATTTTACGAACAAAATTTCTGAAATGGGTGAATCGTGGTGCAGAAAACTCTCAGTAAACAAAAAATTCGTTTGCACAGAAAATGTTTCAGAAACTTATGGGTGAATCCGCCTTAACTCCAAAAATTTGCAACGAGAGAGAACGTTACTAGTAAAATTTTTACTTGTAAGAATTTTTCAAACAGCTGTTTTCTGTTTGTGTTTACAAATCACTTAAAAACAAAAGCTGAAAATAAAGAAATATTTTATGAAATTTAAGAAATTGTAAATAAATGTAAATTTTTAAATTTTAAATATTTATTCTATAGAAAATCAGTATTTGTTTGGGTTGGGATCAGCAGCGCCAAAATAAGATGTCTATAACATTAACGTCAGCGGATGTTGCAGGAAAGGAAGGTGGCTTCCAATTTTAGAATTAATTGTTTTTAATATGTTTACCAGCTAATTTTTGCAATAGTAGAATCTTCATCAAGTGATTCGGACTGTGATAACGATGTTGAAACAATTGAGTGTTTGGTGCTAGCTCTGAATTTGTAGTTAAATATAATGAAAGAATATAAAAATTCTTTGAAAAAAATTAAGAAACTGCATAAAAGAGTATTTTGAATATGTGATACCAACATACACAGATGAGAGGCACTTTAGGATTTCGAAAGATATATATAAACATTTATGTCTAAAATTTAGAGAATTTTTCCAAAGGAATTTTTTCGATTTATTTTTTATTTTTTTGGTCACTTTTCACAGACCAGCTGATAGTTTTAGTACTGTAAATATTATAAGTACCTAGATACCCGATACTTTGCATTATGCCGGTAGAGAACCCAATTAGTTCAGAAATATATCACAAAAAAATATGCAAAATAAAAGGACTTTTTTAAATAAAAGACTTTTATACAATGTAGATTTATATAAGATGTGCGTCACTATAAAGTGTAACACCCATTTTTCTTAATAACTTTTTTCACCTTTAATCAAAATTATTTTTCTTAATCACAATATCTTTGAAAAATGTGTCAGATTTTAAAATGTATCAGTTTGTTAAATTTGACTTGTTAGTTAGTTCACAATGGATAATCAAAGACAAGTGCATACAAAAATTATTCAAATAATTAAAAAAAACCATATTGGAGTTATACAAAAGTTGCTAGGGAAGTCCACGTGACCAGGCAATGTGTTTCCAGAGTGGTCAAAAGTTCAAAGACCTAAAAATTGAAAGAAAGCCTGGAACAGGTAAAGCAAAACTGGTAACGAACGACGCGAAAGCCAAGAAGGTTAAGAAGCTTTTGCTGGCTCTTCCAAACATTTCTGGTCGCGAAGTGGCCCGGCGCGTGCAATGTTCGGAAAGTTTTGTGCGGCGAGTTAAAGCTAAGCTGGCCTTAAAACATTTAAAGTCCAAAAAGTTCCGGATAGAAATGCTAAGAAGAATATTGAAGCAAAAAAAAGATCAAAACTCCTCAAAAAAGAATTTTTTCAAAAGTTCGAATGTTGTGTAATGGATGATGAAACTTACGTTTTTGCAGACTTTGCGCAGCTTCCTGTCCAAGAGTTTTATGTAGCGGATAGTAGAGGCAATGTTTCTGAAGAGTTCCAAACTAAAAAACTATCAAAATTTCCCAAAAAGTTCCTAGTTTGGCAGGCTATTTGTAGCTGCGGCAACAGAAGTGCATCGTTTGTTACATTGGGATCAATAAACTCAGATATTTATATCAGAGTGTCTTCTAAAGATGTTGCTCCCATTTCTAAGACAGCACAACATATCAACATTCTTCTGGCCAGATTTGGCAACATGTCACTACAGTAAAAGCGCAATAGACTGGTATAATAAAAATAATGTTATTTTTGTTCCAAAAGAGGCTAACCCACCAAACTGCCCAGAGCTGCGGCCTATTGAAAGATATTGGGCTCTGGTCAAAAGAGAACTAAAGAAGAGTACATCTGTTCCCAAAACCATTACTAGTTTTCGATATAAATGGACAGCTGGTACCAAAAAAATCACCGAAAACACTATAACATTGCTTATGGATGGCATAATGAATAAAATAATACAGAATATAAATCTGTAATAAAAATGCAAAATAAAACTGTTTTATTTTTAACTCTAGCTTACTCCAGTCAGTTTTTATTTGACTTTTGATGTGTTACAGTTTATAGTGACGCACATCTTAACTTATGTATATTTTTTCCAAAAAATTTCTGAATTACCAATTCGAATAAAATTTTGCTAAAAATTGTTAGCTTATACAAATTCAATTTTTTTAACTCTTTTGCGAATACATTTCTGAATTTACACTGTGTATTAAATTTTGTTGAAAAAAAAAAAACAGAAGCATTTTTTATGAATCAGAGGCTTTTTACGAATGAAGAGTACTTAGCATGCGTCTTGAACGTTAGGCGTTTGATACTTGGAACACTTTAAAAACTTTAAGTTACACACCAGACTTTTGAGGCTAGTGTTCGAAATAATTGTATATATAACTCTTTATCTTTTTAGCCTTTTCAATCAAATTTGTTTTTGAGCGTTAGACACGTTGCAAAGTTTATTTACGTAACCCGCTTTAAGAAAACAACTTATTTTAACAGAATTATCAAACCCCTAACGTTCAAAACGGTGGTATGTACTTTTATCTTAAGGAATTTATACTTTTAATATATGTACATAAATCGAAAAGCTTTTCTGTTTTTTCTCAAATTTTTTATTAATTTTGTTAAAAATAAGCATTTATAAATGCCTAAAATCGCATTCTTTTTATAGCAATGAATAACATTTTCCCAGGAGTAGCTATTAACTACTCATGTATTTCTATATATTATAATACTATTTTTGCTTGTAAATTTTAACTGGTAAAGTGTTCATTTACTTTTTAGTATTTTTGAGAGCAATTGAACATAATTTCTTTTTACTCTCTCGTTACTAGTTTTTGCAAGTAAAGTAAATGAACACACCTAATCTTAAAAGGTTCTATTTTATTTTAAAGTCACATTCTTTTTCAACTCAAATTCATTTATATACAGAATATAAAGTATCAGAAATAAGTATTGTGGGCATATGAATAACCGTCCTCATATGAGTACGCCGGGCGTAAATGGGTTAATATTCCTTGTCGTAATTCACGTTATTATAACCCTATTTATATTAATTTATGTAGATCTAATTACGCTCTTGCTGATCCTTTAACTAGGCTTTGCCGACAATATAATTATTTGTCACATCTTGTTGATTTTTTTTAAATTCTTGTGCTATAAAACGGAAAATTATTATGTTTCTTAATACGTAATTGTATCATTTGTATCGTTAAAATTATTTGTATTTTTAAGCCAAATTATTGTAATTTAATATTAATTTTATATGTAATGGTCAGTAAGGATTTTTATCCATTGACTTAAATAAATAAATGAATAAAAATGAATACCGGGTTATCCATTTTGTGGTTTCAAAAGTATGAGACTGGAATTCGACATATGTATGTCAAACTAAAAAACAATTGGCAAAATTGTGAAGGAATTTGAAGACACTGAAGATGTTACAAATATTGTAGGGCCTGTGCATCATCGTTTCGTCGTTCTCAGGAATTAGGACTGTCTTACGGCACATTATGGCGTATTTTGCATTTAGATCTACACCTATATCCATATAAAGTCCAGCTCACGCAACAGCTGAAGCCAGCTGACCATTCACAACGTCGTGCTTGAACAACAGGCGGAGGCGGCAATTTTTCGAACAAATTTTTTTTCAGCGATGAAGCACATTTCTCACTCGGTGGGTATGTTAATAAATAAAATTTTTGTATTTTGGACTGTGAGAATCCTCAAGTAATTGAAGAGAGGCCATTACATCCAGAAAAAGTCACAGTTTGGTGCGCTCTTTGGTCCGAAGGTGTGATTGGACCTTACTTCTTCGAAAACGACGATGGAACGACTGTCACCGTCAATTCGAAGCCTTATGGTCATATGATAACCGACTTTTTTTTGCCTGATATTGAAAAATACGACTTGGAGAATATGTGGTTACAACAAGACGGTACCACATTCCACTCAACTCGAGCGAATTTGACTGATGAATAAATTGAATAATTTATTTTGAATTGTGATGACGAAATCGAGTCAGGTCAAAATGAGAAAAAAAAAACGAATATTATAACATATGTATATTATAAGCATTATATCAGATGACGATACGCCGCATACGATAGAATATTACAATAAAACGAAAGGCGGAGTCGATACGTTTCACCAAATTTGCAATACAATGAGCTCTTCCAATATGACAAACAGATGGCCAATGTGCCAATTTTATCGTATATTAAATATGGCTTTTATAAACAGTTATTTATACGCACAACGCATTCGAAACAATCAATCGTTCTGAGTTCATGAAGAAGTTCCATTTTTCATTTGTACCTGGGCAGATAACGGGTATACTTAATATATCAACTTTAAGAACATCGGCACGTAATAATAACACTAAAGATCAAACGGCCTAGGTTTGAATCCCAGCAAAGGTGAAAAATGAAGTTAGTTTTCTGTTTTTTCAAAATTATAACTAAAAAATAAGAGGTCCCTCCCTCCAAGAAGTCCACCTACAAAGTAACCGCTCCTTGACGTTCCACTCTATTCCACCTTAACCTTTGACAACGAAAAATGAATGATCAGGAGAAAGTTAGGAAGTAGCAGATTACAACTAAAAACCTACTTAGCGAAGACACTCACCAAACAATCAACATGCAACGATGAAGCAATTGCTGTTGATCATTCAAGGGCGAAGGTATAACACAGGCCTTTGAATGTTCAATTCGCAGCAATTTGTGTCATTCCTAAGGCGCTTAATAATATAAGAAAACAAAATATGTGTTCTGTTGTCATAATGTTCTGTCCTTTCCACGATAATTCCAATACAATGCACAGCATTTAGTAGTGGTTTATCCCTGAGTATTGCTCTCAATAAAAAAAATATAGCCGTAAGATACGAAGAACAATGAAGAAAGGTCCCGGAAGTTACTAAACAATCAGCGGAAGATAAACATTTTGTCCTTCATCTATACAACAGATGGCGAAATCAAAATGCGTAATAAGCCTAAGTGGGAGCACAAACTAGAGCTTTGTGCCTCTTGCACAAATTAAATACAGAAAGTATTAAAACCCTGTTCCTTTTTTCATTTAATATGTTAGTTTTAAGATGCAAACACATTGAATTAGTTTTATATTTTTTTCTTAATTATTTTTATACCCTTTTTTTATTATGTTTTGAAAAACAAACCAAACGAAGTAGTGCTTTAAAACTTTATTTTACGATTAAATAATTAAAACTAAATTAAATTTATTTGCTTTATTCCATTAATATACAAACCGAATCATAGAACAAGCGAAGTTTCAATAATTCAATTCAATTTGCACATAAGTCACCTTTTGAAAAACACCGTCGTTGATTCGACGAAGTATGATCTTTACGTCCCAAAAATTATTGTAGTATGACCTTCTAGGGTTAACTATTTGATTATTTATTTAATTTGAATAAAATTGTATTAAATTGTTGAAAATAATTGGGATGACTTTTGATTCTTTTCAATTATTTTGTGGTAATTCCCATCAGTTTTTGATTATTTGTAATCAATTAATAATTAATTAATTTTTAGAATAAGTAATCATTCCAATTCTCTTTTAATAGTAATTTAAGAGGTATAGTATATACATATTAATAAAAATTATCTGCTACAAAGACCGTACAGTGTAAATACAAATTTAAAGACTCAGCGAGAAAAATTACATAATGTATACTCGCACTATCTGGTTTGGGTGATTCTGGACATTAAAATACAACTAAACCAATTTAGGAATAATATACCGCCCAGTCATTAAAAATAGACGGAAACGCAGATTATTAATACGTTGTAACTTTATGGTGGAGTTTATTAAATATGATTGAAAATTTTGATAAACCATTGCATTTATATAATGCATCATAACAAAGTTATTTATTAATTTCTATTTTTTATATATTGTATTAGCCGTCGCACTAAATTAATGTAACTGGTTTTCAAGATATCTCAAAATGCTTCAGATGTCATACTTAATTATTTAACGATGGAAAAATAAAACATTGATGTTCTTATGAACGACATTGATTGCCTACTCCCAAATATTACAAACTAAAAATATATTTAAATGCCGATTAATATTAACTAATTTCAACAATAAAATTTTCGTGAAAAATGGTCCTTTAGAACTTATAAAATGAAATGACAATAAGTTTGCATTGGAATCCTATCTTCTTGATAACATAGACCCTGCTTTTTTTTCTTAAGAGTTGTTAAAATTAAGATAACAAAGTCAGCTTAATTCAGAGCCTTGAAAGGATTGGGAATTTTTTTCTGTTCTTAATATGTACTTTAAGATTACGTACTAAAATGCGAATTTATTTAATTTCTTCATTGGATAAAAAAAATAAATATGTGCATTATTTTAAAAGTTTGTTTACATTACGTTAATAACCTCCTCTGCTTGGCGGTGTCGCACCCCTTAGTATTCCTGGAGGAGGACCTCTCATTGGTGGCGGGGCACCACGCCCCATAGCACCAGGCATTGGCGGTATTACACCAGGCATCATATTCGGTGGTGGACCACCCATTATTGGTGCCCTAGGCAAACCTCGACCCATTGGTGCCATATGTTGTTGAGCAGGACCGCCAATACCTCGAACAGGACCTTGTAATCCAGCTGGAACGGAAGATATATTTACTGGAACACCCCTACCTGCAGCTCTTCCCATGCCAGGACCGGGAGCGGCACCCGGTAAAGGAACTCGTGGTAAGCCTTCTTCCGGTGGTGGTGGACCCTCAACGGTAAGAGAAACTATATTTTCGCCTCTTAGTAGAACAAACCCCAAAACACGTTTTTCCTCTCTTTCTGGTACTTTAGCATTTTTTGAACGTATTTTTCTAAACTCTTCACAATCGCCAAGAATTAAATTCATATGCTTATCGAATGCCTTGAATGTTCCAATAAATGTACGGGAATCCTGAAGAACTATGCGCACCCTGTAATTGAGGTGCTGTATCATTTTATTATTCTTTCCTATTGTCTAAAAGAAATCGGGATATTTTTAGTACTTAAACATTATTTTACCAAGTTTATTTACCATCGTGATATTTTTCTAATGATTCTCTCCCTTAAATTTAAAGCAAAAATGTGATATATATTTCAATAGCTTTACAATCAACAAAAGTAATTTTAAGGTGGACGTTTAAAAACTTTTTCAGGAATAGTGCCAGATCAAAAAAAAAATAATAGCAGAATAATGATGCTGGTCTATTAATAAGGTCCACTCATGGCGTATTAATTATAAGGTGCATTTGACATGGCAGCTGAGCTACTTTTTTTCAGCCAATTTGTGAATATAGTTGTCAATTTTTGCTTTGTTTTATGTACATTGATTTTGTTTTCATACTTTTTGTTTTGGTTTTTTTGACAGTTAACTACCCTAACAAGCATCAAAATGCTGTGTTGTTTTTGTTACTGTTTTACTTGTTGTAATCTCAAAGGCACCTTATGATAATTGCGCCATGGATCCACTCATTAAAAAAAATTAATCACAAAAAAATTATAACCATTTTGTTGTTTCGTGATAATTGTCAAAAACAGCCACAATTGTCATTCCACAAATATAAATGGTACACAACGAAATGCTTTTAAAAGAGGATGTAAACGGTAATACAAATCATAGGTAAAACCAAAGAGAAAATCATGTGAAATTATCTTCGTATTTTTAAATTGAGAGTAAACACTTACCACATATTTTTTACGTTTACAATATTGGTAAAAGACCACAATGTATACAGTGATGAAACTCCAACAACTATAGCAAGAACAACACACAGCAAGATAGCCACAACAAAATCTTTGCACACACAATATCACAGTGTATAACAAGATAGCCACAACAAAATTGCACACACAACATTACAGTGTATAATAACCATACAGCCAGGGTTTGTAACTTTGCCAACCAAATTTGTGCGAAATGCAGCGAAGCTGGTCACTCTTACAAAGAGTTTAAAAACAATATAACAAAATGTATAAATTGCGTAAAGGCAAAAGAACGTTTCAATTTAACAGATATAGATACTGGCCATGATTGTAGAAGTAATGAATGTAGAGTACTGCAACGAAAAAGTAAATTGGAGACAGAAAAAATTGAATACTAGCAACCAATATCAATTAAAGTAATGTATCTTAACATAGGAGGATTGACAACCAATTTTAATCAATTAGAGATAATTTGTTTTGAAGAAAATTTTGACTTTATATGTTTATCAGAAACCCACTTAATAGATACTATTGACACGGCTGAACTATCAATAAGTAATTATACCATGATACGTTGTGAGAGTTCATCAAGGCATACAGGTGGTGTATGCTTCTACATTAAGAACAACTGGCAAACGAGAATTATTGAAAATAACTCTATTGATAAAATGTATTGGTGGCTTAAACTTGAAATTAAAAACAAAAACCATATATATATATAACTTATTAGGAATTTACAAATCACCAGATAAACAAAAGTCACCAGACCATTTTTTTTATTGATTTTATCGAAAACGAAATGGAAAAAATGAACGAGCATAATATTATTATTGGTGACTTTAATATAGACGGGCTAGAATACAATAATTCCAAAGCAAGATTAGAAGAAATAATAAACGATACCTACTTTCAGCAAATAGTATCGCATCCTACAAGCACAGTGTATACAGTGATGAAACTCCAACAACTATAACAAGAACAACACACAGCAAGATAGCCACAACCATGGTCATGGTGGAATTACTTACAAGGTGGTGGCAGGTGAATATAGTACAAAAACAACAGGGAATTTGTTTTTGTTTTTTCAGCTCTTTAATGTCAAAAGGAGGTATGGTGAATTAAAATAGCACATGGCAGAAGTGTGTGTGTGTATTTTTAACAACGTACATGTCTCTACACCAAAACAAAAACACGAATACACACAAAGCAAAATGTAAACAAAACATAAATATAAACAAAACTTTTGATAGGAGCGGTATGACCAAAAAAAAAAACCCAGTTGGCTTACGAAGACGATAGTGCTGGGTTCAAATCTCAGCTCCGACATCTTAAAAAAAAGAAATATGAAACAATTATTTCTTTCGGCGACTACCTCTCAGCAGTCTTCTGGCAAAAGCTCTGGGAGTAATTAATTGCCATGAAAAAGCTTCTCAAATCTGTCGTTCGGAGTCGACTTTAAACTGTAGGTCCCGGTACTCATGGGAAAAAATTAACACACACAACATGAGTGCTGCGAGAAGCTAGGCCGTAATCCTGACACAGGGTTGTAATGGCCAATTATGTATGTATGTATGTACATGTCTCTACACCAAAACAAAAACACGAATACACACAAAGCAAAATGTAAACAAAACATAAATATAAACAAAACTTTTGACAGGAGCGGTATGACCAAAAAAAAAACCCAGCTGGGTTGGCAACACCACCTTGTAAGTAATTCGACCATGGTGTGTAGTAAGATAGCCACAATAAAACACAGCTGATTTTAAACTTTTTGAGCTGTCATTTCCTTCATCACTGCATTGTGTAAAAGACCAAAACAAAGTAAAATGAAAACATAAAATTTACATAGATGTGTACATAAAGTTTCCATATATTGTGAATACATTTAACATAAATAAAAAATATCATCAAAATACATCCGTGATCTAATGATATGTGATGGAATTGTAAAAATTTAAAAAAACGATGAAAACTGTACGACTATCAAATTTTTATCTGTATTTCCTCTCTATGTCGCTTTTCTACATAAAAATTTGACCTGTAGAACGATTTGTAAAAAAAAGCAACATAATATCGTCGGTTGACAAGTAAAACTCACTAAAGTGTAGTCAGACCACTTAGCACTTAGTGAGTTTTACCTGTCAACCGACGATATATACTAATAATTTTTTCATATAATAATATAAAGTCAAGTCTGTCCAATAAATCAATATTAAGGCCATAATACACTGTCATACACAGTCGTACGATTCATTCACAAGAAAATCGGATCGATTTCTGTCACACTTCTAAAAGTCGCATTAAAATGGCAACATTAGTGCCACACCAACACACAAAATAAGATGCCAAGGCGAATTCATTATTAAAGTGCCCTTTTCATTACAACAAGTACAACATTCACAAAAACAACATAATTTTTGTTTTTGGTTTTTTTATATACTTAGCCAAGGCAAATTTATTATCAGGTAGATGCATCGGCGAGTTTCTGAACAACTCTGCCTTACTTAATATGTCAATTTTTTTTTTTTTTTTTTGTGTTAAAATCAAATAAAACAAAAAAAAAAAAAAAAAAACATTTTCTTGAACACAAACTAAATAGTGAACAAAGGGTAAAATTTTGTTAATAATTTGATTTATTTAAAATAAAAACAACCAAATCTAGGATTTTAGTGATTCAGTGTTCGATTTTAGTGCTGTGATAAAATAATCTGTTTTTTATTCTGTGTAATAAAAATTCTGTTTTTCTAAAAACAAAAAATGCGTCGCTGTGCTGTATGCAAAACTGAGTTCCATAAAGGAACTGGGACATTGTTCTGTGCTCATTATTCTTAATAAATATTTTATTACTTTAATTTGTGCTTTATTTTGGTTCTTGCCATAAGAAAAAATATAAAAAAATAAAAAAATGGCTGTCATAAATTTTTGACAGCTTAGGTAAATGAATTCGCCGCTACACTAACAAAATGCATGTTGTTTTTTTTAGTGTTATTTTGTTGTATGGAATAGTCTACCTTGTTTATTGTACCATGTACTTAGCTGTCAATAGCAATTTTGTGAAAAAAAAAAACAAAAAGCACAAAGAAGAAGAAAACAATAAGAGTGTTTTGGTACATATCTGTCAAAAATTGTGTACAACAAATCAAAAAGTGGAAAAATTATTGAAAAAGATAAAGAGATATTTTGTTTTGCCTTTTAAATAGCTTAAATATAATATTTACATAAAAAATTGGCAAATAGAAACCAACTCTCATTTCCTCGTACTTGCCTTTTCTGACATATACAACAATATTTCATTATAATTGTTTTTAATTATTTAACTATTACACTTTTTTACAAATTTTTCACAGAAAATATTTAAAAACACACAAAAAATCACATATATTTATTTATTTAAATATCAAATTGGCAAATATGTCTTCACAATATATTAGTTTATCTAAAAAAAAATTCAAATTGGCAAAAATGTCTTCCAATCAGGTTTGTTTACAAGAAAAAGTACATAAATAAGAGACAACAAAGTTAAATACACAAATATTTAAAAAAAATAGCTCAGCTGGTATGTCAAAAGCACCTTAGTAATGAATTCGCCTTGATAAGATGCAAATCTATTGGTAAAATCATGGCGTATTGATTATAAGGTGCATTTGACATGGCAGCTGAGCTATTTTTTTTTCAGCCAATTTGTGAATATAGTTGTCAATTTTTGCTTTGTTTTATGTACATTGTTTTTGTTTTCATATTTTTTGTTTTGGTTTTTTTGACAGTTAACTACCCTAACAAGCATGAAAATGCTGTGTTGTTTTTGTTACTGTTTTACTTGTTGTAATCTCAAAGGCACCTTATGATAATTGCGCCGTGGGTAAAATCTTATAAAATGCAACCCTGATCGCATGGAGAATATGAACATGAACAAGGCCCATTAATACAGGTCATTGCATCTCTACAACAACACAACTATAGAAAAAACCACACGCATTTTGTGTCGCGTGATCTACCCCTAACTGTCAAAATTATAAAAAGTTTTTGTAGAAAATGGTGGAAAAGAAACTAAAATCAGTTTAACTTGACGATAAAGTGACAATTAGTGGGCCCCAGTTTAGATTCACGAAAGAAACTCAGTCACTCACTGTGAATCTAAACTGCGGCCCACTAATTGTCACTTTATCGTTCGCTTTGTTTTACGTTACCAACGTAATGAAAATAAACAATAAAGCTGCCATATCAACATATCAAAAAATAATCGCGAATATACAGGAAAAAAGCGCTGAAATATATAAATTGTACAGTAAAAAATGCAACCGTGTACTAGTTTAACTTGACGGAAATGTAGTAAACAAACTTATTCCGATTTTGTTTATTTATGTATATGTGTGTAAAAAAATTTTGTGTTACCAATCGCATTTATTTTTGGTGACACAAAAATTAGTGTGCCGCAAATCAGCTGTTTGTCGCTTAAAACTACACGATTCGATATCGTGGGCCTGGCTGTTAAATGTCGGCTAATTTTATACATAAAAAATTCAATTTCAACATACGTTGTATGATATAAACTGTAAAATAAAGTGAAAGTCTCCCATATAAAACATATTGTTACGAAGAAATAATTTTGTAAAACAAAATCATAATTGCATTCCCTTAAATTAGTATTTCCACTATTTCTAGTATTTGGGCTATATAAAAAAATTATTACAATAAGAAAATACATGTCGGAAAATCAAGTTCGTTTAAAATTATATAAAATTTTAAATTATAAAAAATTAATTATTGCTGTGGGATTAGTTAAATACTTAGCAATAGAGACAATGGCCCATAATCATAGTCAACAATAAAGTACACTTTAAAAAATAAAAAGTTTACTTTTGTTAAAAGTATTAATTTTTATATATTGCCGCAAATATTCTTTTTTAATTTTAGTTATTGTTTTATTTAATTTTACAATATATGTAAATAATAAAAAACAAAAAGTAAACAAACTTTTGCGGCCTTTTTCTTCTGTTTTTTCTTCTTGTTTAGAGATGCTTATATTTTATTGCAGATTGTATGAAAACAGTTCTTGTTTTTGATGTGGCACCCACTTAAAGTTGGTGTAAGTTAAAATATGCTTTAATTTTGACTATAGTTGCCAACTCATTTAAAGCAGTTCTTTAATTTAAAGTTGTTTTTAAAAAGAACCGACTTTAGTGTTTGACTATGATTATGGGCCAATAACAATTACTAGAAAAACTGTAGGTATTATAAATAAGGCTTCACATTACTCTTTTTAGTTATATATACAAGATTATAGAGTGTAAATAAAAGCTTTAAAATCCAAAAGTATCCGTATTTTTAGTTTGTAGTAAAGAGCCCTAGTATACAAAATGAACTATAAAGGACAATTTATAACAATATTATCCTGCTCGAACCTAAAATATTAAAATGTTTATTAAAAACTATTATTATTCATTTAATATACATAATATATGAAATGTATTGCTTTGGGGATAAGCATGTCTCTATGACCATTTCGTCTCTGCTTAAGAGACTCGTCAGGAGACTTTTTTCCCAAAGGTGGTAACCAAAAATACAAATACTTATATTCAAATAGTTATAAACTAAATGCGAATCACATTTAGTATATAAAAACCAAACAAAAGTATTTACAAAGCAAAATATTGGAAAAACGTTTTTCCAATATTCGCTACAGGTTTTTGTGCGAACTAATTGTTGGCTAACTGTGGTGAACAGGAAGAATAGAATTTCAATTTAAAAAAAAAAAAAAAAAAACAGAAATGTATTGCTTTGTAAATACTTTTGTTTGGTTTTTATATACTAAATGTGATTCGCATTTAGTTTATAACTATTTGAATATAAGTATTTGTATTTTTGGTTACCACCTTTGGGAAAAAAGTCTCCTGACGAGTCTCTTAAGCAGAGACGAAATGGCCATAGAGACATGCTTATCCCCAAAGCAATACATTTTATATATTATATATATTATATATATATTATATATATTAAATGTATTTGCCTATATGGCGAAAAATATTTTTTGTTTTTATTATTCATTTAAAATAAATATACCATTTTCTTTTTAAAGAAAGAAAAAACACAAAAAGAAAATATATATGTAAGAAAAAAGTAGCCAACTTTGGTTAGATATAGCCAATATGGCAACACTGATTGAAAACATAAACATTCAAATAAAAACAAAAAAGATAAAAATGTAAACAAACTTTGACGTTTACAGGTAGGTTTACATAAAATCAGCCTGAGAGATGCAATGCATCTGTCATTCAGATGCATTTTTATGCCACAGTGTTATACTTTTTTAACACACACGATTTTTTTGACAAATCGTACGACTCGATAGGATAGTGTATCACGGCCTTTACAGTGCAATTAATTAAGTAATGTAAATTACACCAAAAGTATAGTAAAAATATATTAATTTTACCAATTAAACAATTGGTTAAATTTAAATTAGAATGAGAGTAAGATTCCACGTATTAATCAGCCATTGCTGTCTTGAAGAATTATATTAGGCCCAGTGAAATTAGTTAATTTTAATTTAAAATTAGCATTTAAATTTTTCAGTCATAAATTTAAGTTTGTATTTAATTGTGACAAAAATACGGTAATACCATCAAGTGCAAAAAAATTTTCCAAATTCTTTCCAGAAACAGCTGAGATTGGCTTTAGCCAAACAAAACCGAAGATATGACATAAAAATAATATTAATAAATATAAATTAATAACAATAAATGTAATTAATAGATATTAAATAATTAATTAATATATCATAATATGCCTATTTTTTTTATAAAAAATGAAGATACACAGATAAATTTATTTTATTTTTTATTATGAGCCTTTTTGTCGATGAGTCAAATTGCTGTGTATTGATCATTCAAAGGCCAGTGTTATACCTTCACTCTTGAATGATCAAACAGCAATTGCCTCATTTGTTGGTAGATGTTGAATGTGAATGGTGAGCGTCTTCAGTAGAATAGCTGTTATCTTCCCAGAAGGTGGCGCTGTACTCCTGATCATTGGTTTCTGGTGGTATTGGCTGAAAAATTCAGGGAGCGGTTTCTTGATGATAGACTTCTTGGAGGGGTGGAGGATACATATTATTTTTTAAATTATAATTTTTAAAAAACCGTAAATTTTAATTTTTATAATTTTGTCCTTTACTAGGATTGAGCCTCGGTCGTGTGAGTTTCTGTGCGAGCGCTCAACCACTTTACTTTACTTTTGCAGAAAGGAAAAACAACATGACGTAAACCCGTGTTTATATTCAAAACTTAAATGAAACTTAAGTGTAGAAGAATCATCATTTTTAATGCCTTTCAACTTCTACTGAAAAAATGATTTTCGGTCTTAAATGGCATTTAAAGATAAAAGACTTGTAATTAGGAAGTCAATTATTTGGCCTAAGGTTCTATCAAGAATTCTCCCTTGATTATAAAAAAAGGCATTGCAAAAAATCTAATGCCGGTATTTATAAAAAAATATTTTAGTTTTATTGAGGGTTTATTCAACAAGTATTGCATAGAAATTTGTCAAAAAAACCCTTAATAAATCAAAAATATTTTTTTTTAATACCGGCATAAATTCTAAATAAAATTTTAACTTTGATCTGATTAAAGCGTTTTTGACGAAACCACTGCTATATCTTTCATTTAAATGGTAGTAAAACTGTTGTGGTGTTCTCTTTTTTTTTTTTTTTTTTGTTAGAGTTCATTAATTTGCTAAACAGTTGTCACTTCGAAAAGACAATTGACAAATGTAACTGACTAAAAATTTTCCAAGTGTAAATTCAGACTTTAAAGAAGTCTGAAAAGTAAATTAATATGGCAACATAATTTGAAATGTATGCTTTTGGGGATAATAATATGGCAACTTTAAATTGTTATTCAGGGATATTGTTGTTTGTTTTGTTTGTGCCGGTTTTCTTTTTACAAAGCGAACAAGTTAAGTTCGTAGGTTAATAAATACAGCACAAATGTCCCAAAGAAATATAACGTATGTTCCAAAAAAATAGAATAGTTTATTTTTACTTTCTTTATATACATTCTTTTATTCAGATCTTATTTTAAACCAAAAGGAAATAATGGTGAGGCAAATACAGAACCTGAAAGTGCTGCATGGTAAAGTTTATTTTTCTTTTAAAAATTATGTTTTATATCCTGTACTCCATAGGTACATATTGAAATTTATATAAGATTCTATTATAATTGGTTTTTTTTTAATAAAAATACGTTTGTATGTACGTGTAGTCGCCGTGGTCTAGTGGTTAGTGTGTTGGCTTACTAAGACATGGGCCCTGGGTTCGACTCCAGGCTCCGACATCTTCAAAAAAAGAAATATGAAAAAATATTTCTTTCGGCGACTACCTCTCAGCAGTCTTCTGGCAAAAGCTCTGAGAGTAACTAATTGCCGTGAACAAGCTTCTCAAGTCTGTCGTTCGGAGTCGACATTAAACTGTAGGTCCCGGTACTCATGGATAAAAATTGACACACAACTTGAGTGCTGCGAGAAGCTAGGCCGTAATCCTGACACAGGGTTGTAAAGGCCAGTTATGTTTATGTATGTATGTACTTTCTATAACAGAGTATGCATATAAGTAAATGCGGTTTTACTTAATTAACAAGTAAATAATGAATTTAATATGTAAATCTCATATTCGTATTATAGCGGAAGTGGTTTATCAAAATAGTACCTTAGGGTGAGGGATATAATATTATTGAATGTAACTACTATAGCTTATTTACTTTATATTGTAGTTCCAACTTAAAGTGTAAAGATGCAGGAAATAATGTGCACACTAAAAGAAAACCTCAGTATGAAATAGAAAAACCTACCAAAATTTTAAAAGACGACGAAAATATTAATAATGATGATTTGGAAAAACATTGTGCTATTAAAAAAGAGCATGAAAACATATTTTCACTCAAATTGAACGACGAAAAGAATATGGCAATTGCTACTGAATACAATCCTGCGAAACCTAATTACCATCCGATAAAAGACGCCTGTTGGAATAAAAATGAAAAGTAAGTACCAAGAGCAAAGCTTAATAAGTATTTTTGGAATATCTGTGAAATCGATGTAGTAGTAATAGTAGTAGAAAAATTTTTATTTACTTTTCAATTTTTATAAATCATTAATTAACAATGTTATACTTATTATAAGCCAATGAAGTATGTATATTAGGGGGGGTCGATTTGTATGGAAGGAAAAAAGTCAACAAAGCGTATAGCAAAAACGAAATCTAGGGAAAATTCTAAGAAAATTTCTCAAAGAAACCATGAGTCTAAAATAAATTCGTAGCTCCCAAAAATCGATTTGAAAATTTTATGTCAAAAAATCATTTAGTGTTTGAATACTTATGATGCATTCTTATTTGTTTTATTTGTTTATTATTATATGAATTATGTATACAATGGTGGCATGTACTACTTATTATAAGGTTATTCAATTATATTATAATACGATTTATGTATAATAATCGATCGGTTGTCCGTTTGGTCATACTTAAAAAAATAATTGCAAAAAGTAGTGTTTTTACGACAATTTTACACTCTTTCTTACCCTTTGAAATTATAGGAAAATTCCAATTAATGGTTTTTAATAGAAAATTGTATACCACCGTTTACCTTAGAATTTCAGCTTTCCAGTGGTAGCTTGGGTATTCTAATCGGGGTTGCCATTTAGTCAAGGTTCATTACAGAATTGAAAAAGGATGTTTTTTTGACAAGTTGTAAAATTAATGCTTTTTTAGAATTAAAGAGTGCAAGCAAAATAGGATACTTTAGTTATAATAGGTTATTGTACATCACTAGTTAGGTAATTTTATCAGCTTTCCATTGAAATGAATAATGCTTTGATCGGTTGTGCCGTTTGATTATATTTAAAAAAAGAATTGCAAACGGTAGGGGTTTAACGACAATTTTACACGCTGTCTTACCTTTTGAAATTATAGGAAAATTCCAATTACTGGTTTATAATAAAAAAATTGTATATCACCGTTTAGCTTAGAATCTCAGTTTTCTTTTTATTGCTCTTAGGCGCTGCAAGAACCAATGAGTGCGATTCTTTTACAATTCTCGGATGATATCTACCATTTTTTTCTTTTCTCGTCAGAGAGTTGTTGTTTATGCCATCAAATGAGAATGCTACTAAATCATAATCATTGTCTTGCTTTCTATGAAAAGCATCCCTACATTTTTTTTCACGTGAAAGCTTCGATTTGCCCATAATTATTGGTTCCCAATTTTCATCGTTAAAACCAATGTCTTTGAAAAGTGATGTGGCCAAAAAAGAAGCAAGCTTATTCCCGATACCAAACCTATCGCACGGCATAGCAAAATGGGGTGTATCGTACCTTTTTGTATGAAATCTTTTTTACGACGAACTTAGCTGTCCAGCAATTTGAATGTTGGATAGCGACTAGCTGGTGGCAGTGTTGATTATTGGTCAACAGTACTCGCATCAAATTCGGGAATGGTTAGCTTTCTTCTACTGTGCTGATCAATCATAAACTCTTGGAGATCAATGGTTATCAAGCCACAGCAGCAAAACGATGTTTTTAGCGCACTGACATTTCCCAATATAAAAAACACGTCTTCAATATTTTGCAGAAATGTTAAAGACTTGCCGGAATTTGCTTGACATTTTATTTGATATTGATGTATAGTTAGTAATGTTATTAGTTTTTTCGAGACACTTTTTTCATAAATTAACGGAATATTTAGCTTATTCCAAATTTCAAACAATTTTTTGCCACTTGTGAAGTATGAAAACAAATAGTCTAAAAACAAATAGTATTTCAATACGTCACGATTATTTGGTAGATTAAGCCCACTTAAATCACTGGGCAAGCCAATGTTCATACTGGGTAGAACACAAGACCCAGAGTTCATTGAATTTGCATCAATCTCTGAATTAGTGTAATCAACTCACATTACAGACGTTTCAATTATAATTTAATAATTGAAAACTATTTAAAAGTTGAAAAAATTAATTTGGAATACACGCTGGTTATTGAACGCAGACAGACTATCTGACATTTACGAATCACTCCCACACTTCTAGTCAAGGCGAATTGTGCCAAATGTCCAAAAAAAAAGACAAAAGCACTTCATTGATAATGGCATGCTATTGTTTTTAAATTATTGTAAACAAAAATGCTAGTAGGTTTTAGAGAACAATTTAATATAACATCATAACTTGAAATCGATTTTTGGGAGCTACGAATTTTTTTTAGACCCATGGTTTCTTAGAGTAATTTTCTTAGAATTTTCCGTAGATTTCGATTTTGCTATACGCTTTGTCAGAAAAAAAAACGACCTCCCCTAATGTATATATCATATATAAATACTAGACTTGTGTAGTATGTGAACGACCTAGTTCAATTGTACTAGTCTTTCAATTGAACTAAGTGAGCCACTCTTTTTAATGAGCTCTCTTAGTTCAATGTGTCTTTTTAAGTTTTATTCCATTCTAGTACATGTTTCTTTTGGCTATATTGCACTCATGAATCTCTTTCAAATAAAATAAAAAATCATAGAATATCATAGAAAATCATAAAAATCATAATAAATAGGTATTTTAACAAAGTGTCAAAAATATTAATTTATTTAATGCTAAAGCAAATATGTATATATTCAGCATATGGAATTTATTGCTGATTTTTTTCAAAATTAATATTTTAATTAAATATATAACAATAATGGATTCAGAATTCAATTAAGCATCTTCTTATTGTCACATAATCCAATGAGGGGTTAATTATGTAATGTAAAGATGGGTGTTAAAATTCGCACTAATTCTTCAAAACGTGACAATATTATTAGATTTTCTTTGTAACTGCATTTAAAAGGAAAGGAGCCATTGAACTAGAAGACCGAACTAGTTAATTTTTTCTTTTTGAACTAAAAAGAGCGCTCACTTAAATGAACTATTAAGCACAAGTCTAATAAATACCGATTCTGAACAAGTAAATAAAAAGATTACGATCTGACTTGCGTCGTTGATCGTTCCCTTTTTTTGTACAATAGATACAAAAATTATTGCTTAATAACTAATTATAACTTGTGAGAACAACCATACGTAAGAAACATTTACTGAGGCATGTTTAAAAATTTCTTCAATTATTTTATTTCTAAAGGAGAGCGCAGTTTTTATGTACGATGCTAGTTTCGTCCAATCTTACCCTTTAAAATGTTAAATATTTCTGTATATTCAAGGGTTTTTACTTTATAGTATGCAATTCTAATTTCCGAAAAAATGGGACATTCCCCGATAAAATGTATGACATCGCCTTTAACGTTAAGATTACAAATTGTGCATAGCGTTTTCTCACTACTTAAGTATGGCTCGAAGCATAATTTTAAAAGTTCTCCTCTGGTTTAAAAAATTGTTGTTATAGTGACTTGATCATACTTATCATTAAAGTAATTTATTAATTTAGCTATATGACTATTGAAGAGATCACACGTACTTAACCGAGAACGGAGAGATTTAAATTAAACACGGAAAATTATTTCTTAGTTTTTTTTTCTTTTTTTAATGTTCATGTGGAGCAATGGATATGACCTGTGGAAAATGTAGTTCTGGATGTAGAGAATCAAATAGTATTCGGTGGAAAATATTTTCATTTGAATTATTTTGATTTGTCCAAATATGAATATGATACAATATTTAAATTTAAAAATATAAAATTCTTTTGTGATGATTGCTTAAACTTCATTAAAATTACTAATGATAATTATAAAAGTTTGCTCAGTATCTGTAAACAAAATGATGAGAAAATTACCCAAGAAATATTAAAACCTAATAAACTGGTAGAGAGTAGATTGAAAGAGGCAAAAAATGAAATTGCAAAAGAAATTAAAAATAAGGCTGTAGTTGAAAATGAAACATATGCCAGTAAGTTAAAAGCATCAACAAATAATATGCCCGTTATACTTAAGCCCAAAAACAAACAAGATAGTGTATCAACAGAGAAAGAAGTTAAAGAGAAAGTTAAATCGTCGTCCCTTAATGTACAAGTGAAAGAGATTTCAAAAAGAAATAACGGAGCTGTTGCTATAAATTGTATAAATAATAATGATCGTAATGTTTTAGCTGATGAGATTAAAGAAAAGATGGGCAATGACTATGAAGTACAAATTCCAAAAATGAGAAAACCAAAAATTATAATATCCCGTATGTCTGAAGAGCTAGATAAAAGTCGAATTGTTGAAGCTATAAGGAAACAAAATGAAATGGAATGCAACCACTTTGAATGTATTAAAGTTTATAGATCATTTAAAAATCCGAGAGTGTATAATGCTATTATTGAGATAGATGGAAAAGGTTTTGAGACGATTATGAAGAAATATAAAATAAATATTGAATGGGATAGATGCGTTGTATATGAATATTTGAATGTTTTAAGATGCTTTAAGTGTTGGGGGTTTAACCATACAGCCAGCGTTCGTAACTTTGCTAACCAAATTTGTGCGAAATGCAGCGAAGCTGGTCACTTACAAAGAGTGTAAAAACAATATAACAAAATGTATAAATTGCGTAAAGGCAAAAGAACGTTTAAATTTAACAGATATAGATACTCGACATGATTGTAGAAGTAATGAATGTAGAGTACTGCAACGAAAAAGTAAATTGGAGACAGAAAAAATTGAATACTAGCAACCAATATCAATTAAAGTAATGTATCTTAACATAGGAGGATTGACAACCAATTTTAATCAATTAGAGATAATTTGTTTTGAAGAATATGTTGACTTTATATGTTTATCAGAAACCCACTTAATAGATACTATTGACACGGCTGAACTATCAATAAATAATTATACCATGATACGTTGTGACAGTTCATCAAGGCATACAGGTGGTGTATCCTTCTACATTAAGAACAACTGGCAAACGAGAATTATTGAAAATAACTCTATTGATAAAATGTATTGGTGTCTTAAACTTGAAATTAAAAACAAAAACCATATATATAACTTATTAGGAATTTACAAATCACCAGATAAACAAACATCACCAGACCATTTTTTTTTATTGATTTTATCGAAAATGAAATGGAAACAATGAATACCAACGAGCATAATATTATTATTGGTGACTTTAATATAGACTGGCTAGAATACAATAATTCCAAAGCAAGATTAGAAGAAATAATAAACGATAACTACCTTCAGCAAATAGTATCGCAGCCTACAAGGATTGGAAGCAATAGATCTTCCTTAATTGATTATGTGATAACACATATAGAAAATACTACAGCAAAACCTAACGTAAATATGAAAATAAGCGATCACGAATCTCTAGAAATTTATACTCCGATTAAAGAACAAATAAAAGAATTGAACAATAAGACAATAAAAATCTTAAAGTATGATAATAATAATTTCCGTAATTATCTATTCCAAGGAGGTATTGGTTTTATATATAGTATATATGATTGCAATGAAATTGCCAATAATTTTGTTACATGTATTAATAAGGCACTTGCACCAATGATAATTAATAAGACGGTAAGAAGTTTTCACACAAACTTGTGGTTTTCGAATAGACTGAAGCGAATGAAAGAAATAAAAAAGCAAATGTACCGAACAGCCGTGTGGGTAAATAATGATTACCATTGGAACAATTACAAAACCTATAGAAACAGATATAAATCAGAATTATCAATTGCTAAAAACAATTATATAAATAACAAAATTACTAGTTGTACGGACCAAAAATCTATGTGGAAAACAATAAAATCTCTCATTCTTAAAACGGAAAACACAAAGATAAATGAAATAAAAATATCAGGAAGAGTTGTTACAAATGAACATGATATTGCAAATGAATTAACAGCATGTTTCCAGGAGACAATTATTGTTTTTAAATTGTCAAAACAACAAACAATAATCATTTTGGGGTTCTATAAGACAAACGTAATTGTTTTACACAAACAACGTAAGACTGTCAATTTTTCTGTGTGTAAATTGGATTCTGTATAACAAAAGTAATTGTCTTACACAATATGAAATGTCAAAAATAGACGTTCAGAAAAAACTCATTGTTATTGATTTGTTTGCTCTAAAAGTTTGTTTTATTCACAAAAAAAAAATTTTTTTTTTCATAAAATAATTAAAAATAATGGATATATCTATTGATAACGACATTAAAAAAGATATTTGTTTGTAAAGCACTACCCTGCAGTTTTATTCTGTCAATTGACCCATTTTTCGGTTATTTTTCTGACTCAACGTTGTCTTTCGCGATGTCAATTCACACTTTTCTGTCCCTTTGTTATCGAAGAGGTTTCAATTCACACTTTTCTGTCCCTTTGTTATCGAAGAGGTTTCAATTCACACTTTTCTGTCCCTTTGTTATCGAAGAGGTTTCAATTCACACTTTTCTGTCCCTTTGTTATCGAAGAGGTTTCAATTCACATTTTTCTGTCCCTTTGTTATCGAAGAGGTTTCAATTCACACTTTTCTGTCCCTTTGTTATCGAAGCGGTTTTAATTTGAAGTTATGCCTGTACTCAATCATTGTCAATGAAAGTTGAATTTTGTTGCTATGTGAGGTAAATGTGTATGCAGAAAAATAATCCGTTATTCATTTATTTGGTGAGTTGTGCACATAATATATGCTTCAGTTATTATCCTGTTTATAAGTAATTACATGTTTATAAGTAATCACTGGCTTATCAGGAAAAAAAAGATGTAAAGTACTTTGGAACTATTTATTTAACCTCACCAGTTAATTAACTGGTACGACGGCATCAAGCACGGGATTGATTTCGGTGCACTATTTATTTCACCAGACCGAATTAACCAGTTAATTTACTGGTACGACGGCATCAACCACGGGATTGATACTGTGGCACCGGTAAACAGACTATCCCATAGTTATCGATAGGGGGGTCAATTGACTGTTTCTACGACTACCACATGTTAAAATCTCCGGTCGTTTTACCGGTAAAAAGACTAACAGTGTCCCTTAGTGATAGGTGAAAGTACCAATTTGGGACCGGTCCAGCGCACTGCAGGGTATATTCACAAAACACTACCCTGCAGTGCGCTGGACCGGTCCCAAATTGGTACTTTCACCTATCACTAAGGGACACTGTTAGTCTCTTTACCGGTAAAACGATCGGAGATTTTAACATGTGGTAGTCGTAGAAACAGTCAATTGACCCCAATATAGATAACTATGGGACAGTCTGTTTACCGGTGCCACAATATCAATCCCGTGGTTGATGCCGTCGTATCAGTAAATTCTTTTGAGTACAGGCATAACTTCAAATTAACACCTCTTAGATAACAAAGGGACAGAAAAGTGTGAGTTGAAACCTCTTAGATAACAAAGGGACAGAAAAGTGTGAATTGACACTTATTCGATAACAAAGGGACAGAAAAGTGTGAATTGACATCGCGAAAGACAACGTTGAGTCAGAAAAATAACCAAAAAATGGGTCAATTGACAGAATAAAACTGCAGGGTATTTAGAGATACATACATATGTATGTATGCTTTCATATATAAACAAAAATAATTTAACCAAAAAATCGGGTATAGACAATATTTTATCAGCTGACAGATAGGGTTACCATTTTATAACAAAAAAGTATTTTTTCTAAGAAAAAATGTAAACAAAAACTATAAAATAAAGTAATGGCAATATTGGTTTTGACAAAGCAAAATTGTATAACGTAAGCCAGACAAAAATATTCTGTAGTGTTACAGAAACCCAATTGGTTACGTTATTGTTAGTGTGACAATCGTTTGTGTGGTATTGTAATTGTCTCCTGGAAACATGCTGTAAATTCTTTCTTTATTTCGAGTGTGGAACAAATAGTTAACAGCATACCCTATATAGAATATAAAAATAAAATAGAGGACATATTCTTGACAGAAAGTTAAAGTTTGATTTACACTTTAATTACATTTGTAAAAAGATTTCGAAAAAAATAGCTTTTATAAGGCGAATTCGTAATAAGCTGTCTACGATTACAACTATACAAATATATAATACAACTAGTTGACCGGCAAACGTTGTTTTGCCATATAAATTTGCACTAGGAAATTTTATTTCAAATATATTTGATAATCTTCACCGAACTGCAAAAGTCATCATTGGTATAAGAAATCAATGTCTGCGTTACTAATAATTTTAATAAATGATTATCCGCCTATTTTCGGTATTTCAGTTTGATAGTAGGGAGAAATATCCCCTGTATTGCCCCCTCTGAGTACCACTTAATAAAACAAAACCTAAACCATATGTGTTCTACATTACGCAGATATATATTATCTAGCTTAAAATTTCATCGACGTCGGTACGTTATTTAGGTGAGGCATAAATTTCTCCTTGGGGCGGGTATCTTTACATTTAGGTGTATAAAAAATGGATGTGAAAAATTTACATTTGTTAATCTAAAGTTGTGTTAAGACACCAATAAAATTTAATCAAAATTAGTTTGTTAGTTGGGGATAAGAAAAAGTAGCCCTTGCGCCGTCCCCTCTGAGTACTTTAAAAAAAAAAACGTAAACCATATATGCTCTACGGTACGCTGATCTATCTAGTTTAAAATTTCATCGAAGTTAGTACGTTATTTAGGTGAGGCATAAATTTTCCCTTGGGGCGGGTCAGCTTAACATTTACGGGTATGAAAAATAGATGTTGGCCGATTCTCAGACCTACCCGATATGCACACAAAATTTCATGAAAATCGGTCGAGTAATGTCTGAGGAGTTTGGCAACAAACACCGCGACACGAGAATTTTATATAATACAATAGTGAAACCACACTTCGAATACTGCTCTACTGTACTGTTTCTTGGAAGTCAGCAAATGAAAAACAGACTTCAAAAGTTACAAAATAAGGGCATGAGATGTATACTTAGATGTCATAGGCTTACACACGTATCATACATGTTAAATAGATTGCAATGGCTATCAATCAACCAAAGGATAGTACTGAACGTTCTCATATTTGTTTATAAAATTATAAATGAAATTTTGCCAAGCTATTTGAAGAATCAGTTGGTGTATGTTGCGGACGTGCAGCCATATTATCTTCGAAATAACAATTATTTCAGATTAAACTTTTGTTCAACAAATTATTATCAGAATATATTGTTTTATAATGGCCTTAAACTATTTAACTCAATTCCATTAGAACTTAAAATTGAGAAAAATTTTTATGTGTTTAAACGTAAAACTATAACATATGTATGTTAGGAACAATTTTTGAATTACTATTTTGAGTCATTTATTATTATTATTTTACAATGTAGATAATTATATTTGTATATTTTCTGTTTTTTATTAAATAGCAAACTCTGCTAAATAAATAAATGAAATGAAATAAAAAAAAAAATTAAGTTGACTGTAGCAATCTTTTGTGTACTGTTCCTTGCCAGTTGTACATATTGCTCTCTATCAGTTAAATAAATACTATTAAGCACATCACGCTGCCATACATTCCAAGTGCTATAATTTTGTACGTTAATTTGAACTTTATTTTCCTCAGCAATGGTTTTACAGAAATGCAATTGGTTTGATAACGCGTAATTCACTAATATTTTTTGAAGCCGAGTACGTTAATTTGAACTTTATTTTCCTCAGCAATGGTTTTACAGAAATGCAATTGGTTTGATAACGCGTAATTCACTAATATTTTTTGAAGCCGAGTATTTGGCATATTCATAACACGATGGTTGTAATTGAAATGCATCTTTAACGTAAACTCATAAAGAGTTCCTCTAGCCCCGTTTCTACTTAAGTGTAGCATATAATTTGGCGTGTTAACTATTAGATGATATGTACGTTTTATATAAAACCTTAGAAGCTTCTCAACATTTTCATACCTTCCTGCTCCCCATATTTCAACACCATAGCATAGGATTGAACGAACACCTGCACGAAAAACTTTATACTTAACGGTCAGCATCACATGTTTGTTACCAAGTATATGCTTCCACGTACTATTCAGAGCAAGTTTAGTTTGTTTTAGTTCTTCTGCAATATGTTTTTCAAAGCTCATATTGTACGTCATCCATACACCTAAATACTTATACTGGTTGGCGTATATCCAATAAATAAAAACAATTTTCCAAAAAGGAGAAATAAAATAAAATTTTTAAATAATAATTTGAGAATTAATCTCACTTTATTTAAATTCAAACATTACCTCGTAGAGGTTTAAACTTATATTATACCGTAGGTAAGATGTGCGTCACTATAAAGTGTAACACCCATTTTTCTTAATAACTTTTTTCACCTTTAATCAAAATTATTTTTCTTAATCACAATATCTTTGAAAAATGTGTCAGATTTTAAAATGTATCAGTTTGTCAAATTTGACTTGTTAGTTAGTTCACAATGGATAATCAAAGACAAGTGCATAAAAAATTATTCAAATAATTCAAAAAAAACCATATTGGAGTTATACAAAAGTTGCTAGGGAAGTCCACGTGACCAGGCAATGTGTTTCCAGAGTGGTCAAAAAGTTCAACAAAGACCTAAAAATTGAAAGAAAGCCTGGAACAGGTAAAGCAAAACTGGTAACGAACGACGCGAAGGCCAAAAAGGTTGAGAAACTTTTGCTGGCTCTTCCAAACATTTCTGGTCGCGAAGTGGCCCGGCGCGTTCAATGTTCGGAAAGTTTTGTGCGCCGAGTTAAAGCTAAAGCTGGCCTTAAAACATTTAAAGTCCAAAAAGTTCCGGATAGAAATGCTAAGAAGAATATTGAAGCAAAAAAAAAAGAGCAAAACTCCTCAAAAAAGAATTTTTTCAAAAGTTCGAATGTTGTGTAATGGATGATGAAACTTACGTTTTTGCAGACTTTGCGCAGCTTCCTGGCCAAGAGTTTTATGTAGCGGATAGTAGAGGCAATGTTTCTGAAGAGTTCCGAACTAAAAAAACTATCAAAATTTCCCAAAAAGTTCCTACGGCCTTATTCCAGTTGGCGACGTCGTTGTCGTCAAACGACATTTTTGTAATAGAATAAAGAAAAAATGTTTCTCTTGCCTTTAATCTATAACAAAAATGTCTTTAGACGACGACGACATCGCCAAGTAGAATACGGCCTCTAGTTTGGCAGGCTATTTGTAGCTGTGGCAACAGAAGTGCATCGTTTGTTACATTGGGATCAATAAACTCAGATATTTATATCAAAGAGTGTCTTCAAAAGAGGTTGCTCCCATTTCTAAGACAGCACAACATATCAACATTCTTCTGGCCAGATTTGGCAACATGTCACTACAGTAAAAGCGCAATAGACTGGTATAATAAAAATAATGTTATTTTTGTTCCAAAAGAGGCTAACCCACCAAACTGCCCAGAGCTGCGGCCTATTGAAAGATATTGGGCTCTGGTCAAAAGAGAACTAAAGAAGAGTACATCTGTTCCCAAAACCATTACTAGTTTTCGATATAAATGGACAGCTGGTACCAAAAAAATCACCGAAAACACTATAACATTGCTTATGGATGGCATAATGAATAAAATAAAAAATTTTATAAAATTAAATTCATTTTTAACCCTTCGTCAGGCACATATTTTGAGCCCTTAGTTCTGGCACATGGTGTCTGGCCAGACCCCTATACATTTACATGCATTTGTATGGAAATAAGGGCTGTTTGCCGTTAAATTTTTACTAAGATAGGAAAATATTTGTTATATTTTGTGTTTCTATTTCTTTTTACTATGTTATTAGCTACCTGAGGAAGAAATAATAGACCTGAAAAAATCTTTGGAATGAAAAGGGCAACAATTTTTTTGTTCTATATATATTTCTCTTTATTATGGGTAAAGTAATAAATGTTTATGACAAAATAGAAAATGATTATGAAGAATACATTGATTTTTTTATTCAGAATTTTGCGGAAGGCAACAAAAACATAAATAATCTACTTTTGAATGTTGCTGACAAACAGGATTGTTGCATTTGCAGCAAAAAAGCGTGTCTTACGGCGTATTTTGTCACCTTGCTGCAGGCAAATTCTGCAATCTTTTTTGGCAGCTAATGTGTCTGGACCACTGCGTGAAGCCACGTTAAAGTTTGCTATATTGAGAGGCCTCCCAAAGAATGCTTCAAATGCTATACGAGTTGTTGGTTGAGCCACAATGTGCGGATTATTGATGCGTTTTTCAACGTTGGCCAGTACCAATTGCTTTGCAAGTTTATATAAAAATATGCGTCTTCTTTCTTTTCTTGTATTTTCATCATTTAGCTTATATATAATGTAACTTGCCAATGCCATCACATCAATCATGTTGCAGAAAAACGCGTATGTCCAGTGTCTGGTTGACCGTTTTGTTGTGTAATGAGTTAGCATTTGATCCATCGTATCGACTCCGGCTTTAGTTGAATTATAAAATAAAATTGCTTCCGGTTTCATGGCTACGCCTTCAACATATTTCGTGTAATGCACGGTTGAAATTAAATTGACTGCCTTATTTTTTTTGGGCACGTAGCTGCAAAGTGCAACAAGATTTTCATGAAAACCAAACACACTTGAAAGAATTGGTCGTCTGGTGCTCTTCATAACTTCCTTAGGAAGACATCTTTTGTTTGATCGAATGGTGCCAACAAATCCCAGTCCCATAGCAGCAAGTCGTTTAGCGCCGTTCAATGAGGTGAAAAAATTATCAGAAATAATTGTTCTGCCGCTGTTTGCGTAACAATTTGCGAAATACATTAGAACGTTTTCACCTTGATTTATCTCCCGATTGTCTCCTTCCTTTCCAGTGTATAGTTTTCCTTTCAATGGAAATTTAGTCTTAGCATCGCATGCCCACCAAACTTTGATCCCATACCTTGCAGGTTTTGATGGGATATATTGGGTGAACTTTGTGCGCCCACGATACGGAAACAACTGCTCATCGATGGTGATATTTTCATAAGGATCATAATAATTTTGCATATTTTCATTGAGAAAATTCCAAAGGTCCCGGATAGGAGCTGCTTTATCTGTTTGCTGTCGGAATGCCCGCGTACGACTATTATCGAAACGAATATATCTGGACAGAGTAATGAATCGTTTGTGCGACATAGCCGCACGGAATATGGGCAGCGAATCAGAACGCCACAATATACTGGAGTCTTGCATATTATTATGGCTGAGACCAGAAGCCAACAAAATCCCAATGAATGCATCTACCTCAGAGCTTGTCAAATCAATCCATTTTCTTTGGGTAGACTCTGGATGTTCTTCATTCCATTTT
The DNA here is from genome assembly GCA_963576795.1 of Metopia argyrocephala. NCBI lineage: Eukaryota > Metazoa > Arthropoda > Insecta > Diptera > Sarcophagidae > Metopia > Metopia argyrocephala. The sequence goes on along the minus strand of OY756209.1, from coordinate 73,594,699 downwards.
CTAATTGATTCTCGCCCATGCCGATTTGTTTCACTAATGATGACGAACGTAATATTGGTTGAGAAAAATAGCTTGAATACCTCAACTGGATTGGTGAGCCTTGTTTTTGTTCCACATTGAAAACGCATGATATTATGCTGGCGCAAACGAGATGCAGGGGGTTCAGTTTCGTTCCATTTAGTACCGTCTTTACCATAAAAACAGCCTGAGTCGACTTCATTTGCTGCTTCAGCATCATTTCCACTTTCTTCTTCTTCATCTACGTCTTCATCACTATCATAAAGTTCGTTAGGTTCAATTTCCAATTCATTTTCTATGTCTGATGCATCATCTTCTGGCACATAATCAGCAGTGTCGTCACCATCGTTTTCAAAAACATCATCATTTTCATCAGTTTCTACCTGACTTTGAAAATCACGCAATAATGCCTCTGACAATTGGGGTTGCAAATTCGCGCTACGCAAGCGTGTATTATAAATAAATTCCAGTTCATCAGCCATAATATACTAACAACGCAATAAATCTACCTGCGTAAAATTATTCACAAGTTCAAAATTACCGCACAAAAACTAGATTACTTCTTCACTGTTCAACGTTCAATGAATAACTAACTCACAAACAAAATCAGAAGAAAGAAAGAAGCATAAAGGAATAAAGTAAATACAAATTTTCAACTCGTGCCATGTGCTTTGCCTATGCGTTCATACGAAATGCATAGGGGTCTGGTCAGACACCATGTACCAAAAGTAAGGTGAAGATTTTTTATTTGGCTTTTTTGTCCTGTTCCAAGGACTTTTTTTCAATTATTAATTTATACATCGAAAGCCAACAATATTTTGGGAGATTACCTGAAATTACAGCCATGTACCTAAAATAGAAGTATGCTAAATTGAAGCATGGAAATGAAATATGTCTGGCCAGAACCATGTGCCACTTCGAGGGTTAAATAAAATAATACAAAATATAAATATAAAATAAAAATGCAAAATAAAACTGTTTTATTTTTAACTCTAGCTTACTCCAGTCAGTTTTTATTTGACTTTTGATGTGTTACAGTTTATAGTGACGCACATCTTATATATATATATATATATATATATATGACGATACGTGTTAAAAAAACACACACAGTTTTAAGGCCGAAAAACCAAGTATATATTACATAGAAATAGAAAAGGTAACTAGACAATGTTTAAATACTGTTACTATTTGTCTTATATTTCCATCAAGGATGAAAATATAAGGTAGTGTAAATACACTCAAAAGAAGGACTATTTAAATTAAACAAATTTAAATCATACTTAAACTTTGCCGGCCACCTTGCAACAATAAAAGTGTTGCAATTAATAAAACATATGAATAGCCATGAAGGGCCAGATTTTTTTTTTTTTTTTTATGAGCCAGTAAGGACTCCTGTGGACTGTATAAATAAATAAATGTAGAATAAATGAGTCATGAAGGACTCCTGTTGAATATAAATATATGATGTGAGTCATGAAAGACTCCTGTTGAGTATAAATATATTATGTGAGTCATGATGGACTCCTGTTGTGATCAAAGGATCGATTGTAGACCAAAGTTGCTATATTGAGCAAGCTTGAAACGCACTCGTATGTATTCCTCAAATAAAGAAGCTACTGCATCCGTTATTCTAGGAGAAAACTGATATTAATAATTTGAAATTGATTTTAAAGTTCAGTGTTTGTTAGTACTACAAGTTTTGTTATTGGACGTTTTACGATTCCGTTTTTAGTTCGAATATCCGCTACGCGAACATGACCGACGGAACCAGTATATATCTTTTCGACAATGCCTAGATGCCAAGAAGTCGCGGGTAATTGTTCATTCTTAATAACGACCAAATCTTTTAATTGTATATCCCTTTGTGGATGTTGCCATTTATAACGTTTGTGTAAGCAAGACAAATATTCCTCTTTCCATCGTTTGCAAAAATGATGCACTAACGCTCTAACTTTTCGATGCCGTATTACTATATTTATGGGATAATCTATTATCGAAGGTTCCGATGGTGCTAAGATAGGCGTTCCAATTAAAAAATGACCAGGTGTCAATGCAACGGGTTCACAAGGATTATCTGGCATAGGACATAATGGACGAGAGTTTAGACAAGCCTCAATTCTTGCTAGTACAGTAGACAATTCCTCAAACGTATAACGACAAGATTGAGCTTCTTTACGAAAATGAAGTTTGAAGCTCTTGACGCCGGCTTCCCACAAGCCTCCCATATGGGGAGCACCTGCTGGTATGAACTTCCAATTCAATTTATCATAACCAAGGCTAGGACACATTCTCGCCTGACATTCCTTTAGAAAGGTACTAAAGTCCCTAGAAATTTCATTAGAAGCTCCTACAAAATTTGTACCATTATCAGAAAAGATGGTATGGGGACAACCTCTCCTTGAAATAAATCGATTGAAAGCACCCAGAAAGACGTCAGTTGACAAATCTGAAGTAGCTTCTAAATGAATCGCCTTAGTAGCAAAACAAACAAATATACAAACGTACCCTTTTATGATCTGACAAGACCGACCAGTAAAGGTTTTAACATCAAAGGGGCCGGTAAAATCAACACCAGTATTAGTAAACGGGCAATCCAGGGTAGTCCTTTCGGGGGGAAGCGCAGCCATAATTTGGCTACACGTTTGTTTGCGTTGAATAATGCAACGCTTGCATCGATTTATAACCGAACGAACCAAGGTACGTAATCTTGGTACCCAATATTCAAATCTATAAATGCGCAGCATCAATTGATTTCCTCCGTGTATCGAAATCAAATGTATAAATTCCGCTAAAAGTTTAGCAAATCGACAACCATATGGTAAAATAATAGGACAACGCTCGCCATATGTCAACGAAGATGACTTTTCATGTCGTCCATTTAGCCTCATAACCCCATGTTCATCCAAAAAGGGATTTAGGGTAAGTAATGAGCTCTTTCCATTGCACCCGATCCTCTCTCGAAAGTATTGGTGGACAGTGGTCTCACATTGCTCACTCTCTGCGCAACGCTGCCGAAACAGTCCTTGGTTTTGAGCGTCCTCCCCGCAGAAACCAATGGTACGATGAAGAGTGTCGTGAGGCCACTGCGGCAAAGAATGCCGCCTACAGAAGAACGTTGCAGTCCACCACTACAAGAGCAACTGTGGAGGTGTACAGAGAGAAGAGGAGGGAAGAGAGACGCCTATTTAGAAGAAAGAAAAGGGAGCAAGAAAGGCGTGATCGTGAGGAAATCGAGATGTGCAGGAGTAGACATGATGCTCGAAATTTTTATAAAAAGATAAGGCGTCTTACTACTGGTTTTAAACCCGGAGCAACCTCCTGCAGAGACGAAAATGGTAATCTGGTTACAGATGCACAAGGGACACTGAGATTATGGAGACAGCATTTTTCTAATCTACTGCAAGGCGATGACGGCACAAATTCCGCCTCTAGAGATGCTGTGCCGCTCCCAATCAATGATGACGACGTTGAGATCCTGTCGCCCAGCTATGAAGAGATCAAAATTGCCATGCAGCGACTAAGAAGCAACAAAGCGGCCGGACCGGATGGTCTGCCCGCTGAGCTTTTCAAGTATGGAGGCGATGAGTTGGTTAGGTGCATGCACCAACTCATTTGCAGAATATGGCTGGAGGAAAGTATGCCCAATGATTGGAATCTCAGTGCCCTCTGTCCCATCCTGAAAAAGGGAGACCCCACGATATGCACCAACTACAGGGGTATAAGCCTTCTCCCTATCGCATATAAGGTTCTTACGAGCGTATTGTGTGAACGATTGAAGCCATTCGCAATCTCACTGATTGGACCTTATCAGTGCGGCTTCAGACCTGGTAAGTCCACCATTGACCAGATATTCACACTGCGCCAAATCCTGGAGAAGACCCATGAAAGTCAAGTCGACACACACCATCTTTTTGTCGACTATAAGGCAGCGTTCGATAGCCCGATAAGAGATCGCGTATATGCCGCAATGTCTGAGCTCGGTATTCCTGCAAAGCTGATAAGACTGTGCAGAATGACGTTGAGCAACTCCTGCAGCTCCGTCAAGGTAGGAAAAGACCTCTCCGAACCTTTTAATACCGTGCGAGGTTTCAGACAGGGCGATCCCTTATCCTGCGACCTCTTCAATTTCGTCATGGAGAGTGTTTTGCGAAAGGCGGGTGTTCATCGAAATGGCACTATATTTAACAAAAGTGTCCAGCTCCTTGCGTATGCAGACGACATAGACATCATTGGGCATACCAAGCGAGATGTCACCGCAGCCTTTAATGCTATTGAACGGGAGTCTGCAAAAATGGGTCTGGCGGTAAATGAGAGCAAGACGAAGTACATGTTGTCGACGAGTAGGGATGTTGAACGTATCGGCTCCCAGGTTACAGCCGGCAACTATACATTCGATGTTGTTAAGGAGTTTATCTACTTTGGCACCGCCATTACCAGCAAGAATGATGTCAGTCTGGAGATCAAACGAAGAATCACACTGGCCAACAGGTGCTACTACGGTCTCAGTAGGCAGTTTAGTAATAGAGACCTCTCTCGTGCGACGAAATTAACACTCTACAAGTCGCTTATTCTTCCGGTGCTTCTCTATGGTGCGGAAGCATGGACGCTGTCTTGTGCCGATGCAGCGGTCTTGGGAGTATTTGAGAGAAAAGTTCTTCGTAAGATCTTTGGTCCTCGAAGGCATGGCGATGAGTTTCGCATTAGAACCAACCATGAGCTGTATGAGCTCCTCGGCGATGTGGGCGTTGTTCAGCGCATTAACATCCAGCGGCTACGCTGGCTCGGCCATATTGTTCGGATGGATGAATCCGCTCCAGCGAGAAAAGTTTTCGATGCGAAGGTCACTGGACGTCGGCGTAGAGGACGACCGTGTTTACGTTGGAAGGACCAAGTTGATGAAGCCCTGTCGTCAATTGGTGTGACCAACTGGAGAAGGCGCGCGCTTAGCAGAGACGCCTGGAGACTAGTGTTAAGGCAGGCCGAAACCCGTTAACGGGTTGTTATGGCCATCTAAGTAAGTAAGTAAGTAAGTAAGTAATGAGCTCTTTGGCGGCAAAGATATTTTACCCGAAAGGCAGTTATATTCCTCCGCGTAGTATGCTTTCTGTGCTATGACAGCCAAGCGCAATTTTACCATCTTTATCTCAGATGAAGTAATTAAATTACTGTCAATCCTAAAGCGACCCTTATCTTTAGAATGAACGGAGAACAAAAATCGGAAGATATACGCTATGACCCGAAGGGCCCTATCCAATGATGAGAACCTATCCAAAATGTCCTCAAATTTATCAAAAAACGAAACGTGAACCTTAACTTTCCTGCTTTCCTTATCGGTGTCCAGAGATCCAAGATCCGCCAAATTCCACTTAGTATCATCCTTTCGCAACCACTGCGGACCGTACCACCAAAGTTTACCCTGAGATAATTCAAATGGATCGACGCCCCAACTCCCTAAGTCAGCTGGATTACCCCCAGATGATACCAATTATAACTTTACATGATACCAATTATAACTCCCCGTATTCTCATGAATCTTACAAACTCCATTTGCAACAAAAGTTGCCCACGTACAAGGAGCCATGCCAAAACTATGGTCGAATCCGTCCAGCAATAAATTTCCTGAATGGGTATGTCCATGCCCCTAAGCAAATTATCTAAAAGTTTCGATGCCAATACAGCTCCACATAACTCCAGACGGGGCAAAGACACCGACTTTATAGGGGCCACTCTTGTCTTTGAAGATAACAGATGAGTGAAAATAATTTCATCAGGGTTCCGAATGCGAATATATACCACCCCCGCATATGCTTTTTCCGATGCATCAGAAAAAACATGAAGTTCAACAATAGACTCCCTACAAAAGTTAACCCATCTGGTGGGTATTCCAATACTATCAACACCTTTGTAAGACTCAACAAATTTTATCCATTCCTTCTCCGTAGAAGAAGGAAGATAATCATCCCAGCCAATATTATCTCGCCAAATTCGCTGCATAATAATCTTAGCCATAACAATAACTGGGCTTAACCAACCGACAGGATCAAAAAGCTTGGCTATAGTTGATAAAACTTCCCTTTTCGTATAATTTGATTTTATCTCAATAGGATTCATTTTAAAGAAGAAGGAATCCAATTGTGCATTCCATAAAATTCCTAATGTTTTAGAGTTACTATGCTCTTCAAACGTTAAAAGTTTCGCGTCAACTAAATAAGTTGCAGGTAAACCGTTGAGTATCGTTTTGTCGTTTGAAGTCCACTTCCTAAGTTGGAATCCCGCTGAAGACAATGTCGATATCAGTTGATCTTTAGCAATCAAAGCAGTGGATATATCATGCGCTCCTGTCAAAACGTCGTCGACGTACATACCCTTGCGTAAAATCTGTGAAGCCAAAGGTGAAGTGTCCTGACAATCATCCGCCAACTGAAGTAACGTTCTGATAGCAAGATAAGGAGCACAATTTATACCGAAAGTCACAGTTTGAAGTTCATATTCTTCCAATTTGCTATCCGGAGTGTCCCTATAAAGAATACGCTGAAAGGGAGTGTGAGAGGGATGAACTCTAATTTGACGATACATTTGAGTGATGTCACTGTTAAAAACATATGTGAACAATCTCCAAAGAAGAATTAAAATGACCAAATCAGCCTGTAAAGTAGGTCCTACAAACAAGCAATCATTTAAACAAGTTCCATTTGAAGTTTTATTTGATGCGTTGAAAACGACGCGAAGTTTCGTGGTTTTCTTATCTAGATTAATAACGGGATGGTGTGGTAAATAGCAGGAATAAGTTATAGCCTTCGTAGAAAGTCTCACAGGCTCCATACGACCTAATTTTAAATATTCCTCCATAACCTCATTATACATGTTCTTTATGTCTGGTTTGCGCGAAAGAGACGTTTCAATTCTCAAAAGTTGCGTAAGGCACCAGTCTTAGATATACCTAAATTAATAGTCCGAGGGAATTCAGGCTTAAAGGGAAGGGTGACAGTATATCTGCCACTGGAATCTCGCTGAGTGGTAGATCGATAGTTCTCTTCACAAAACCTATCGTCAGGTGACAAAATTTTCCCTTTCGGAGTTTCTTCCAGTTCCCAGAATTTAAGCAAATTCCTGTTCAAATTATCTTCCTAAGAGAGGGTAATGGCAGTGGTATGAACCTTAATTAAGGCATTTTCAACCGGCCCTGTGACTATCCATCCAAAAACAGTTTCCTGGGCCAGCAAGGAACCCAATACATTCCTCTTAAACCCGCCTAAAATAATATCCGGGTATAAGTCAGCGCCCAATAAAATATCAACAGGACCACTTATGCAGAAACTTGAATCTGCCAGTCTAAGGCCTAAAATTTTGCCACTGTTATCCGACGGGATTTCAAAAGAAGGTAAATTTCCAAAAATTGACGGTAATACAAAGGCGGAGGTCTCCAAGTGGATATTCACATCAATTAGAGAGCCCATTTTAAGTGAACGAATTCTCCCAGAAGTAATCGAAGCATTTTTATCGACGCCGGAAATCTTAACACTCGTAGAAGTGAACGGAAGTTGCAGTTGATTTCGCAGGCGTTCCGATATAAAGGAAGCTTCTGAAGCGGGGTCAATCAAGGCTCCTGCGGGGTACGTGATACCCGGGCATAAAACAGAGACCATAGCCGTGCCCAATAACACAGAACAGTTCTTCGAGAGATGGAAAACCTGACGGTTAACATTAGAACCAGCAGCCCTATAAGTAGAGGGTACCGAATTACCTAAATTAGTAGATTGACAATTAAAATTAGAAACCAGAGACGTAGATGTAGAAGGTCCAGAGTTGTCCAAATTCGTAGAATGAGACCTATACTCATTTGACACACTATCGTCCCGTGTGGTTGTATTGGTAGAATTCTCTGCAGAAATATCCCGATGCAGTAATGTGTGATGCCTCTTGTTGCAAATAGAGCAACTGTGATTACTACAACAATGCTTTACCTCAAGTTGCCTAGAAAGACAATTGACGCAGCAATGGTGCCTCTTAACAGTTAAAAATCTTTCAGATATAGTTAATTTTTGAAAACGACGGCAGAATCTCAAAAGACGACCTTGACCTGGACATAAGATGCACGTAGATGTCGCTGAAGTACTTGAAACGTGTGTCCTTAACTTACGATCATTATCCTTCCTGCTAACATCAGAACCTTTGAGATCACGTATGCAATCCAAAGTTTGAATCCGTTCTGTCAGAAAGCAGTCTAAATCCTTCCATAAAGGCAACGATGATTTATTCTTTATGCCCTGCTCCCAAATTGTCACAGTATGGTCCGGTAAACGTTGGATGCAAATAAAAACAATGATGGGGTCCCAATTAGTAGTAGGGATTTTATAAATGGACATAGATGCCAAGAAACCATTAATCCCACGTTGCAAATTTTTCAAACCAGCACTCGTCTCCTTAGTTAGCGTGGCTAGACCAAATAAAACTTTCAGCTGATTGTTGACCAACATTCGTGGATTCTCATAGGTATCCCCCAATGACCTCCAAGCGAGATTAAAACTATCATTAGTCAAAGGGAATTTAGAAATTAGCTCCCTAGCCTCCTTACCAGTACCCCTTACCAAATAACACAACCTTTCAATATCACTAAGACGACTATTATTTATATACAACGCAGTAAATAAATCTCTAAAAGTGGGCCATGAAAGATAATCACCGTCGAAAATATCGATGTCACAAGGGGGCAATGGTAAACTATGGCAATGATTGCCACTCCCTTGAAATTTAGTTTCTGGCTCCGATTTCGTACTAGCTTTTAAGTCAGATATTTTCCTCTTCATTCTGGATGAGCATTCAATGTATGTGTACATCGTTGAATTATATTTGGACTCCGCTACCTCAATATCATCGGGTTCTGCATTATCAGATTTTTCAATATAGTCCAAACATTCATCATACGTTTTTCGCACTCTCTCCCATATTAATTCCAACTCCTTATTCAAAATTCTGTGTAAACAAACCAGCCTAATAAAAAAAAAGTAATAATGTAAAAGGGGTCTTTACAATGTATGTAATTAATTCGCCGCGATCAGTTACAATAACAAAACTTGTATTTATCTTATTTTTGTTTGTTCACTTGTTTATGTATATATGTAAAGGGTGTTTTTTATTGAGGTATAGAACTTTAAGTTGGCATCACTTTTTTAACTGGCGGCCATTTTGTCAGCTGTCAAGTGATTAATATTTAGTTTGGTTTGCCATTTCATCATGAACAGGTTGACAAAAGAACAACGCTTGCAAATCGTGCAAATTTATTTCGAAAATAATGGTTCAGTTCGCGAAGTTTACCGCAAGCTCCGTCCATTTTATGGTCGACATAATCGTCCATCAGAGCAATTAATTCGGTTAACCATGGATCGTTTTCGCACTACGTTTACTCTATGTGATAATACGCATCCGCAGAGACGTCGAACAGTGCGCACCGAAGAAACAATTGCCGCTGTAGAGCAAAGTGTTGAAGAGAACCCGAATGAATCGATTCGCCACCGTGCACAGCAATTGGAGCTTTGTCCATCAACTTTATGGAAGATTTTGCGCAAAGATCTTGGCTTGCGACCTTACAAGATCCAGCTTGTGCAAGAATTAAAGCCGCGAGACCATGCAATGCGTCGTGATTTTGGTGTATGGGCCGAAAATGAGATTGATCTCGATGCTGATTTTCATCGCAAAATTTTGTTCAGTGATGAGGCTCATTTTTGGTTGAATGGCTACGTCAACAAGCAAAATTGCCGCATTTGGAGAGAAGAGAATCCACATGAGAACCTTGAGACGCCATTACATCCACAAAAACTGACTGTTTGGTGTGCTCTATGGGCTGGTGGAGTCATTTGGCCATACTTCTTCCGAAATAATGCTGGAGAGTCAGTTACCGTTAATGGAGACCGGTATAGAGCCATGATAACCGACTATTTTGTTCCCGAATTGGATGGCATGAATGTGGATGAGTTGTGGTTCCAACAAGACGGCGCTACATGCCACACAGCGCACGTCACAATCGATTTATTGAAGGAAACATTCGATGAGCTCATAATTTCGCGGAATGGACCTGTCAATTGGCCACCAAGATCGTGTGATTTGACACCATTGGATTATTTTCTTTGGGGATATGTGAAGTCGCTCGTCTACGCCAACAAACCAGAAACGTTAGGGGACTTGGAAGCCAACATTCGTGGCGTTATTGCCAACATACGGCCCCATATGCTCGAAAAAGTGGTTGAAAATTGGACCTGTAGAATTGGCTTTATTCGAGCTAGCCGCGACGGCCACATGCCCGAAATCATATTTAAACATTAATGGCATAAAATTATCCTTCCAATAAAGCCAAATTGATGGACATTAAACGATTTTCTTGTGTTTTATTTCAATTCGAAGTTCTATACCTCTAAAAAAACACCCTGTATATATTTGTGTATAATCACAGCAAAACACTTTTATTTGTTTTTTAATTTAAATTTCACTGAATTTAAAATCAATTTACCTTTTTATTGTGATAAAATTAATTTCAAATATGGTGTGAATATATGTATGTATGTTTGTGTATCCTCGTGAAGGCCGATGAAAGTATATTTCTCCTTGGAAAAAGATCCGGCTCGAAGGACCAATGGTTGGCGTATATCCAATAAATAAAAACAATTTTCCAAAAAGGAGAAATAAAATACAATTTTTTAATAATAATTTGAGAATTAATCTCACTTTATTTAAATTCAAATAAACCGTACGTATATGAGTATATATATATATATATATACAGTCATGGACATAAGTATAGGCACAAGCAGTACTTTCAAATAAAATAAAAATTTTTACGTATTCCCAGACTTAAAATAATAATGTTATTAACTGATTATGACTACAGGATATGTACATTAACAAAATAACAAAAAACTAAAACAAATTAGTTTCAGGAACAAAACAATATCAAAAAGTACTAACTAAACTCAGTTTTCTATAGGACAAAATTATAGGCACAACCATTCTTGTGCAGGCAAAAAATCATACAGAAGCTTGAATTAATATTTTGTTGGCATTCCATTTTGTTTTTTAACAGCCTTTAGCCTATCTGGCATGGAATGTACCAATTTTTTGTGAGCTCTTCGCGTATTTTATTCCATTCTCCGATCGACGTTGCCTTAAGATCAGCTTTTCTTAATTACTTCTCTATTTGAATTCTTCGGTCCAATTCTTCCAACAAATGTTTGATGGGATTTAAGTCTGGGGACTGCGGAGGATGTGGCAAGCCATGTGCGGTGTTATAAACAAGTCACTACTTCACGTCGCGAGCCGAATGTTTCGAATCAGTATCATGCTGGAATGTAAATGACTGCGGAAAATTTAATTTCTCTGCGCTTTAATTCCTTAATTTCCGAAAATAACATCAACACAGCTTTCTTAAAATATAAAGGAAGATTTTGGTAAGAATGTGCACTCTGAAACTGTTCGGAGATTGCTGTATCAAGCTGGTTATAATTCAATAGTGGCTAGACGAAAACTACTGATATCTGCAACCAATCGAGAGAAGAGAATGTCGTAAGCAAAACAATTTGAAAATGAGCCTTGTAGATTCTGGAGTCAGGAACTCTTCTCAGATGAGAGTAAGTTTAGTATATTTCGACCTGGACATTCTAGATTGTAAAGAAAGCCTAATACAGTATATACTGAAAAAATCTTAAACCATAGGTAAAGTATGGCGGGTGAATAATAATGGTCTGGGGCAGCATGTCCGCTGCTGGTGTTGTGGAACTTATCTTTATGGAGGGAATAATTGACAAAGCTGTTTGCTTTAACATTTTGAAAAAAAAATGTTAAAAAAAGCGCAGAGAAATGATATTTACGTCAGTCATTTACATTAAAGCACGATAATTATTAGAAACATTCGGCTCGCGACGTGAAGTAGTGACTTGTTTATAACACCGCACATGGCTTGCCACATACTCCACAGTCCCCGGACCTTAATCCCATCGAACATTTGTGGAAAGAATTGGACCGAAGAATTTGAACAAGGAAGTTATTAAGCAAAGCTGATCTTAAGGCAACGTCGATCGAAGAATGGAATAAAATAGGCGAATATATCACAACAAAATTGGTACATTCCATGCCAAATAGAATAAAGGCTGTTATAAAACAAAATGGAATGCTAACAAAATATTAATTCAAGCTTCTGTATGATTTTTTGCCTGCACAAGAATGGCTGTGCCTATACTTTTGTCCTATAGAAAACTGAGTTTATTTAGTACTTTTTGTTATTGTTTTGTTCCTGAAACTAATTTGTTTTAGTTTTTTTGTTATTTTGTTAATGTACATATCCTGTAGTCATAATCAGTTAATAACATACTTATTTTAAGTCTGGGAATATGTAAAATTTTTTATTTTATTTAAAAGTACTGCTTGTGCCTATACTTATGTCCATGACTGTATATATATATATATATATATATATATATATATATATATATATATATACTCATTCCTTGATGGAAATATAAGAAAAATAGTAACAGTATTTAAACATTGTCTAGTTACCTTTTCTATTTCTATGTAATATATACTTGGTTTTTCGGCCTTAAAACTGTGTGTGTTTTTTCAACACAAGTATATATTACATAGAAATATATATATATATATGACGATACGTGTTGAAAAAACACACACAGTTTTAAGGCCGAAAAACCAAGTATATATTACATAGAAATAGAAAAGGTAACTAGACAATGTTTAAATACTGTTACTATTTTTCTTATATTTCCATCAAGGATGAAAATATAAGGTAGTGTAAATACACTCAAAAAAAAGGACTTTAAATTAAACAAGTTTAAATCATACTTAAACATATACTCTTTTACCACTTCTAATTGTACACCATTTAAGTACAATTTTTCGTTGTTCTGTTGACGTCGCATATGTTTCTTAAATATCATTACATTCGATTTTTCTATATTGATAGTCAGACTTCACTGATTACAGGGGGTCAATTCTTGTTCTGTGAAACGGTAAAATGAAAGGTTTTTTCACTGTTACACAGCGTTTTTGATTCTTGTTTTGTGCAAAACTTAAAAGATACACATAATTTTTTCATGTAACAACAAGTGGAATGAAACAAAATATTTTCAAAGTTTCACAAGAGTGCTGATTCGTGTTTTGTGTAACTGCGAAATTAACTGTCAAAATTGTTTCATATGTGTAACAAGTTTGCACAGAAAATGTTTATGTGAAAAAATTACATAGAGGCTTAAAACCATGAAAAAACCAACAAAAGGAAAGCGTGCTAGCAAAAATAAAAAAGAATATTTAATAAAGTCGAATAAAATAATTGCATCCGTCATATTTTTATTTTAATGTAATATTTAATACTCGTGTATTTATTTCAAAAACCAAAACAAATATGGCGTCACATTGGTGTTTTGTTTATACTAGAATACAGAGCCAAATAAATATAGTTGACGGCGGTAGCGGCGAAACCGGCAGCACAAAAAATCAATCGGCGATAGTTGCAATTATTTTTAATATTAATTTTGTATCCAGCAAAAATCTGATTAAATTTTTTTTAAGAGAAAAAACAGTACGAAACATATCTTATCAATTTATATTTATGATAACAATTAGAAATTTTCCATTAGTTGAAATGTATGCAATTGCGGTTGTTAAACTATGCATACATACACATTTCATATTGAAAAAGATTTATATACCTACAACTAAAAACTTAAAAAAAAAATTTGGTTTCAAAACGAAATTAAGTATGTACATACATATGTAGAGAGTGTCCGCCAGTTCATATTTCTCCATAATAAATTTGCCACGTCTCTACTTCACGATTGCCAAATATGAACTGTTAAGACTAATGTTTACCAAAATGGCGGCAAAACAATGTCGTATACCTTCCCAGCGGACGCCCTGTATGTATGTTTATGCAACACAAAGTCATTTAAATTTTTCTTGTATGTACGAATATTTATACATTTAGGTAATTTTTAAATACTTTGAGTACCACGAGCGAATAGCAACAATTATCAAAACCTTTTTTATGAATATGCTCTTACTGTGCGATCATACTTTTAAGTACATGCATTAAAATCAACCATTAATTTATCATCATTTCTTGTACGCTAACAAACTAGTGAATACAAAAAAATTCTATATTACAAGCCGGTGTTGATTTAATTTATTTTTCGATTTGAAAGTGATATACATAAATGTATTTGTGAACGCGTAAAACTGAAAGTGGTATCAACGAAATACATATTTGTATGTTATAATACCATACTTTTATTAATATCTAAAAACAGTATCAGTAAAAGTAGAAGCAGTTCAAAAAGGTATATGGCGGCTAAGCCGCTTTCTTCAGCCGGTTGGCTTCGTACTCTTGTTTTGACATTTTGACATAAAATTTTAGTAATATACAAGCAAAAGTTTCACGACTACGGTTGGAATGAAACAATTTTTTCATAACATGCACAGCGGTACCAATTTAGCGCGTTTCGCGCTAGATTTAGCGCGATTTAACCTTACAAAACGCGTTTTTTTCCGTCTTAGCGCGTTTAATAAAAAACGCGCTAAATTTGCGCTTTTTTAATAAACTTAATAAACCACTTCAATCCAACATTTTCTATAAAAACAATTTTGTATTTAAATATCAACAAATCAAAACGCAAGTATAGTTTCGCTGGAAATTTTTTCATTTCGCTCTATATTGTATACTTATAGTGTTTTTCACAATACTTTAGTGAAATTATTTTTGTCTACATAAGTACATATACATATATGTATAGTTTGTATAATGGTAAACAACAATGTTAATTATCATTTTGGATTGAGGTCCACAATTTTATTTTCTTCATTAGTTATAAATTTATTATAATTCTTTTTTATATAATTTTTTCAAATCCAGAAAGAACTTTTAGTGTAATGAATTATTTTAAATTAAAAATAAGAAACAAAATTTATCTTAACACAGTCTATATTTTAATACACATTAAATATGGCCTAAGATAAAAAAATCTTGTTGCGAAAATTATGATATTTCATTGGATGTATATGCGAAAATTAATTCAAATATTAATCATAATAATACGAAGTATTACACCCTTCGAATTATTCTGGTTTTATGACCAGAAGATGAGCTAGACGGTTTGAATGAAATTGGCTATGATATATCTTAACTTTACTTTTCTACCTGAATTTTATAATATCAAAAAGACTCTTATTAATGATTTTAGTCAGTAAAATATTAAAAGTTTAATATTAAATAAAAAAATACTGAGTCCCTATTTTAATATTAGAGTGATTATTTAAAATAACCAAGTAAAATTTTAGGTAAAGCACAAGTACAAAACAGTTAAATTTTTATTGATATACCATATATTAAGTTTTTGCTCTTTGTTTGAATAAATACCGTATTTGTTCTAATATATGGGTCGACTTTTATTAAAATTTAATTTAGCGCGTTGGGAATCGGCGCGTGTTGCTTATAAATATTTGTCAACGATGTTATTTGGCGCGTTTTAGCGCGTTATGGGAAGGAGACCAGCTCGTTCTGGTTACAAAACGTTGGCACCACTGAACATGCGCCAGAATCGCAAATTGTGTAATTGTGATATGATAATGCGTAAAGTGCTCATGAAAACGATAATGATAAAATACTTTACGTTTCACTATTTCACAGAACCAGAATTGACCCCCAGTACTCAGCTAGTCGATTGATCATCAGTTGCAACATCCTAGACGAGTCAGCTATTATTACAATATCGTCTGCATATAAAAGAGCCTTTATATTAAGACCTGCATAGCATATTCCACCTGGTAGAGTTTCAATTAAATCATCGAGATATAGAGCAAATAATAACGGACTTAAAACACAACCTTGTCTAACACCTACGAATGTTTCGAACCATTTTGATACACCATTTCCATCCCATACTGCTGTTTTGTTTCTATTATATAAATTTTGTAGCATCTTTATAATTTTAGTAGATATTCCATAATTACTCAGCTTATAGAATAATGCATTTCTCCTAATAGTATCGAAGGCAGCCTTCAGGTCTACAAAAATTACATACAATTTTTTGTTTCTTTCCATATACTCCAATGCTATGTTGGACAAAACAAAGATTTGGTCTATCGTTGAAAAACCTTTTCTCAATCCCGCTTGGTATTCGCTTAATAGTTTGTTGTTATCCGTCCACTCTCTCAGTCTATTATACAGAACTGAGCAAAAGTTTTTCGTTACCGAATTCAAAAACGATATTCCTCTATAATTTTCTGGATCTTTTGGATCACCTTTCTTGAACAACGGAAAAATAATAGATTTTTTTAAGATATTCGGAACTATATATTTCGTTAAAGCTTCCTGTTAATTTATTGATGAACTCTGCCGAGGCATACTTTAAAAATTCCAATGGAATGCGTTCCTCACCCGCTGCCTAGTTCCGTTTACAGGCTGCTAAAACGTGGTTGACTTCCTCTGCAGTGATTTTACAATCCAAGTAATGGACTTCAATATAATTTCCCGCATAACTAAAAACGCTTTCACTCGCACAGCCATTCAATAATGAATTATAATGTAAAGCTAAAATGTTAGCATCTAATTTAACACTTTTAACATGTTTTGTGCCATTTATCTTTCTAACCGACCTCCAAAAACTTTTTCTGTCTTTAATTTCTGACAATGGATATGCCATAGCATTGAAAAAATTAAATTTTTTAGATATGTACATTAGGGGGGTCGTTTTTTTTTCGGATAAAGCGTATAGCAAAATCGAAATCTACGGAAAATTCTAAGAAAATTACTCCAAGAAACCATGGGTCTAAAAGAAATTCGTAGCTTCCAAAAATTGATTTCACGTTATAATGTTATATTAAATTGTTCTCTAAAACCCACTAGCATTTTTGTTTACAATAATTTAAAAACAATAGCATGCCATTATCAATGCAGTGCTTTTGTCTTTTTTTTTTGGACATTTGGCACAATTTGCCTTGACTAGAAGTGTGGGAGTGATTCGTAAATGTCAGATAGTCTGTCTGCGTTCAATAACCAGCGTGTATTCCAAATTACTTTTTTCAACTTTTAAATAGTTTTTAATTATTAAATTATAATTGAAACATCTGTAATGTGAGTTGATTACACCAATTCAGAGATTGATACAAATTCAATGAACTCTGGGTCTTGTGTTCTACCCAGTCTGAACATTGCCTTGCCCAGTGATTTAAGTGGGCTTAATCTACCAAATAATCGTGACGTATTGAAATACTATTTGTTTTTAGACTATTTGTTTTCATACTCCACAAGTGGCAAAAAATTGTTTGAAATTTGGAATAAGCTACATATTCCGTTAATTCATGAAAAAAGTGTCTCGAAAAAACTAATAACATTACTAACTATACATCAATATCAAATAAAATGTCAAGCAAATTCCGGCAAGTCTTTAACATTTCTGCACACTATTGATGACGTGTTTTTTATATTGGGAAATGTCAGTGCACAAAAAACTTCGTTTTGCTGCTGTGGCTTGATAACCATTGACCTCCAAGAGTTTATGATTGATCAGCACAGTAGAAGAAAGCTAACCAATCCCGAATTTGATGCGATTACTGTTGACCAATAAGCAACACTGTCGCGATCCAACTTTTAATCCTGGTCCATCACATATGAGATATTGAGTCTGAACTGGAGTTTACCATACAAACTGCTTGACAGCTAAGTTCGTCGTAAAATGATTTCATACAAAAAGGTACGATACACCCCATTTTGCTATGGCGTGCGATATGTTTGGTATCGGGAATAAGCTTGCTTCTTTTTTACCCACATCACTTTTCAAAGACATTGGTTTTAACGATGAAAATGGGGAAAAAAAATAATTATGGGCAAATCTAAGCTTTCACGTGAAAAAAAATGTAGGGATGCTTTTCATAGAAAGCAACGCAATGATTATGATTTAGTAGCATTCTCATTTGATGGCAGAAACAACAACTCTCTTACGAGAGAAGAAGAAAATTGTAGATATCATCCGAGAATTGTAAAAGAATCGCACTCAGTGGTTCTTGCAGAGCCTAAGAGCAATAACTAAATGATTTTTTTGTGTAAAACGTGACATAAAATTTTCAAATCGATTTTTGGGAGCCACGAATTTACTTTATTTTTACCACCAAAATTTCGCATTGCGCGACAAAAGTTTCGCTGCAGCGCGGGTTTTTTTTTTGCGTACATATTACATGTGTCGTGCAAAATGTGTACATAAATATTAGTGATGTGCACACACATACTATCCCATATTATGATTGTGTGTATAGCAGAAAAAAACGAGGTTTAACTGTAATGGACATACCCGTATATGTAAAGGGCATAACCATATAAACAGTATTCAAAATAAAGTTCCCTATAGGATTCTTGATTTATTAAAGAGCCTTAGAATCGATAGTCGGCTCTATCTATATGATGGCAAAGTCAATTGCCGAAGTTTTTAAGAGAAATTATAATGTTTCCAATTTAGACTCAAGATTATTTCTGTCCTTTATTGATCAAAATCTTCAGCTTATATACTATTCTTATTCTACACATTTGTTTACATTCTTATTACTACTTCCTACTTCAATACCAATAGCAATATCATATTATTGACCTACATTAAGCAATACAAACCAAATTTGCTTATTCTGCATATTTGCAATTTTGTTTAGTGAAGTTACTTCATAAATATAACCTAATTTTATTTTGTGTTTATATTAGTTTGTTTTCTTTATTTTTCTTTTTTTTTGTTTGACTTTATTTTTGTCTTTTGTATTTTTGTGTAGTATATGGGTGACTATATTATGAATGCACTACAAACTTACGCACCCCTGTTGTACACTACGACGCACATTGGGGATTTTGAGGAAAAAAGTAAAATTTTCAACATACTCTTCATGCAAGATGCAGTGATATTTTGACATTTTAGACTAAATGGTACAATCAAATCAAAAAGAATTACTCCGATCTGACTTCAAATTTTTTTTTATAGCCATCTCAAACTCAGTACTTGTATGTTTTACCGAACCAACTTAATTTAAACCTAAAAATTGCAAAGCGAATATTATTTTATTATGTGAGCTAAAAATTTTCTTTTTATTTTTTATTTAAAGTAGTATATTTCAGCATACCAAAATTGGGAAAATAAACTTTGCACAGATTTAAGTTTTTTTTGTGTGTTTATTTTTATGAACATATAACAAAAATCCTTTTTTTCTCCAAACATTTGGACCTGCAATTTTAGCAATACTTCCCTACAGTTGGAAATCACTACTAATACATTGTCTCATACGTGTTTTAACATTTTTAATCAATTTCAAGTGCCACCAGTTGCCACCTCTCAATTTGTTGCATTACACAGTACAACATTTTTCATCCGATTGATTCACGACTCAATTCTGATAAGGCTCTTTTGTTTAACATAACTCAAGAACCATTAGTCGGATTTTGCGAAATAAATATAGAAAAATCAAGAATTACAATTACTTTCATCTGTTTATATAATGTTTCGCTATCTAAACAACAGTTTCGCAGTTATAAATAAATGTATGAAGGAAAACAAATTTTTTTGCCTCAAAAATAAATTTTTTTTTTTTTAATTCATTAAAAATCCAAAACGGTAAAAACGTATCAAGTTCTACTACTTTCGCGTAAAGTCGCATAACCTATGAACAAAATGAGACATAAATCATGAAAATCGATGAACGCGTTATGCTTTTATTCACTATTAAGTAAAGGTATGAACTTAAAAAATTTGATCGAGATATGAACAAAATTCTTTTGAATAAACATTGAGGACTTATTTATGATATGCAGAATTATAAAAAAATTAGTAAACAAAAGATTATTTGATTTTTATGATTACAGTAGCAAAGTAATAAGCGATAATAAATTTCACATGGGGTTTTACGCCCGAAGTTTCTGGAGTTTGACAAAGACAGAACAAAATTAAAGCAGTTTTTGCAACAATCGTACATTGGCTTAAACGAAACTAAAGCATGTGAAATTTTGGATACAATATATAAAGGCTTTTACTCTAACTTCAAACAAAGATGGCAGGATTTTAATCGTGCGAAGTCGCGATTTGAAAAAAAAAAATGCAAATTGGCTTGAACGCACATTTACAATAAAGTTTACTTAGACTGAATGTCCTACCAGTTCTGCACTTGGTCGGCGACGTAAATCGTTTGAGGAGTGTACTTCTGCAAAATTTGTTGGATCATACTGCTAAAAGAGTTCTAGAGACCAAGTCATTAAAGGCTCAAGAAAGTCGTAACAAAGACTACCAAAAATATGGCACATAGCACAAGTATAAATACATTTAATAAACAGAAAATAAATTGTTAATTTCGTGTTAATTTGATTTATTATTTAATATTTCATGTAATATTTTTAATTAATTTGTTACATATTTACACTAATATTACTTTATTTCATGATTTTGTAAACATGTTTATATTATTGATTTTATTATGTTTGTTGGGTAGAACACTTTTTGATTAAAAAAAAAAATTTTCATTTGACAAAAAATTTTTTGAATTTATAAATACACATTTTCTGTATTTAAAATTTGAAAATAATTTATAAATAAATATATCCTGAAGAAGCTATACGCAGGAGTAGCGAAATATTGATAAATAAATAAACGATTTTTATTTAAAAAAGACCTTAAGCTTGATTTTTATTTAAAAAAGACCTTAAGCTTGAATAATTCTTTACATTAAATAATAAAGGTCGAAAAACCAGAATTAAAATTATTTAGAATAAATAATAAATTCAAAATTAAAAAAATCAATTAAATTTTTTTGTTAGTTATGGCTTTTTACATTGTAGGTAACGATATACATTTCTCTAACTTTCTTTATTTTGATTAATTTTGTGTATTACTATATAAATAATAATAAATATACTATTTCGCACCTCAGTTTAACGGACAGAAACAATGGACACTAATCGTTATTTCATAAATAAGACAGTTGGAAACATTTCTGGTATTTCCACACTCAAGATTGGAAGATACTGGATTATGTTTCCGCCTTACACCCGAACTGTCTTGTTTTAGGGCGCCCCAAGTCATATAAATAAAACTAAATTTGTGATAAAATCACTACATTTTTTGACTGATATATTTTTTTCCTCACCTTCATACAAAACTCCCCAGTGTGCGACGTCGCAGCAACCAAAATTTTGTTTTCTGCCTCGCGTGGTATGAAATTGAATTCTTGAGCATGACTGACCTATATGTATTTAAAATTTTGTGAATTCTCTTTATGATAATTTGAGTATGATATACATAACTTGTAATTGTACGTACAATGAACTAATTTCAAGATTTTTGTTTGTTTAATTTTTATGAATTAATTAAAATTTTTATTTTTTTTGTTTTTTTTTTTGTTTTTGTTAATGTTTAACTTTATGTTAATATTGAATAAAGTCTTTTTTTTAGTTATCTACTTGGTTTAAATTTAAAATTTTCATGATAATTTTAGGATTTGGAACGTATCCCCCTAATTTCATACAAAATAGGGTTCACAGTGCGCGATTTCGGATTGCGCGCTGTTTTGTCAGCACGTATCTACCGTGCAGTTCGAGGGATTACTGTATTTCTCAAAAATGTAAAAGCTCCGAGGTTATCACTCTTAGTTCTGCCGTTTAAAATGGTTAACCACAACGTTCTACACATTTCTAACAGCTGATTGGCCTTGGTTTTGTCTATTATCTTATCCATTGCTTTTCTTTTTGGTAGCAATGCAGTTAATTGAATGCATTGGTTAAATTGAATACAGTCTTTCTCTCCAATACGTACATTAAAATCGCCTACAGTCAATATTTTCGCTCCTTAAATCCAACAGGGTATCATACAAATTACAAAAATCTTCCTTCCATTTCTTACAGTTAACGTATACAGGTATAATGTAAGCCTTTTCAGCAAAAAGGTTTACCTCAATCACCATCAAATTAGGTTTTTTCAAAAATACAAGATGTCCATTTCTAGTTAGTGTCTTCTTAATGCCATATAATACACACCACCACTCGCACGACCCTTAACAAATGTTCTTACAGCCGGTTGCCAAAACAAGTCATAATTAATAGATATATTTTCTAAATAGTCATCATTCACTTCCATAAAAGTTTCATATAAAAAAAGATTTCGAATTGCTTTATATAATTATAAAATTCAGTGTAATTGCAATATATTTATTTTTTAAACCTGCTATGTTATAATATAATACTTTAAAATTTTCATAATTATCTAAATAATAAGCAAATACTTTTTTCAAGCTCAAGGTCAAGTTTATTTTCAATTTAATCATCAATATTTCGATATCCTTTGGATATCATCTTCAGGATTTCTAAAAATAATAACAAATTAAACAGATAAAAATACACTGAAACCACTGTTCTAATAAGAAAATATCAGTTACAAAAACAAATATAAAAATACCGATCATATAACAATATACAAAATGTAAACAAACTCACAACACAGTAATAAAAATAAAACAACAATTCCCATAGGATAAAAATATAAACCAAAAAGAACTTACAAAAATTATATAAAAACAACAAAATTAAAATTGATATATATGTGTATCACTGCACTGACGCTGTTACATTACATATTATACTAATTATTGCTAATGTTTCCCCTGTTTATTATATATCTATATATATATCAATTTTAATTTTGTTGTTTTTTATATAATTTTTGTAAGTTCTTTTTGGTTTATATTTTTATCCTATGGGAATTGTTGTTTTATTTTTATTACTGATGTTGTGAGTTTGTTTACATTTTGTATATTGTTATATGATCGGTATTTTTATATTTGTTTTTGTAACTGATATTTTCTTATTAGAACAGTGGTTTCAGTGTATTTTTATCTGTTTAATTTGTTATTATTTTTAGAAATCCTGAAGATGATATCCGAAGGATATCGAAATATTGATGATTAAATTGAAAATAAACTTGACCTTGAGCTTGAAAAAAGTATTTGCTTATTATTTAGATAATTTGGAAACAGGTCGAACAATTATATCATTTTTCTGATTTGATTTTCATAATTATTAATTTTCATAAAATTCAATTCACATCTGTCTGGAATTAATATATCAACATTGTTTTCTATATTATAATCACACTTGATATTCAAGCATAATTGTTTATTCCTATCTACACCCTCCTTTTCATTTTCAGTTTCTATATTACAAATTTCTTTTCTGCATATTCTACCACTATCCATTAAAAGTTTTTTACTACTTACTTCAGATCGTGATTAAAAGTACTTAAAAGACTATTATAACATAAGACTTGTTCCCTTATATTAATATTAAACTTAGTTTTAAATAAATCAATAGCTGCAATAGTACCGCACATCAGTATTTTCTCATTATTCCATCTGAACCGATCAGATCCAATCTTCATGGTGTCATCATTTCCATTAATTCTGTGTGATGGTTTCAATCGCATTATTTCTTTTTTTTTAGCTGTAGTAAAGCTTTTTTATCTTGCAATCTTTGCTCATTTAAATTTTTTTCCACAAATATTGAAATCGATTATACATATTTTACACAAATAATTTATGTTATAGATAAATGAATATTTGTAATAGTTTTCCTTTAAATACATACATATATATTTGTCGTCGTCCCGAAGTTATCTGGAGGTATATCACAAAATCAAAAAAAAAAAAGAAATGAGTTACGACTATTTTTGAGGCTTAAATTATTAGATCCTTCGACGTGTTCAATCCCCAGGTCTTTATCTCTTTAATTTTCTGAGATATCTAAGAGCTATTTTGCCGTATATCCACGTTTGCTAAAAAAATTTTATATTATAAGGACGTACGCGCCACTTTTATTTATTTATTTATTTATTTATTTATTTATCTATTTCCTAGCCAATGAATAATTTCTTACAGGCTATATTTACAATGCATATAAGTATAAAATAATGACATTAAATTACTTAGTTATTTAAAAAATCAATAATCCTTATTCTTAATGAACTATAGTCAGAAGAGTAATCAATAAGAGAAAAATGGTTGTTGAATTCTGAGCACATTCTTCGGAGTGGCTCAAAGTTTGCATAATTTGATGTGTATAATTGCTTTAAGACATAGGGATCATCGAACTCCTTTCCCCAGCGTTTGATAAATCCTAAAACGCCTCTTGCTTTATTAACAATTTGAGAAATATGAGGATTGAAAGAGAGTTTTTTGTCTAATAAAATTCCAAGATCAAGAAATTCCTCAACTTTTTCAAGGTGATAAGTGTCAAATTTATAGTCATAGTGAACTGGACTTCCTCTGTAGAACAGCATATATTTACACTTTTTTAGGTTAAGTTCCATTAAATTAATACTGCACCATTGGCAAAAATTATCCATGTCTTCTTGAAGTAAATTGCATAATTCTAAATTGTTCAGATGGAGGAAAAGTTTAACATCGTTAGCGTACATCAGGATATTTGAATATTTAATACAAGTCGGTAAGTCATTAATATATATTAGAAATAATAGAGGGCCTAAATGACTACCCTGTGGGACACCGGATGGAACAGAAATATTCTTTGATTTATGATTTCTGAATACAATGCACTGGAATCTATTGATTAGGTAGTTGGTTACCCATTTGAGGAAGACTGGAGAAAATCCAATTCTTGTTAATTTATAAAGGAGAAGCTCATGATTAACTTTATCGAATGCTTTGCTGAAGTCAGTATATATAGCATCGGTTTGCATGCCCTTAGTGAAATGTGTTATAACAGCTGTTGTAAACTCCAATAAATTAGTTACAGTTGAACGACATTTTCTAAATCCATGTTGTGAGGGTGATAAAAATGGTGACAATTGATGTGATAGAAATTGCGTAATTATTTGTTCAAATAATTTAGGAATACTACTTAATTTAGCTATACCTCTGTAGTTTGAAATGTTGGATCTGCTGCCAAATTTGAATAACGGGACTATAAATGATTCTTTCCACAAACGTGGAAAATAGCCTGTTGAGAGAGATAGGTTAAATAAGTATGTAAGTGGCATAGCAAGTGATTCAGAGCATTTTAACAATACACAGTTTGGAACTCCATCAGGACCAGCATTTTCAGAATTTTTTAATTTATGCATGGCTTCGGTAACAGTAGATGGTTCTAGTTTTGGACATGTTATTTGAGTGCATTCTGGAATTGAATAAGGATATTCGATCAAGTGGTTCCATTTTTTTAAAGAATATGAGGAGGAGAAGAACTCTGCGAACATGTTACTAATTTCCTGATCATTACAAGATTCGGTATTATTATATTTCATCAATGAGGGAAAGCCAACAACTCTCCGTTTCGAATTTACGAATCGAAAAAATGATTTTGGATTGCACTTAAAATTGTTTTTCACTTTTAAGATATATGCATTATACGATTGTACATTTAACAAAGTATATGCAGACCTGCAGACAGAATATTGAACATAATCAGAATTTAGACCAGTTTTTTTATATTTCTTGTAATATTTGTTCTTTAAATTTTTAAATCTTGCAAGTTGTTTAGTATTCCAGGACGGACCATTAGAAACACTGCGCTTTATCATTGGAATTGATCTTTTAAAACACTCGTGCAAACCAGTATAAAATTTATCTAAAATAGCACCAATATCACTAGGACCAAGGTTGTTACATGGGTTATATTCAAACCAGTTTTCAGTATTAAGAATTGTGTTTAATTTGTTAAAATCAGCTTTTCTAAAGTTAAAAACATAATCATTACTAGTATTTGGTGTAATGGTGAGACGAGTTGCGATGCACATGGATATTTCAAGGCAAGGGTGTCATGGATATACGACAAAAAATTTTTCAAATAAAAAAATTTTGCGTTACCTTAACGTACGTATATAAATGAATATATTTAAAAGATTTTTCATAAGAAAAAAAAGATAAAACGTAATAAAAAATTATAAAGAGTAGATTTCTTTAACTTCATTTTATTGTTGTTACATTGAAATTAAATGACTAAATTAATAAAAAACTAATTTTCATTCTTTAAAGGTATATAAAATAAATTTTAATTCAAAATTTGTTTCATAAAATTTTTTGAATCAAAAGTATGTTTTTTAAATACATCATAGATAACACAGTGCAACAGCGAAAGCTTACAAAGATCAATTTGTTAACTAAAAATGTTATTTTTCTCTATTTTTTAAAATAATTTTTTTTTTTTAATTTTATCTTTTCCTGCTTCTTTTTGGGCTTTCTCTTATTTGAAATTGGTGTTTCACTTTTTTCTACGCTTGTCGATTGCTTCGTCTTATCAGGTAAGCATCGCAATTTTTTACTTGCTTCCCGTTCCTTTTCTGCTATTTTCCAGCTTCTTCTGTGGTTGCTTATGACATCTTATAGCTCATCAAGCGCTGCTACACCTTTCTTGATATCCATACTTGGTAAGAGCCATTCTCATAATGTTAAGAACTGTTTTGCACATAAGAAGGCTTTGTTCTTCACCAGTTCTTGCCCTGGAAATTAGCTCCTCTCTTGGCGATAAGTGCGACTGTCGTTTTGCCTCAATGTTCCTAACTGGCGTGACGACAATCGCTTCCTCTTCGGCAGACTCGACTTGTGCACACTCTACGCTTAGTTGTAGAACCGTTCGTTCTACAGTTCCAGCGGGTGTTCGGTCCGATATCTCAGGAAGAGATCGCGCAAGCTTGTTACTCATTTTGAAAATCTTCTGGCAAAAGCTCTGAGAGTAACTAATTGCCATGAACAAGCTTCTCAAGTCTGTCGTTTGGAGTCGACATTAAACTGTAGGTCCCGGTACTCATGGATAAAAATTGACACACACAACATGAGTGCTGCGAGAAGCTAGGCCGTAATCCTGACACAGGGTTGTAAAGGCCAGTTATGTATGTATGTATGTAATTTTTTCTTTTTAATTTTTAAAAAATAGTAAAAAATAAAATTTTTAGGGAATAAATTGATCTTTGTAAGCTATTTTGGATGCCTAGACACGTTCAGATTGTATTGATATGTTCACGAAAGTTGTTTAGATTTACAATGGCTACAATATTTTCATTGTTAGTGAAAAATTACGAGTCGCTGTAAGTTATGTTAAAAAAAGTTAAAAATTTTTTCCTACATTTTTGCAAAAAAGTGCAAGAAAAAATTATTTTTTGCACAAAAAATATTTTAGAATTTGTTCAGTAGAGTCTTCACTACATTATTGCCGAACATAGTTAAACAGTATCTTTAAGTCTGAGTTAGCTGTTGGCCAAAAACTGAGGACACCTTTTTTTGAATGATGCAGTGATTTTCAAAATCTTTTGGGGTCCATATAAAAAAAATTGGTAGTCAATCTGACCAAACCGAACAGGGTTTTACTAAGTTTTGGTAGTACAATCGAACCTATACTGTGGATTTCGTGCATTTTTCCAAAAGTCTTCATTTGTCGCATAGTGTAATTCAAGATTAAGTATTCGTTTTAAAAATCAATCTTAAAATATGTTATAACTTATGTAAATAGTTTTGAATAAAATTGAACATCATTATGTGGAAGATATGGGAAAAGGCTTTTAATATAATTTTTTAACTTCAGAAATATTTATTTTTGGACATGTACTGAGTTCTTTTTTAAACATTTCTTCTGATTTTGAATAAAACTCCTTTTCTCGCTTGTTTACTTAAACTTGATGACTCAAATTCATTTTCACTTACAGAGTAAAGAAAATAAATTGAATTTATTATAGTTAATTGCATTAATTTTAATATATGGAACGTTCTGAAAATTTAGTGATGCGCAAGAACTGAATAAATTTTGAAATCTGTAGGTAACACTTCAATAATATTTAATTTAAACTTTATGGTATGGTAATTTTTTAATTTTATTATTAAATCTAAAGTGTGTTGGCTTACTAAGACATGAGCCCTGGGTTCGACACACAGCTCCGACATCTTAAAAAAAACAGAAATATGAAAAAAATATTTCTTTCGGCGACTACCTCACAGCAGCCTTCTGGCAAAAGCTCTGAGAGTAATTAATTGCCATGAACAAGCTTCTCAAGTCTGTCGTTCGGAGTCGACATTAAACTGTAGGTCCCGGTACTCATGAAAACAAATTTACACACACAACATGAGTGTTGCGAGAAGCTAGGCCGTAATCCTGACACAGGGTTGTAAAGGCCAGTTGTGTATATATGTAAAGGTCTATGAATTTCAGAAAAAAAAATGTATTTTGAATTGTTAATAAAGAAAAATATGCAAAAAATAAAGAGTGGAGTATTTTTTGTATTTTTTCATTACTAAATGTTGTAATAAATATTAAATGTAAGAATTTTGCTTACTTAAGTATGTCGCATATACATATGTACGTCAAGATAATTTCAGAAAAAAACAATTCAAAATTTGTATCGGTGTTATTTTGACGTATGTGCCATAAATAAAGAAAATGTTCCCAAAAAGTGGCTTATACGGCAAAATGTTATTATTTATTTGGAGCTAAAAATGTTTAAAACTTAAAAAATTTTCTCCATGACCTAAGAACTTTTTGTACTATTCGATAAAGGATTATTAGCACTACATCTGATAAAAATTTGGGTCACCTTTTTCGACTCAATATTTTTCTATAAACTGATAAATTTTTAATTTCAATATCTAAAAAAAATATTTTTTGGAGTTACGTCCAGATAACTTCGGGGCGACGTTATGTTTAGGAGGATTAGTAATATATTTGACGAAAAAAGCGTCACCACAGTTTTTTTCAAATGTAGTGTATCCACTGTATGTATTTGCATTTCAATATTTAAAAAGAATCTAAAGCAAAAGAATAAAAGAAAACAAACATTTAAACACACGCGAAATATGTAAACAAAATTAATCGTTGTTGTGGAGTAGGTCAGTACCAAATTTAATTAATCCACGTTTTAGTAATTTCAAAAGAAATGTTCAAAAAAATTAGATACTTTATTCAATAAAGTAATCATTTGTCAAAGAGCAATTGATTCATTTCTTTTTACTTTGAAAAGAACAACTTTACACAAATATTAGGTCTGTTTCTTTACTTTTTAGGTAAAGTCCGGTAAATAGAGAGCAAACAATAATTTCTCTCAATAAGAGACAAAAATACCAAGAAGTACGGGAATGCAAAAAATCAGAAATTTTACCCATTCACATAAAGATATAAAAAAAACACATCTTTACGTCACATGTACTTACATTAGAGCGTACCACCTTACAATGAAATAAACAAAAAGTTTTTCCGTACCGCCTCTTAACATAAAGTATTTTTGCAAGGAGATTTCGAAAACAATTTTTAATTTTTTTTAGCCGAACGTAGGGGTCTTCTTTTCACTTTTTTCGTTCCGTAAATCCGACAGAAATCCTAAGGGAGTGGGAGTGGTGCAAAGCAAAAAACAACAAAATTCAATTCGTAGTTGTACTATATAGGAGAACAAATTCTCCTCTAAGATTGAACAGAATTGGGCAAGACGTTTTTTTCCATACAAATTGATAGATAAAAACGCTGAAGAATGCAGTCGAGAAATAGAATCTATTTTATTCTGACAGCGTTTTTTCTTATGCTCTCATTTTTAGAAACAAATTCTCTCAACAATGTTACCACACGTTTATTAAATTTCATACATTTTGTAAACAAACCCATTTGTTTTTGGCGCAAAGAAAAATAAGAACATAAGAAAATCGAAAAAACATTTGAAAGTTTAAATACTTACTTACGAGGGCGGATTGATATTGGAGCTACCTAAGTAAGAAAAAAACATTTTATTTTCAAAAACCATTCATTTCTCAACATAGTCTCCTTTTAGCTCAATAAACTTAGTAAGACGATTTTCTAACTTTTTTAACAATCTGAATAATACGATTTTGGAAACTCCTCAAAATACGCATTAGTTTCGGTAATCACTTCTTCGTTTGAGATGAATCTCTTTCCTGCGAGCCATTTTTTCAAGTTTGGAAACAGGAAAAAGTCACTAGGGGCAAAATCTGGACTATAAGGTGGATGATCAACCAATTCGAAGTGGATTTCTCGTACTTTTAGCATCGTATCTAATGCTGTGTGAACCGGTGCGTTGTCTTGAAGAAAGAGCACTTTTTTCTTGTTTAAATGTTGTCGTTTTTCCTTGATTGCATCAACCAATTGATCCAATAATGCACGATAATACTCTCCTGTGATTGTGGATTACTGCGAGCCATTTTTTCAAGTTTGGAAACGGGAAAAAGTCACTAGGTGCTAAATCTGGACTATAAGGTGGATGATCAACCAATTCGAAGTGGATTTCTCGTAGTTTTAGCATCGTATCTAATGCTGTGTGAACCGGTGCGTTATCTTGAAGAAAGAACACTTTTTTCTTGTTTAAATGTGGTCGTTTTTTCTTGATTGCATCAACCAATTGATCCAATAATTCACGATAATACTCTCCTGTGATTGTAGATCCCTTTTCAAGATAATCGATGAGTGTGCATCCCAAAATACAGTGGCCTTAACCTTGCCAGCCGATTTCGCTGTCTTCGCCTTCGGAGCACTTCCACCAGCTTCCATCCATTGCTTCGATTGATTTTTGGTTTCAGGTGTATAGTGGTGGACCCACTTTTCATCAACAGTTATTAATCTACGCCAAAAATCAGCAGGATTATGCTTAATCATGTCCAAACACCGCTGTGAAGTGATCTGTCGAACACGTTTTTGTTCAACACTGAGCAAACGCGGCACCCATCTTGCCGATAGCTTTTCCATGTGCAAATGTTCATGCAAAATATTGAACACACGTTCATATGATATGTTTAACATTTCAGCAATCTCACGTATTTTGACCCGACGATCATTCATAACGATATCGAGGATTTTCTTGATATTTTCTTCAGTAACCACCTCTTTTGGCCTTCTGTTGATGATATTGTTGCAGTGCTTGTTCGACCCCGTTTAAATTCAGCAATCCAATATTTTACCATATAATCTGACGGAGCAGATTCGCCGTAATGCTTATCAAGTTTTTATTTTGTCTCTTTCGCCGTTTTGCCTTTCAAAAAATAGTGTTTAATCACTACACGAAATTCACTTTTTCCATTTTCCAAGAAACACAAAAGTTGCATACTTCAAACGACTACAACAAATAAACTAATCGATGAATTTGGCTAAAATTTTAACAGCTGACGTTTGACAGATCGTAATTTCTAAGAAAGAAAAAGTTTTTGTGTTTGTGCTGCCATCTAGCGTTAGGTAGCTTCAATGTCAATTCGCCCTCGTACTTACTTAGATGGCCATAACAACCCGTTAACGGGTTTCGGCCTGCCTTAACACTAGTCTCCAGGCGTCTCTGCTAAGCACGCGCCTTTTCCAGTTGATCACACCAATTGACGACAGGGCTTCATCAACTTGGTCCTTCCAAAGTAAACACGGTCGTCCTCTACGCCGACGTCCAGTGACCTTCGCATCGAAAACTTTTCTCGCTGGAGCAGATTCATCCATCCGAACAATGTGGCTGAGCCAGCGTAGCCCCTGGATGTTAATACCCTGGACAACGCCTACATCGCCGAGGAGCTCATACAGCTCATGGTTGGTTCTAATGCGAAACTCATCGCCATGCCTTAGAGGACCAAAGATCTTACGAAGAACTTTTCTCTCGAACACCCCCAGGACCGCTGCATCGGCACAAGACAGAGTCCATACTTCCGCACCATTGAGATGCACCGGAAGAATAAGCGACTTATAGAGTGTTAATTTCGTTGCACGAGAGAAGTCTCTATTACTAAACTGCCTACTGAGACCGTAGTAGCACCTGTTGGCCAGTGTGATTCTTCGTTTGATCTCTAGACTGACATCATTTTTTCTGGTAATTGCGGTGCCAAGGTAGATGAACTCCTTGACCACATCGAATGTATAGTTGCCGGCTGTAACCTGGGAGCCGATACGTTCAACGTCCCTACTTGTCGACAACATGTACTTCGTCTTGCTCTCATTTACCGCCAGACCCATTTTTTCAGACTCTCGTTCAATAGCATTAAAGGCTGCGGTGACATCTCGCTTGGTATGACCAATGATGTCTATGTCGTCTGCATACACAAGGAGCTGGACACCTTTGTTAAATATAGTGCCATTTCGATGTACACTCGCCTTCTACATACATCTTCTAATCTGAATCTAAATCACTAGATGGATGCTCCAGTTTTAACATTCGCAGCTTGATTTCTACCTTCTTTTTTTTAGCAATTCCTCTTTAATTTTATTGTGACGCCGCTGTTCTTCTAACTGCTGTGCAGCAATGTCATACTGCTTCTCTAAAGAGCGATTTATGCGCCGTAAATGCGTAGACATCTCGTCATACCTTTTCAAAATGGTTTCATTGAATTACCTGACATCGTTGTGAAATTCTTTCTGGGCAGTTATTTGCTCTTTCAGCAAAGACGAAGTGTTTTCTTTTGTACTAAGCTGCTGACGCAAGATCTTCAGACCGAGCGAAAATATCCATTTCGGTAGGTCGCGTATCATCTGGCATCTCGCTGACCACTCCAAAATCCACTGTACCGCTAATGCCACTTGTACTTGTTACCAAGCCCGTCAGCTGAATTACTTTTTCCTCAAGGTGGCTAATGCGCTGTAAGCGACAATTGCCTCCTCTGGTACTCATCATTTCCTTTTTGTTTGTTGTCAACTTGCGTTGACCTTAAAGAATATTTTTAATACATATACAACTACATACATATGCAACTAAAATGTCATACTTTCTTCCATGCAGCGTCAGTTTTTATTGATGGACCTATTGCGTTAAGTGCGTTTGCAACTTCTTCCCAGAATGCCTGTACTTCTTCCTTGGGACGCTTATGATACCCAGACGCAATATCATCCTTCGTTGCCATTAAACTCGCCAGCTTTTCATACTGCTCAGGTGTTGTGTTTTTTGACCTGAAATAAATTAAATAAAGCTTTAAGGTTAAAAAAAAACAAAATTTATTACAAAATAAATTTATAGCATTTTATACTTACATTTTATTTAATTATACACTTTTTTAATTACAAAAACAAAAATCGAAAAACTTTCCGTTAGTAAATAAACAACTTGAAAAAAACGTAGCTACGATCGTAACGCAGAATACATACAATCGAAAAACAAATTGAATTGTTGTGGGGAACGGAACGCAGAATACCAAAGTTGCCAAACTGAGCAATTTACGATCCGAATCGAAGCGCAGAATAAGGGTGATTATCAAGAATGTGATTTTAAAAAATTTTTATTTTTCTTCACGCACATGAACGAGCAGCACAAATTTATTTTCTTAAAATCAAACGTGTGCATTAATTTTTTTCTAAGTGTACATATGTATATGAAGAATGAGTGAAGAATTTTTTTTATTTTCTTCATGCACATAAACGAGCAGCACAAATTTTTTATCATACGCGAACGTCTGCTTTTATATTTTTCTAAGCATATATAAGTGAAAAATGAAAGGAAAAAAATTTTGAAAACACTTTTACACTCTTTATGGTAGGCAAAATTGTTTACTGACGTTGTTGTTGTAATGCATTCATAAATTCTTGGAATTTTTGACGCCTGCTTGTCGCCAACACACAAAACAACAGTTACATAAAAAAAATTCCAAATAGAAGAGTATTGTTGTTGTAAATATTTATCTGAATTTAATTTAAAAAAGATTTATTGAAAACATTTTTTTTACAAACAGTATGTAATATATGACGAAGAGTCCTACATATATTCTCTTTTGAATGATATGGCAGAATTGGTAGGGATAGTTTTAGCCGTTCCAGTCACTCAGGTTTCTGTGGAGCGCTCATTTAGTGCATTATCTACAATATTAACCGTGCTTAGGTCAAAACTCTCAAAAAATCTCTTTCTAATTTACTTATAGTAAAGCTGAATTATGAGCTATTAAATTAATCGAACCTTAGTATTCAAGATTATAAATAAATAATAATTAATAATAAATAAATTTTCTTTTTCCAATTTGCAAAACAGACATATGTTTTTTTTTATTTCTTGACAAACTGTATACATATCTGTGGCATTTTGACAAAACATCTTAAGTCAAATTTAAAAAGTTGAAAAAAATGTTGTTAATGATACGAATTTTTGTTCAAAAAACATTTTTGTGTACGTTTTTAAAATTTTGTATTATATATTTCAGTTCCGATCGGATTTGTTTTAGTTTCTTCAGATTCCGATCGATTTAGCAAATTCCAATTTTTCTGTTTTTCTTTTAAAATATGGCAACATAATGTATACCAAAACAAAAATCATGTGTTTTAAGCAAATAAGAGCAAAACAAATTGAAAAAATTTAAACAAAGTGAATAAAAAAAGTTATACAAATTAAAATAAATAATAATAAAAGAGAAATGCCTGGAATAGCAATAGTTGCTGTATTGGAGGAGCACAGACGTCTACACTTGTAGAAAAAATTCGTCGTCGAAGTTTACGAGATGCATCAGATCCTTTGGCTTACCCAAATGCAGTGTGAGTACATGGACGAGTTTTTGAAAAAAGTTAATTTTTTTTTTAGTTTTATAAGTCATTACCGTCTCAACAAAGAAGCCTTTGTTATGGTGTTGGACAAAGTAAGCCCACTACTTCAAAAATCATCAATACCTGCAATACTACAATTAGCTATTTCACTTAGATTTTTAGCAACTGGTGCATTTCAAGGCGTGATAGTTAAGGATGTATTATATCAATGTATATAACGGTTACTAATTAGACAATGTCCTACAGCTAAGGATGTAGATATAAGTGTGGGTAGAAACACTATTTCAACGCTGATGTGGAGAGTTTTAAATGCCGCCGAAAATGTTATTTGTCCAGAATGGATAAAACCTCTGACACCTGAAAATAAGCAGAAATCAAAGGCTTATTTTTTTCAAAAATTTCAAATTCCAGGTGTAGTAGGATGTATAGATGGTACACATACCAAACTGACTAAGCCATCGGAAGATGAGTCCATTTTTCTTAACAGAAAAGGAACATTCAGCGTGAACGCAATGATTGTAAGTACGATCTAATGCTATTTTTCCTAATAATATTATAACTTTCTCTTTCAGATATGTGATTATAATATGAAAGTGCTTGCTGTGGATGCTAGCAGACCTGGTTCTTGCCATGACTCGTTCATATGGAACATGAGTAGTGCAAGAACCTATTATTTAAACGGGGATCAAAATGCATGGCTTTTAGGAGATTCTGGGTATGGTTTGGAGCCGTTTTTAATGACGCCCTACAAGGATATAATAGCTGGTACAATAGAGCACCAATATAATAAAAGACACAGCTCGGGTCGCAATATTGTAGAGCGTACAATTGGTGTTATAAAAAGCCGATTTAGATGCTGCGGGATTGGTATAAATAAAACATAATGTAAAATGTATAGCAATTCAACAACTTTTTTAATAAAACAAATTTGATTAGAATTAATATAATAAAACAGACTTATCTATATTAAATACATTTAATGAAAAAGGAACTTGTTTAAATTAAGGTAAGTCTTTAAGGAATTCATTGGTAATTAATTCATCACATTAAAATAATAATTTATAAGATTATATTAAGAGATCATATACTTGTACTATGAGATAATAATGTTTAATGATTTTTTGCTTTTTCTACTTGAAGCTTTAAAGTTTCTATTTCTAATAACTTCAGCTTTAACTTGTGTTTCTCAGCTAATTTTTTTGGGTTTCTAAGTCGTTTAATTGACTGGCTTTAAAATGATTTTCTAAAACATCACAAAGTCGACCAAGTTTTTTATTTTGATCTCTCATTTCGTTGCGTTGTTCTTCTAACAAATGGGCTATTTTTTCTAATTTGACATCAGAACGTTGTTCTTCCATTAATTTTACCATAGCCTTTAAATGTTTATTTTCTTCTGCCAAAAGGCTGTTTAAATCCTGGCTTGATTTGGTATGTGGAGTACGTGATCTGTAGATGTCTCAACACTGTTTCCTTCTTCATGATCTGTTGCTGCTAAAGGTGCCCACACACTAGTGATTTGTGACTATGATTTGTTGTGTTTAAGGCCTTTTTACATGTTAATGGGGCTGTATGACAACTGTTTAGAAACACGCTAAAGTGATCAACATTGTTGACACTTCATATTTTTTTTTTTTGCTCTTCCTTCTTTATATTATTAATTTGTAAAATCAATCGTGTTAGTGAAGTCGACAAATAAAAACCATAGCGGCGGTAATAAATAATTGTGGGTGAAAGAAATAAATTCAAATAAACATTTTAAAACAAAGTAAAACAAAAACTTTTATAATTAAATTAAAATAAAAAACAAACATATAGATACAAAGAAAATAAATAAACAGAATTAATTTTAATTAAAAAATATAAGTGAACCGTGTTTTATTTAGTGTTTAGGTTCGACCCTAAACAACAACAAATCACAAAAATTTTAAATTTTTCAATTTATTGTGATTTGTAACAAAGTGTATGGGGTTGTGCGCGAACATTTGAAAAAATTTTTAAATTAGTTCACAATAAAACGCCAAAATATTCATTTTAGTAGAATTAAAATAAAAATACGAAAAGTGAAAATATTTTTTGTGGTTGCGGAGATGGCTAGCAACCAATTTTTGGTAGAATTCATTGAAATTTTACAAAATGAAAATGCCATTTAGAAAAGTAAAAGTGATGTCTTGTTACTGACGTTTAAACTTATTG
Organism: Metopia argyrocephala; assembly: GCA_963576795.1. Lineage (NCBI taxonomy): Eukaryota > Metazoa > Arthropoda > Insecta > Diptera > Sarcophagidae > Metopia > Metopia argyrocephala. The sequence goes on along the minus strand of OY756209.1, from coordinate 73,557,990 downwards.
TGATTTTTTATAGTGTGTGGAGAAATGACAACCGAACAAATCACAGTCACAAATGTATGGGTAGCTTAAATCAACTTTCTTATAACGCTTAGCACCGCTTGATGTTAAAGGGGTTAAATCAAATTCTTCGTCACCATTTCCCTTATCGGAATCACCGAGGTACAGATTTAATTCGGGAAAGCACCAGTTATACCTTCCACACTTCTGTGTATGCCGGATACTCTGGCCAACGTTTCTTCAAGATCTGTCAAAATAAATTTATTGTACTGGCCGCCACCAATTTTTGTATTTTCTTTCTTATTGTGGCACATCTTTTTTTTACATATATTTTCCAATCTGACCAGGCTTTTTTCCACCCATTGCAATCTTTGGTTGGTGATCCACAAGAGTTCAGTTGATTTGTTAACTCTGACCAATGCGCCTCTATTATTGCCCGGTCACCCTTTACATAGCCCTTGGCTATATCCTGGTGGTTTTCTATGAAATCTACAAATATTTTTTCTTGTGCCTGATTTCTATGTTTTCCCCTTACATGTTGAAAATATTTTCTTTTTATTTTGGTTTTGATGTTCGTATTGCCAGAATGTAAACTTTTTAAAAATTTTTAATTTTAGTTTGAAAAAAGTTCGTGGTTTGAACGAAACAAAAGAGTGGCAACACTTCATTTAAAAAATAGTTTCTTCACAGAAATTAAAAAAGTGGTTTTCTTTTTAATAACAAAAATGTGTTTATTTTTAACAAAATCAATGTTAAAAAAATTACTTCTTAAGCCCGTATGACACCTCCTTTTTTTGTATTAAAAATGATTTGGAGAACAGTACAAATATAATATAATAAGAAAGTATAAAGGGTGTAAAGAGTTCAACTATATTCATATAAATACAAAATTGCCAAAAAATTTACAAATGTTATCGATAAAAAAGTAGAGTGTGTCAAAAACAAGTTAAAATATTTTACATTAACAGCCAGGCCCACGATATCGAATCGTGTAGTTTTAAGCGACAAGCAGATGATTTGCGGCACACTAATTTTTGTGTCGCCAAAAATAAATGCGATTGGTAACACAAAATTTTTTTACACACATATACATAAATAAACAAAATCGGAATATGTCTGTTTACTACATTTCTGTCAAGTTAAACTAGCACACGGTTGCATTTTTTACTGTACAATTTAAGTATTTCAGCGCTTTTTTCGTGTATATTCGCGATTATTTTTTGATATGTTAATATGGCAGCTTTGTTGTTTATTTGCATTACGTTGGTAACGTAAAGCAAAGCGAACGATAAAGTGACAATTAGTGGGCCGCATTTTAGATTCACAGTGAGTAACTGAGTTTCTTTCGCTTAAGTTTTCTTTCGATATCGTGGGCCTCCACTCTTTCTAGCATTTGTTGTTTCTTTCTTTCAATTCTATAACAATTCAATACAAAAAAAAAGTAGGTGTCATAGGGGCTTTAGTAAAATAAATCTAAAACAATATTTATTTCCCATTAAAAGTGGTTTTAATTAATTTTTTGAAGTTTAAGTCACTGAAAATATCAATTCCACTTAGGAAATTGAAAGTGGTTTAATTCGGCAAAAAATTTTCGTTTTACGTTTTCTGAAGAAGCAAAATACGGAATTAATTCCACTTTCGATCGGAATGGATTTCTGTGACAGGCCTAATAGAAGAAATTTTTCTTTAATTTCGGTTTATTTTACTTTTTAATAAAAATAATTTTTCCCCGAGTTTTTTTGAAAAACTTGTTTGCTATCTTATCTCGACTTAAGGTGCTTTGTCAAAATCCCACAGATATCTACCGAATTGTGTCCTCGTAAATTTGAATTTGTCACTTGAAAATCAAAGCAAGTATACATGAGCGATTGAGTGTGTGAAAAAAAGTATTCACGCTCATAAAAGAGTGTGTGAAAAAAATATTCACGCAAATAAAAGAGTATTCATCAAAATTTTAATTTTTCAATTTGTGTCAAAAAAAAAAAAAAAAAAACAATATTCACACATGAAGATATGAGCAAAGCAAAATATTTTCTGTTTTTCAAACATGTGTGAGGAGAAAAAAAAAACTGAATGCACACGTCCACTCATAAGTGAAAAGTGAGTGCACGATTTGGTACTCTGCTATTTACACTCTTTGGTACTATTTCTTTATTTTTAAGTAATATTTTTTATTTTGAAGTCCCATCACTGTATTTCATTTTTGTAATAAAAAATTTAATTTATGTATTTATGTCAGAAACATATGACACGTTTTTAAATGTTCTATAATTGCACAGACGAACGTTACAGTACATTACATTACATTACCCTACATCAACGTTTGGCTAACCAGGCCTTAACCGTGTCTTTAAACCAGTGGTCTTCACAAAGAGAGTCACACAAAAATACACTGACAGAAGTGATTGGTTACTTTATTTGTGTTGTTTTTCAAAACTTGAATAAAATTAGTGAACATTTCGTTTTAAAAACCTTTAATTTTAAAATTTAAGCTAATTTATTAAATTAATTCATAAAATAAATTGTTTTGAAATACTGTAAACATATTGAAATGTAGATATAAGAAATATAAACAATATCTACTATTTGATAAACATTAATCAATAAATTTTAAATGTTTTATTATGTTTTTTACAGTACTCCATATTTAGCTCTTACAAGAACGTTCCAGCTAATTGAAGATACTAAAGGACGTTTGAAAATGGTTGAAATTTTAGGAAATTTTTTTAGTTCAATAATACTGCTTAATCCCGAAGATTTACTTCCCAGTATTTACCTCTCAATAAATCAATTGGCTCCAGCATACGAAGGTAAGAACCAGGGAATTATTTGATAAATTAGAAATATATTTTTATTAACCTCGAATATCTATTAACAAAGCCAAAACAAAAAAAAAAAAAAAAAATCAGAAAACTAAAGACGAAATTTGGTTTAGGATAAACTTAAGAAACCATGTACAGTCGGGTCTCGATTATGCGTGATGGTCGGGATCAGAAGCATTACGGAAAATTGATTTTCACGGTTAATCGAATACCAAATTTGATTATAGAGTTTTTTAATATTTTTTATTATTTAACAAGTGAACATTGTTATATTTATCATATTTACATTAACCATGCCATACTAAATTTTTAATTTTTTCCACGAGCTTGCAAAAATTTAGCTCAATTGGATCGCGGAAAAATGGTTAAAAATTGATCCAAAGCCTTTCACAGAGGCGGACAGACGGACACTACGAGCTTTATACTTTAAACATAAAAAAAAATTCTGAAGTGTTCATGAAAATCACCGATACACGTGTATTTTTATTTTTTCTTCTTTATGTTTGGTTCATAGGAAAGATCAAAAGCTCGTTTTTGTAACGCGGTGTTATTAGTATACATATTGCTATATAATAAAAGTAGTCATATGACAGATTATGAATTGGATGTATGGTGTAACCAGCACACGATCACAAGTAGTACAATACAACAATAACATGCACTGTGAATAGAACATATTAACAGAGACGATCAGTGGCAAACAAAGTATTCAATGATCATTTGTTTGTTTGTATACACAGTTGTACGCGTAGCAGTGGTGTTCTATGTCAATTGGCTCTGCTTGTAAAGAGTTATTTGATACTTTTTATTTTGATTATACTCATATTACTGTCGCAGGTATATACGACTATAACGTCTTTTACAAGTCCTTTTCGTTATTAGTTTTGTTCTTGTGAAATTTTCCTTGTTGATTTTACTTACTTACTTAGCTGGCAATAATAACCCGTTAATAGGTTTCAGCTTGCCTCAACACTAAGCCATTGCTTAGCGCGCGATTTCTACAGTTGGTCACACCAATTGATGACAAGGCTTCATCAACCTGGTTTTTCCAACGTTAACATTGTTGTACTCTACACAGACGTCCAGTGATCTTCGCACCGAAAACTTTTTTCACTGGAGCAGTTCCTTCCATCCGAACAATATGTAAAATAAAAGCGCAGTTTTGCTCAAAATATAAAATTAATTAGGTTTTTACCAGTTTTGTTCTTGTGACAAAAAAAATCTTTATTTTGTACAATCAAATACAATGGGTTTCATTGACCTAAATCCTGGATTCATAACATATTGTTACGTTTTTACTTTTAAAAACCTTTTATTTCTATAAACCTTTTCTATATAAATATTATGCCGATTCTTAATTGCAATAAAAACGCTTGATTTAACTGTGTATTTACTAATTTACTTTATTTGCACTTAGGATAAGATAGGAGGAAGTGGCAGCCTCGTAATGACAAGGCACACTTGAGCTCGCATGGCGGCCCGTTGTGATACCACATGATGTATGGAGCCCTGATAGGCAGGGGCTCCACACAAGAAGCACTTCTTCCGCAAAAAATTATGCTGGAAACCAGCCAGAGAGCCTAATAAATTTGGCAATTGATCCAATGTCCAGGATCGATAGGTCAGTCAAGCCATCGAGAAAAGGAGATTCTAATGTAAGAAATCTACGTCAAGCCAGAGATGAACACTTGCAAATATAGTGAACAACAGTCTCCTCGTCCTCAGCCGACCCACAGCCACAACAGAAGTCATTCGCAGGCAAGCGCAGTCTTTCTGCATGCCTGCCCATCACGCAGTGATCCTTGAGGATAGATACAACGGAAGATATATCCCTGCGGTCCAGTTTAAAGAGTTGATTGGTACGCCTCAAGTCCAGCCTAGACCATGTGAGTCTAGCAACTTGACAAGACTCCTTCAGCGACCTGGCCAGGTCCGCGTCCAATAAATGTTTCCTCCTAATAAGGAGTCTAACGGAGGACAGAGGTATACCCACTTCCACGTGAGGATGAACATCCGGCAGAGACGTACCCGCCCTAGCCAATTTATCCGCAGTACAATTACCTGCGATGTTCCTGTGACCAGGAACCCAAATCAGATTAACGACGCACTGTCTCAAGAGTGTCGCAGGGGTATCGCGACAATCGCCGACAATTTTAGAGTTTGTGGTCAAACTCGACGTGGATCTGACCGCCGCATGGCTGTCAGATTATATGGTGATACTGGCAGTGGGAGTGCCACCTTGAAGTATCACCTTTGCAGCGTGACATAAAGCCATTATTTCGGCCTTTAAAACGCCACAATAATCAGGGAGGTGAAGGGATATGGAGAGGCAAGCATCTCTGAATAGATCCCACACCCCACTCTAAATCCAATCCTGGAACCATCAGTGTAGACTTCTACCGATCCACTGGGGATGAACTCGCCAGAAGCCCAGTCATCCCTACTTGGGATCCTCGTGTGGAAGTCTGTGTAGTTCCAGAATAGAGGAGTGCCCCGAGGGGATAATATTCCACCGTGTTAGTGCATTGAGTCTTACCGCCACCAGTTTAGCCTGCTGCCTGGCAAGAATCCTAGACGGAAGCCACCCCAGCATAACAAAGAGTGCCTTCGTGGGGGTGGTCCGTAATGCACCAGTAATCTGCGCTGCCGCGGACCTCCTGACCTTATCAAGGGGTGTGACATTGCAGAACTTGTCGAGAGCGGTCCACCAAAAGACCACTCCGTATAAAAGATTTGGTTCTATGATCGCTGAATAAATCCAGCGAACCATGCGGGGACGTAGTCCTCATCTTGCCCCTACTGCCCTGCGGCAGCAGTAGCTAGCACAGGCAGCTTTACGCGCCATTTCAGCCAGATTAGGTCCCCAGTTCAACTTGGGGTCTAGAATGAGTGTTAAACAATGCCACACTTTAGGACTCACTGTTAATTTACTTTGATCTTTACTCTACTACTAACAAAATCAATGTTAAAAAAATTACTTCTTACTGCCATCCCTAAATAAAAGCGGCAAGCGGAACGTTTTCCAACGCTCAGCGCTTACTCTGAATCGCCATCCCTAAATAAGAGCGGCAACGTTTTGTCAAAACATTAAAAACAGGGTAATACAAAAACATATGCTTATATGACAATTATATTTTAATAATAAACTGCATTTCTCTATTGGTATTTGTAACATAAACTAAATTTTATAGTACTATTTTATTTATTTTTATTATAGTTTATTTGTTTATTTTATATTAATATTTATTATCTTCTATTTTGTTTATTTTTTGCCTTTACGAATAAAACATGGTTATGCAAATAACATATCTTTATATCACAACTCTGTTTTTTTCCTATTTGTTTATATTTTAGTTGCCTTTTGCGATCAACTTTACTATTAAACGCTCTGTCAAAATTGGATTTTCCAATTTCAAAGCGTTGCCGCAGCGTTATTTTGGGATGCTCCATACAAATTGTATGGGCATGAGAAATTTTGACAGTTGGAAAACGCTTGCCACTTTTATTTAGGGATGGCAGTTAAGCCCGTATGACACCTACTTTTTTTTGTATTAATATTGATTTGGAGAACAGTGCAAATATAATATAATAAGAAAGTATAAAGGGTGTAAAGACTTCAACTATATTCACATCAATACAGAATTGTCAAAATATTTAGAAAATTTATCGATAAAAAAGTGGAGTTTGTCAAAAACAAGTTAAAATATTTTACATTGAAATTGACATTTAGAATTTAAAATACATTAGTGTTGCTAACTTTATAGTGTTATTCTAAAATTAAGCGATTTTACGATATTTTTGCCTTCAATGTAGCGTTTTTTGTACAAAATAAAAAGTATCAACATTGAAATAAATATAAACACAAAAACAAAAATAATTATTTTGTTTACATTTTTTATATTCCACTCTTTCTAGCCTTTGCTGTTTCTTTCTTTCAATTCTATAACAATCCAATACAAAAAAAAGTAGGTGTCATACGGGCTTTAATAATGAATTCTAAATTAAAAGTTCCGTATTTTTCAACGTTGTACCTATTGGAAAAAACTTGCCTTAATTGCATTATGTAAAAAATTTATTTAAAAGTTGATTTTAAAATTAATTAAATTTTCGTAAGAATATGCAGAAAATCAAGCAATCTGTGTCAAACAGACTAAATAATATAAATATTAGCGAATACCGAGATTTTAAAACTAATAGGAATATTCTGTTTTGTAAAGTTTGCAATAAGCCAGTGTCAGCAAAGAATATATTTACCATAAAACAACACCTCGAAAGTCAAAAAAATATTAACGCAAGAAATTATGCTAGGAAACGTTTGCTTTCAAATTTGCATCAATTACTTCCGTTGATGTCGAAAGAAGTTTCTCGATGTACAGGAGCGTTTTACGACAAAGCTTTATATTTCAAAATTTTAGCGATATGATTGTTATTTATTGCAAAAATAGTTTAAATTAATTTTTTAGTCTTTTATTTTGCCAGTCTGAATTTTTTGACATTTTTTTATTTTTATTTTTTTTTTAATTTGGAATTGCTCATTTTCGGGAAGAGTGGCATAACCGAAAAAAAGCGATTCTGAGATAAATGCATTTAAAGATTTTAATTTAGCCTTAACGTATAGGAAAAGTACAAGACACTTTTGGTCGCCACTCAGTGAAAAAGAGATAAAAATAAAATTTTTAGATACATATGTTTTAAACTACATTTCGCCTTATATTTCTGACATAACTCAAAAAACAAATTTTTTGATTTCTCGGAAATTTATTTTATCTGTTTGGTGGCTAATTGTTACTCTTCATGTTTTTAAATTTTTGAAAAAATATACGTAATTTTACATCAACATATTTATGTATTATGAGTTTTATAGAGCATATTTTTAACTCTTAAACCCGTTTTTTCAATGAATATTTTAGGCGCTTAAAACTAATTTTATAGAGCATATTTTTGGTTGCCCTAGTAATAATGTTTTCATCTTATAATTTAATTTGTTAATATTAATCCAGTATTTGCTAAAGCGATTACAAATTAGCACTTCTGGACCGGCTGTAGTAGCCACTCTAATTTCAAACACTTTACGGGTCAACAACTTGTAATATGGTGTAATATAATATGGTGTCTGCAGCGAAAATATAATAAATCGCGACCTAGTTTTCCTTCAAGCAGAGCAGCAGCACCGTTTTGTACTCCTGTATTATTAGCAGTTGTATCGAATCAGATAATTTCAATTAGATCAAGCATTTCATATTTTTTATTGAAATTAACACGGCATCTGGTATTTCTTTCCCATTCGAAGATTTTAACTTTGGAATGCCAAGTAGTTTATCGATACCTTGAGATGAGACTATAATTGGCAAAAGATCAACTTTTTCCCTGCCACTAATTTCTGATAACTGTACCACCCCATTGCAAAATAAAACTACGTGGAATCTGAAAATAAAAACTCTAGTTTCTTAATTTATACTCAAAACATAAAATAAGAAGGATAGGGAAAAACACACACATTTTAGTACTTATATCAAAGTTTGCTGCAATGTTTTGTGCTGTTCTTACACGATGTTTCTGACGAATTGATAAACGATTTAGTATAAGATCTTCGATATCATAGCCCAACGCGTCAGAAGTTGCACTTAAGATATGAACTGCAGCACCATCAGTGATTTTCCACTTATTCAAAGTTGAAAGCAGTCTTTGTGTAAAAACATTTGTTTTATGCATTTGCTGCTGATGTTGATGCTACAACTTCAATATTGTTTTCGTCGTCAATGTGAATCATACTTGTTTTACAACAATAATTCTGATTTGCTTAAAAGATAGAATTCTTAATTGTATACCTGTTTGAGTCTATTGTTCATATAACTTTTCTCGTTCATCTTCTTTTATTCAACGCTGGTTTTCTTGTTCTTTCTGGACTGCCTTTCGCTTCTCTTTCTGCATGACAATTTTATCCGTTCCTAGCATACAACCTGGTCTTCCTTTTTCTCGTTGCTTTTTTAAGAACTTTTTGTCTTGTATTTTAATTAAATACTAACACGTTTGCGTGTGCGATATCGAATAAATCATGTAATTTATCTTGAAATTCAGTTTCTTTCCTGTTTTGACATTCTGTTTTTCGACCATGATGCTTTGTAATATCTCTTGTAATATAAGGGGATCGGCATGTAATATAGGGATGTTATAGTGTGTGTTAATCTGTACCTATAGTACTCTTATTTTATTAAAGAGCCTTAGAGTAGCAGGCGGCTCTATATGATGGCAAAGTCAATTGCCGAAGTTTTTATGAGAAATAAAAGAAAACTCTTGTTTTTGAATTCTAGATTATTTCTGATTTTATTGATCAAAATCTTCAGCTTATATACTATTCTTATTCTACACATTTGTTTACATTCTTATTACTACTTCCTACTTCAATACCAACAGTAATATTATATTATTGACCTACATTAAGCAACACAAACCAAATTTGCTTATTGTGCATATTTGCAATTTTGATTACATTATGAATGCACTACACTCTCCACTCGTTGTATATTTTTTCCAGCTTTTGAATGCAGTGTTTTTCATGGTGTGTTGGAATTCGTGCTTTTTTTCCAAAACGTGCTAACATCAGCAACAACTAATCTAGAACTTTCCCTTAAATTTAAACCAACTATTCTTAAATTATATACTAAAACTTGAAGTACTTGTTGTCTTGCTGGTAAATTTAGCTCCAGTAATTTGGTATTCAATTACGCCAATTACGAGTAACATAATGCCAACGCCATCATCCGATCGAAGTCTTTTAGTTGTCATCGTTTTTGATTTTTAATTTTAAAATTTATTTGTTAAATTTTTTAAAGGTATTATTTTGGACAATATTCTTTTAATTTTTTTTTTGTTTGAACCTCACGATTTCACTAAATTTGTCGATCTAAACGTGTGAAAGTTGCAATACAAAATGATTTATTTATGCAAATTTTTGTCAGACGTACACAACAACAACACAGTACTGAGCCGCCACAAAAAAAGAGATAGTGTGTGTCAGATTTGTTAAACGCATACACATATTTCAATAAGTACTTCAATAAGGACATTTCAATAAGGACCGGTCTAGTGTGTATATCTGTAGCACATGTCGAAGTTTGTAGAATACAACATCTCTCCCAGCCAGCATTTTGCGAAATTATTGATCAAAAGCTAGTCATATTTGATTCTTCTAGATCAGGGGTGAGCAACCTTTCTAATCAACGGGCCACTTTAAATTTTAAAATTTTTTGGCGGGCCGCACATAAATACTAATAATTTACAAAATAATAATAAAAATTAGAATAAAAAAATATAAAATTTAAGAAAGAGTAAAAATTTCATATATACATTTTAATGCCAAAAAAAAAAGTATTTGCTTGAAATTTTTAATGAGAAATTTGGAACTGTTTTTTCGATACAACCTGATCAATATCAGCCGGAATTGATGAGGTAGCTACACATACACAAGTTTCTAATCGTGCATTACTCAGTCTTGATCGGTGGTAATTGGTCGGTGGTCGGATTTATAAACATTCTCGATGTTTACTGAGAGAAATACATTTTTTACATCAGTATTATTCTGCATGGAACTGTATCCACATCAATAATTAATGGTTAGCAAAACATTTTCATGGAAACTGCTGTCTTCTCAGTTTCTTCGTAATTGAAATTCGTTGATTAATGTGTCTATATATTATGTGTATTTTTGAGAAGCAGCAACATTTGTTTGGCGGGCCGCATAAATATGTTGAAAGAGCCGCAAGCGGCCCGCGGGCCGCGTGTTGCTCATTCCTGTTCTAGATGATAAAAACAATCAAATAATATTTGATATTGATAATATTTGAAAATGAGTGCATAACATTTTATGATCATATTTTTAATAATAATAAACCCATTTTTTTGTCAATTCTTACTATAATTTGATCTTCCATTGAAATCCATTTAATTTTATATTATTATTAGTATTTTTAAATCGTAATTTTTCGAAAAACCGCAAATTTTTATTTTTAAAATTTTTTCTCCTTCGCTGGTATTTGAACCTCCGTCGTTTGAGTTTCTGTGCGAGCGCTCTAACCGCTGTACCAAATATATGAATATCAAATTGCATTTTAACTTAAGAAATCTGCGACATTTAACTCCATAAAAAATGTCCCGTTATAAGAATAAACGCTCAAAACACAAAATCAGAATCGAATCATATTGAAGACCAAAAACTGCTTGAAAGAGAGAAAGAAACAAATTTCGAATATAAATTAAAAAATGACTTCTCTCTATTTTTTTTTTGCAAAAACAACAATGCAAATAAATAATAAAATCAAATTTTGGTCTCCAAGAGGAGTGAAAAAGAACTCAGAAACATGATTAAAAATGCGATCAATTATTAATCATAGGGAATATACATATTTGACTATTCCTTTTGACTTTTTATATGAAAACTCAATTTTTAATTACCTAAAGTAATCAAAATTAAGTAAGAAAGATGCTCATCGAAAAATCAATCATCCAAATGCTGGCTGGGCTTAGTTGTGTTGAAATAATTTCGCAGTTATATTTGCAGCACCAATATAAAGATGTATGTGTGCATTTGCGTATTTTTTTTTTACTGGTAACAGCACAAAACAAAATTACGTGGTTGTTGTTGTCACTTCTTTACTCTAAAATGTTACCATATTACGCGTTTTTCTTTTATTTTAGCAGTATTCTTTGGCGCTCTTTTTTTACTTAATATTGTATTTTTCGTAACAATATGTTAAATAACCTGAAGATTATAACGATACAGTCGGTAAAAAGCTATTCATCACTATAGGTAACTTTAATCGACTTCGAGGTGTTCGACACGGCACACCACTCTGAAATTTGCAGCGCCCTTCGAATTAAGGTAATACCGAAAAGCCTTATAAAGATTACTGAACATAGTGTGATAACGCTTGATAATGCATGTGCACGACACCTAATCTAAGACCTAAATTTTGTAGATCACATTTGCGAATGTCAGCAGACATTGAAAAAGGAATTAAACTGTTTAGGTTCTTAATTGTATAAGAAAAATATGAATTTATATGTTTATTGTTGCTTGGTTGGTTCGTTAAGGTAGCCGTTCTACAAGACCGTCAATTAGCATCATAGGACGCCGTTTCGAATACCCACTGTAAGGGTGATCACAGCCAAAACTTCCCTAATATTCAGTTCGTCAGATTAAAGTATTTTATGATGTCTTTCGGATCAATACAAGATACCTTCGTAATTTAACCCCCATAAAAAGAGCATCATGACGACGTCTAAAGACGACCAGGCAATTGTAAAATAAGTGATCAACTGACTCCTCTTCCGCAGCATCACCGCTTTTGCAACAGGGATTATTGTATCGAATACACATCCGGCGAGCATAGTTTTAATGCGATAGTGTCCAGCTAGTCAGACACTAATCTAAAAATATTCTTCATACTGTAACACAACAACGATGTAATACGACTAATGTCAAAAGCATGCCAAATTAGCCTTGCGATCCTGTAGGGGTCGATTTCCATACACCTGACATTTGCCTCCCTATGGAAGAAGTCTAATTGGAGGTGTTACTGATGCAACTCGGAATATTCTTGAGGCAGAACCTTCCTGAGCCAATTCATCCGCCAGCTCATTCCCCTCAAATCCACAATGCCCCGAAATCCAAATTAGAGTCATTTCGGTGAGAAGGCACAGAAGGTTCAGTGCATGTCTGCATTCTTTTACTAGCCGAAAGGCAATAGTGAAAGGGACAACTATGCTCGTAAATGGAAATGCGACTTAAAATGCCCACGGAGGACACTAATGAGCACGCGTTTCCAATAGCGAAGACCTTCGCCTGACAAACGCTAGAGTCGGATGGAAATCTGTGATAGCGATCCCAATTACACTCGACATACAAAACACCAGACCCAACATCCATCTTGGAATCATCCGTATAGACGACCCTGGTGCCAAAATTCTGTAGAAGGTTCCCACGATTTCATTCCGACCTGGACGGAATTCTCATCTCGAAAAGCCTATCGAAGTCAAGTTTGGGAATATCAGGGGCAACAACAAAACACCTGTTGGCTTTACAAAAGTTGTATTCGTTTAAACGAAAACATGAGTCAACTGATAGTGCCGCATTTGGGGCTTTAATGGCACCATTAGCCGTAAATTTTTGTTTTTTATTCCTTTCTTAGTTGAAACTTTACTGTGCGGGCTTCTTGGAGTTGATTGCTGTTGGGTTATTTAGTAGTTTAGGTGTAATACTGGTCATTGAATAATCAATCGAAAGAAACCGATTTCCTTTCGGTTGGTATTTTTCTACACGTTTTCCATTTGTAATTCAGAATGTGTCGATTTTAATTCAGAAAGCGTCAATTGTAATACAGATAAGTCAATTTTAATTTAGAATGCGTCAATTGTAATTCAGATTTGACAACTTTAATTCATTCATTCATTGTAATTCAGATCTGTCATTCTGACTTACAAGTGGAAAAGGTGTAGTAGGACCTTTGTTTTTTCAGATATGATATTAGTAAGTTTTAATCAAATGTCAACAAACATTACTTTATTTTTCTCCGTTCCCCTCATATTTTCCTAGACCAGCATAATGTACTACATGAGTTGGGGTCATCCCCTGAGTGCTGGTCTCAATCTGAAAGAGAAAAAACGAAAAAAGCAGCAATCCGTGGGGGCATATAGGAAAATGAGTATTTAGGTGAATATCCAGTGATTCGTCCGAACAATCTGACCATAATAGATCGTCCCTCCTAATAGCCCATATCCATAATCTTACGCAATCTGCCAGTGTCCTTGATCTTTTTCATACCTCTCCACGAGTTTCTCTTACATAATAAGATGTGCGTCACTATAAAGTGTAACACCCATTTTTCTTAATAACTTTTTTCACCTTTAATCAAAATTATTTTTCTTAATCACAATATCTTTGAAAAATGTGTCAGATTTTAAAATGTATCAGTTTGTCAAATTTGACTTGTTAGTTAGTTCACAATGGATAATCAAAGACAAGTGCATACAAAAATTATTCAAATAATTAAAAAAAAAACCATATTGGAGTTACACAAAAGTTGCTAGGGAAGTGCACGTGACCAGGCAATGTGTTTCCAAAGTGGTCAAAAAGTTCAACAAAGACCTAAAAATTGAAAGAAAGCCTGGAACAGGTAAAGCAAAACTGGTAACGAACGACGCGAAAGCCAAAAAGGTTGAGAAGCTTTTGCTGGCTCTTCCAAACATTTCTGGTCGCGAAGTGGCCCGGCGCGTGCAATGTTCGGAAAGTTTTGTGCGCCGAGTTAAAGCTAAAGCTGGCCTTAAAACATTTAAAGTCCAAAAAGTTCCGGATAGAAATGTTAAGAAGAATATTGAAGCAAAAAAAAGAGCAAAACTCCTCAAAAAAGAATTTTTTCAAAAGTTCGAATTTTGTGTAATGAATGATGAAACTTACGTTTTTGCAGACTTTGCGCAGCTTCCTGGCCAAGAGTTTTATGTAGCGGATAGTAGAGGCAATGTTTCTGAAGAGTTCCGAACTAAAAAACTATCAAAATTTCCCAAAATGTTCCTAGTTTGGCAGGCTATTTGTAGCTGCGGCAACAGAAGTGCATCGTTTGTTACATTGGGATCAATAAACTCAGATATTTATATCAAAGAGTGTCTTCAAAAGAGGTTGCTCCCATTTCGAAGACAGCACAACATATCAACATTCTTCTGGCCAGATTTGGCAACATGTCACTACAGTAAAAGCGCAATAGACTGGTATAATAAAAATAATGTTATTTTTGTTCCAAAAGAGGCTAACCCACCAAACTGCCCAGAGCTGCGGCCTATGGAAAGATATTGGGCTCTGGTCAAAAGAGAACTAAAGAAGAGTACATCTGTTCCCAAAACCATTACTAGTTTTCGATATAAATGGACAGCTGGTACCAAAAAAATCACCGAAAACACTATAACATTGCTTATGGATGGCATAATGAATAAAATAAAAAAATTTATAAAATTAAATTAATTTTTAAATAAAATAATACAGAATATAAATCTGTAATAAAAATGCAAAATAAAACTGTTTTATTTTTAACTCTAGCTTACTCCAGTCAGATTTTATTTGACTTTTGATGTGTTACAGTTTATAGTGACGCACATCTTATTCTCTTAGAGGGGTAGACCATCTTCATAATAGGATCTCATGTGTATTTTCGTTATGAAACCAGAAACGAAGATAAGTTCAGGTAACTTGTATTCAACAGGTTACTTCCAATTAACTATATCTGAGGTATTCGCATGTCCGTAGTTTCTATACTCCATATATTCCATGCTGCCGTGCCGTCTTTGCTGCCACTTGTTCCGGCATCAAAAGACATAGTAGACGTCAAAAATTTTTCTCTCCGCAACAAGATTTTCTATTAATCATAAAAATATATAAGTTAAACAAGAGCGAATCCTTGTTTCAAAAAATTTAACGGTCAGGCCGCCCATGGGGTCTGACCGGACTTTTACCTGATCAATTAAACACAAGCGAGTTTTAAGTTTTACTTCTGATTTATTTCAGTCCTAGAATTGGAATGACAAAATTATAAAAAGAACTGAATAAAATTAATAATTGTTAAAAGCTTAATAAAGTACAAAATGCTTAGGTTAACTTAAATTAATGGGAACGTTTAGTATTCCATGTTCCCATGCATTCGTAATTAATATTTCACAATCTGGGTTTCGTATTACAGAACACTTGCCAGTAATATTTGCTTTGCTTGCAATCTGTAATATGCGCGTGTACGAGGTGAGTCAATGTAATGACGGTTGGTTAAAGTGTTGTACGTTAACTTATATAACCTGATTCTTTTATCTTCTATTTTTGATCTGTTTATAAATAAAAGTGTTAAGAATTTAAATAATTTAAACAATGTACAATAAACCTCGTCGAATTAATAATAAAGCAAAAAACCTGTGTGGTCAATGTAGAATGGAGGTTAAAGAAGACGATGATTACATACAGTGCAATAAGTGCGCCAAAATATTACATGCTTTATGTACGAACTTGAATAAACGTCAATATGAAAGTTTCCTGACGAATGAGAGAGAGAAATTTATCTGCAGTCTCTGTGAAGAAAGTGGTTGCACAGTGAAAGACGAATTAAATCACATAAGAAAACAATTGAACAAACTTGATCGGTTGTCTGACCAACAAGACACGATGAATTTCATGTCAAAACAATATGACGAAATTTTAGGAGAAGTTTTAGATAATAAAAAGAAAATTGAAACAATGCAAAAGGAGAATCGTTTGTTAAAAAATGAAATTAAAGACTTAAAGGTTCTATTAAATATTTAAATGATGAGCTTGTTAAGAAAGATTGTCTTATAAGTGGAGTTATTGTAAGAGATGGTGCAACAGCAGTTGACACACTTATGGCCATTTCTAAAGGAGTAGGTGTAGAGTTAATGGAAAGCGATATTAATGCTGCATATTTTATTAAGACAAGCGATACTTCAACTACAAAATCTACTACTGCTGCTAAAAAACGTTCTATGGTAGTAAAGTTTGAGTCCAAAAAATCTAAAGATAAATTAATGTTGGCCAAGCCAAAACTTAAGGAAAGTCAGCAAACAAAATCCGTTTATATTAATGATGTCCTTAGCAGAGAAACACTTACAGCCAGGCCCACGATATCGAATCGTGTAGTTTTAAGCGACAAACAGCTGATTTGCGGCACACTAATTTTTGTGTCGCCAAAAATAAATGCGATTGGTAACACAAAATTTTTTTACACACATATACATAAATAAACAAAATGGTAAACAGTTTGTTTACTACATTTCTGTCAAGTTAAACTAGCACACGGTTGCATTATTTACTGTACAATTTAAGCATTTCAGCGCTTTTTTCGTGTATATTCGCGATTATTTTTTGATATGTAGATATAGCAGCTTTGTTGTTTATTTGCATTACGTTGGTAACGTAAAGCAAAGCGAACGATAAAGTGACAATTAGTGGGCCGCAGTTTTGATTCACAGTGAGTGACTGAGTTTCTTTCGCTTAAGTTTTCTTTCGATATCGTGGGCTGTTAATGTTTTTAAATATGCCAAAGCTTTAAAATCAACTGGTTATGAAGTGGTATATACATACAATGGTAGAGTTTATGCAAAGAGAAGTAAACTGTCTAGACCGAAACTAATAAGAAATGAAGAAGAAGTAGATGATATGTTAATGAATGCTACAACAAATAAAGTGTCGGAACATAGCTCTAACTTACAACCATCAGCTACGGTTGTAGACTCTGATATAGGAGATAACGGTTACTATATGCAACCTGTTTAGAAATATAAGTTTAAGGCAAGCCTTTTTGTATTATTAATTTCCCTTCCTTATATTTTTTATGACTAATAATCAACATTTTATAAGTATTCATGAATTCAATAATCATTATAATACAAGTAATTCGAAATTTTTAAATATTGTCAGTGTAAACATGAGAAGCATTTCTGCAATTGAGAAATTTAATAAATTTAAAACGATAATTTCTGATTTTAAGAAACTACCCAACATCATTACTGTACAAGAAACTTGGTTTTTTTCTTGTTCAAACTTATAACATTCCTGGGTATAATGTGGTGCATTGCTGTAGAAACGATAATTATGGAGGTACTTAAGTTTATATTCAAGGAAACTTACAATACAAAGTTGAAGAGTGTCTAAGTAGTGATTTTGTTGAAATTATAATTATAACGCTAGAAAATTACAAGATTAATGGAAAGCCTTAAAAATTTACTTCGTTCTACAGGTCACAGAAATGTAACCTTAAAAAATTTTTAAGTTGTATTGAAACTGTGTGTAGGAAGTATGGACGTTTTCCTAATTTTGTTGTTGGTGATTCAAATGTGGATATCTTACACAAAACATCGTCTGACAAGCTAATTAATGCGTTATCTAGCTACAACTGTTTAAATTGTCATACCCTGGTAACAAGACCTGATTCTGGAACATCCATTGATAACATGTATAGTAATATTATGGAAACTATTTTTATTGATACCATCACCTGCTCCTAACTGACCACAATTTGATTTTCTGTAAGATTAAAAAAAAAAATACTTCCAGTCACGAATTTGCCGAAAATATTAGGAAAGTTTGTAATTATGCAATTGCTAAAGAAAGTCTTCTTAATTCTTTGCTCAATTTTTAAGCAACTGGTAATCCTTCTATAGATACTTCGACTATAATTAGATATATTTCAAATGCAGCTAAAAATTCTACTGTGGAAAAGCGTGAAATAAGGCACATTAAAAATGAAATAACCCCTTGGATAAATAATAAATAAATATAGTCTGTTAAAACAAAGGAAAAAATGCAAGAGTGGTGACCTTGAAGCAAGGATAAAACGAATAAGTAATTTGATACGGAATGCTTGTAAGGTATCTATGAATAATTATTATTATGACAACTTAAATAAGATTCATCAGGAGCCAAAAAAATGTTTGAAATTTTTAAAGGAAAATCTAGGTAGGAAATTAAAAAGTCAAATTAATATTAAAAATTCAAATGGAGATTTTATAACTGAAAATAAAGAAAAATGTGATTTGCTTAATAAATACTTTCTGGAAATTCCAAAAACACTAAAGCGACAAATAGAACAGTTACCAGGTGACAACTGCAATGGGCTAAGAACATTGAGTATAAGTCAGAAATCTTTTGACTTCTCTTATACAACTGATTTAGAGATTTCTGGAACAATTTCTAAACTTGATTTAACGAAAAGTTGTGGATATGACGGAATTTCACCTAGAATGATTTTTGAGTGTAAAGATGATGTGTCTCCCCTTTTGTCCAAGATTTTTAATAGTATGATTGATTGTTCAGTGTATCCATATGACTTAAAACTTGCAAAAATTATACCAATACCAAAACACGACCATGCTACTGAAGTTGATAAGTTTCGACCCATTGCGTTACTGCCTTTAATTGATACAATTTTCGAAAAAATATTATGCCAACAACTGATGTCATATTTGGATGAAAACAACTTGTTATACCCATATCAATATGGTTTTAAGAAGGGGTGTGGTACGGAGGAAGCGGTAGTAAATGTTGTAAACAATATTTTGCCAAGGTCTAGACGACGGTTTTAGAGGTGTGGGTGGAGTTATTTATGATTTTTCGAAAGCTTTCGACCTGGTAGATCACAAGATCTTAATAAATAAGCTTCACTACTATGGACTTAATGTGCGTGCAGTGACATTGTTGAAATCTTACCTAACGTTTAGAAGACAATATGTTGAAATTAACAATTGCAAAAGCTACATTGGTGTTGTTGACAGTGGAGTCCCACAAGGCAGTGTTTTAGGCCCATTACTCTTTACAATTTACATTAACGACATAATGAATCTGGAATTATTTGGTAAACTATTTATATACGCTGATGATATATGTCTTTTATATCCATACAAACATGAGATTGCGTTAAAGGTACATATGGAACGAGATTCAGCTTTAATAACAGAGTTTGCAAGATTAAACAAATTGGTCATAAATGCTGACAAAACTAAATTAATAAGATTCAAATCTTTTTCTGACAACCTTAACTTCAGTTTTTTTGTGAATGGAATAGAAGTTTTTGAAGTCTTTCACACGAAATACTTAGGTGTGTATCTACAAAGTAACTTGTCGTGGGAAACACATATTCAAAACCTCAAATCTAAAATTGGGTCAGCTATCGGATTAATTTATAAATTTAAGAATAAATTTGATACAAATACTAAGTTACTTTTATACTATGATTCACAGTCATCTCAATTACCTGCCAATTATATATGGTTACAAAAAAAGCAATGAACTTAAATCATTACAAAGAATTCAAAACAAGGCATTAAAAACAGTTTTTAGTCTTCCACGTATGTATTCTACGGTATGCCTTTATAAAAATGTTGCTAAAACAGTACTACTTGTACATGGTTTATACAAAATGAAATTATTGATGCATGTCTTTAAGTCATTACATAATATTGGCTATCACACTATAAATTATAGCCAAAATCAAACGTTATTTAATACAAGGAATAATATGAATCTTCTACTTCTTTTGTAATTTTTAGCTGAAATTCAATCTGATTTTATTCTCTTTCTTTTTTTATTATTTATTAATATTAATTAAATTTTTAATTTTTTTTTTTACTAAACTTAATTTGAATTATTTCTGTTTATATGTAACTTTGCCAACTTGCCTCAATAATGTCTAAGAGACGCGAATAAATAACGAAAAAAGAAAAAAACGAAAGTCTGGTTGTAACCAATTTACATACATACACACATAATTGGCCATTACAACCCTGTGTGGGGTTACGGCCTAGCTTCTCGTAGCACTCATGTTGTGTGTGTTAATTTTTATCCATGAGTACCGGGACCTACAGTTTAAAGTCGACTCCGAACGACAGATTTGAGAAGCTTTTTCATGGCAATTAATTACTCTCAGAGCTTTTGCCAGAAGACTGCTGAGAGACAGTTGTCGAAAAAACAATTTTTTCATATTTCCTTTTTTGTTCAAGATGTCAAAGCTGAGGTTTGAATCCGGCGTTATCGTCTTAGTAAGCCAACACACTAATCACTAGACCACAGCGACTAACCAGTTTAGGATGTCAAATAAAGCACCCGTTATTTTGATAGCTACCATTCTCATAATACGTTCAAATCGGGTTCGATGGTTTTCTTTCCGTAAAGAAAGCGGTCCCGTAGAAAAGAATTCCTAAATTACAGAGTCGAATAGCCTGCAAACGTCCCTTGGGTTCAAACTAAAGGTCTGCATAAATGTATTTGACTTAAAAAAATTCATATATCCGAACAAGCAAGTGCACTTATTCTAAGTATAACTGGAGAAATGAACTGAACAATTGTAATTAAAGGAGAAATGATGTCCGTGAAGGAATAGTACACTAGCCAAACTGAACAAAGTCAAAAACAATTATTCAGTTTGGCTAGTGTAATATTCGCTTGCTGGGCGAAAAAATTTTATTTTGGTTTCTCTACATCACAATTGTGTGCGAACAAAACGAATAATAAAAAAAGAGAGAAAAACGAAATGATTTTCATATAAATAACAATTTCACAATGTCGAATTCAGTCACTTGCCTTTTTGCATTCGTTTAATACAAAACACGAAATAGTTGTATATACGTATAATCACACACTGTACAGTAGATGCACACAAACATATTGAAGCCAACAAAATTATGCCGATTCCAGTATAACAAATTCTCATGCGTACTTCTTTTTTTTACAATACAAAAGCACACACAAATACACAAACTTTTTTGTTTTGCTTTTATGTCGAGATTTTTTATATCCATTAGGCTGCCCATACACGTAACAATTACAATATGAAACTGACAAAATCATAATAAGATTTGCTTAGAAGATCGATTAATATGCGTTAAACGTTGGATGACAGCTGGAAGATTATTTGTAACGGTCCACCATTTCCTTGAATTACATTGAAAGTCTGTACAATTCCATTTCGAATCGAATTTTCAAGGTGATTTCAAATAAGGGCGGAACCACACATTATTAATTTTATTTAATAGTTTTCAAAATATCATAAACTGGCAATAAAAAGCATTCTTTTTGCTTAACCCATTGACGCCCAAATGAAAACCAAGAACAATTTTTAAAATTCAATATTTATTACTAGATTTAAACAACATTTTCTTCAGTACAGTAAGAGAAAAAAACAAAACAAAAATTCTGAGCTGTGTTTTTTCAGGTGTATTAAGCTTAGTACAGCAGCACTTAATATGCTATAGCTCAAGAAATTCTATACGAACTAAACCGTTTTATATTGCTTTTATTAGAATGTGATATTATCAAGTAAATATACTGCTATTTAATGTTCTTCAAAGTTAACTGATATAAAATAAACTACATAACCATTCACAATCTCACAAGCCAAAATAGAGATTCCCATAATTGATATTTTTCAACTAGGATGTACAACAGCTACGTGGATGTTGCATGTACTCTTATTGACTGATAAAAAGCGTTTCCGAGTAAAAAAATAAAATAAATTTTATAATTTTTACTTGAACTTTAAGTTGTGTACTATATATAGTACAGCGGCCGGAAATGGGTTAAAAAACTAAATATATTGAAATTATCGCAAATAGCGCTATTCTGATGACCAATTTTTGGTTACTCTTTTCAATATACTTTTTCCAAAAATTAAAAATAAAATAGTAACTTCAACATTACAGTAGCAATTATTGTTTTATTTTAAGAAGAATTGGTAGAAGTCAAATACAAAAAAATTGCAAGTCCATAGCACAAGTAGTTTAGGTAGTATTTAACATTAACGGAGAGTGTAAAGAGGGGCGCTAACCTGATGACGCGCAGTGTATCTCGGTAAGGCAGAAAAATATTTTATTAAATAAATCGACTTTTAAATTGTATTGCTTTTTGAGTTTTCCATTTACAATACACTGCATAATTATTTGGAAAATTGTAAAATTTATCTCAAAAATATAATGTATGCAAAGTTAAAAATTAATTTTATTATATCGGGTTTTTCAATAAGAGCGCTAAAAAAGTTTTTTTAAATAAAACAAAAACGGTTTTGGATATAAATGAAATTCTTTATTCCTGTAAAAGTACGTTCGATGCCATTATGTATGGAACTTGATTTCTTTTACATGGCCACCACGGGCACGCTTGCAGAAGTCCAGACGCTGAACCCAATTTTCGACGGTCATCAAGCATAAATCGGCCGATACTGCTGCAATTTCACGTTCGATATTCGTACGAAGTTCATTAATCGTCGCTGGCAAATTGGCACATACCATAGACTTGACGTAGCCCCACAGGAAATAGTCTAACGGCGCACGACCGAGGCGGCCAATCGACTGGATCATTTCGTGAGATAAGACGTTCTCCAAACTTGGTTTCCAATAAATGGATTGTGACATTCGCTGTGTGGCATGTGGCGCCGTCCTCCATATGCCATGTCCTCCAAGTCCATATCATCCAATTGGGGCCACAAATATTCGGTTATCATGAACGGTAGCGATTCCCATTCACATCAACGTGCCGGTCTGGATCATCAAGGAAGAAGTACGGCCCAATGACGCCGTCGGCCCATAAACCTCACCAAACCGTAATTTTTTCAGGATGCAATTATGACTCATGGAGTACGTGTTGTTGCCTGACCAATAACGCATATTTTGTTTATTGACGAAGCCATTCAGCCAGAAAAGAGCCTCATCGCTGAAGATGATTTTTCGATGAAAATTCGAATCATTTTCAAGTTGTTGCTTAGCCCAATTCACGAACATACGACGCTTCTGGTGGTCGAGCGGCTTTAGTTCTTGCGTCAATTTGATCTTTTTGCAAAATTCGCAACAACGACGTCACAGAGATGCCCAACGCTTGAGAACGACGTGTGAGAAAAACATATGGGCTTTCTTTAACTAAAGCGTCAGCGGCAGCAATATTCTCGACACTACGGGCACTTCTTTGTCTCATTGGCACGAGAATATATTTTACTGTGCCTGTGGATTCAAATTTTTCCACTCTCAATTGTTAATCTTCTAGGACGACTATGACGACCAGAAATTGGACGTAGCGCTCTTAAAGTTGAGGCCACTGACTCCGAATTTCGGTAGTAAATTTTAATTATGTTGGCTCGTATATCTTTCCATCATGTCAAATGTCAAAAGAGCGGCAATATGGCGTCGTTTGCTGTCCCTGTCGCTCTACTTTTGTAGCGTCCCTGTTGAAAAACCCTGTATTTACATCATAATATGATACCTAAGGACTTTATGCATGGTTCATATGACAGTTTTTTCATTAAAAATAACTGAATTTATTATTTTTATTTAAAAAATAATTTTTTTATATCTTTCGTCAAAATTCAACTAATACGAGTATGTACTTAGCGGAGTTTTTTCTTTTTTTTTTGGCGATTCTAAGTATATTTTTATTGATTTTCTTCTTTCCTACATCAGCTCTAAAAGGCTGTGGTGCTTTTGACGTATTTAATATAACTTTTCAGATAGCCTCGTGAGTATGTATTATTCTCTCGATCATATGATGGGCGCTGTTCCATCTTGTGGGAACTTTCTGTTTCAGACTATTTCCTGTCTGTTTTTTGAAAGTCCTTAAATTTCTTATAAGCTATTGTGCTGCTTTTAAAATAAGTTACTATTCCTTTACATTTTTTCAGTAACATCGCCAGGCAATCTAGCTTTAGGCAATCCTGAACAACCAATTTTTTTGTATGCGCAAAGCCTGCTGAATGTCTTATTTGCCGCAGTTCACACGCTTTTATCATTAAGCTTGTGTTATCTGTTACAATAGCTACTATTTTTGTAGCAATAATCCAGTGTAAAAACACAGCTCACAGCGAGTCAGCAATACTTTGTGCTGAATATTTTGTTTCTGTCAGCAATTTGTATGTCAACAAAACGGCAGTGCGCAGATCAAAGTCTTTTGACCCAAATGTGTATATTACTGTTAGAAACGTCGTCCAAGGATCGGTAGTAATGTTAAGAATTTCTTACAAATTTAATTTTTTTAAGCTTTTTTGCGAATACATTTCTGAATTAACACTGTCTATTAAATTTTGTTAAAAATTGGCTTGTTACATTTTTATAAAATTTTTTTATTATTATTATCTTTATTAAGAAGTATTTAAAATACTCTAAAATTTCGGATTACCAAAGTATTACAAAAAAATTATAAAAAGAAAAAAATTTTGAAACAGAAAAAATTTTAATTACAATAATATCACATAAAGCTCTGGCTATGGTTTTTTATATAATATACAATTTTTCTTCTAAAAACGTTAGTATTCCTCTCAAGTTTAATATTGTCAGGAAGCATATTGTAGAGCTGGAGACCTTTGTGAAACAGGGACATTTGCGTTGACGTTGCGTTGTTCTCGGTATTCTAAAATTGTTCGAGTTTCTGAGATTATACGGCTGCATCTCACTCACATATCTAATTTGTTCAGTCAAGTATTCTGGTGCTTTTCCAATTTTCATTTTCTGTATGAAGATTAGTGTATTCATTTCAAGCCGTTGTTCTATATTGAGCCATTTCAGTGTATTAAGCATAACTATAATTGGCGTATAAATATTCATTTTTAAAATCGTTCGCATTGCTTTATTCTGCAATTTTTGCAGCCTCTCGATTTGCGTTATTGTGCAGCATGTATATAGAATTGTAGAACCATATTCAAAATGTGGCTTTATCATTGTATTGTAAATATTTATAGCTGTTATTATAGATATGTTATTACGTATACGTTTGAAAAACCCTATTTTTTTGCCAATTTTTCTGCAGACATATTCGACATGTTCTTTAAATTTCAGTTTTTTATCAATTATAAAGCCCAGGTACTTGATGTGTTCTACCTTTTCTATTGCCAAACCATTTATCGTGAAGACCGAATTATCTTTCATATTTATGTACATTAATTTTGTCTTGTTTTCATTTAATTTTAATTTGTTCATCTTTAGCCACTTGTTTACGTTTTCAATATCGTACATCATATTGTTTTTAAAAATTTTTTCGATATCTCCGTCTGCAAAAAGTAGGGTGTCATCAGCATACATTACTATGTTACATTTCTTCAAAATTTTCGGTAGATCGTTTATATATATAATAAACAGAAGTGTCCCTAATATTGAGCCCTGTGGAACTCCATAGTCATTATTCATGCAACTAGTGTCTATTCCATTTACCCTCACTTTTTGTTTCCTATTTGATAGGTACGACTTAAACCACTGCAATTCATGTCCTCGTATTCCATACATATACATTTTCTTTATTAAAATATCTCTATCAATCGTTTCAAACGCTTTTTTAAAATCCGAAAAGAGTGCCATAATTTTTTTATCTTTTTTCGCAAATTTCCATTTATTAACGACGTAATTTACAATGGTCTCACATGAATATTTTTTTCTAAAACCAGAGGGCTAATTCTGTCATTCGATTACAATGGAATTCTTACTCGTATGTACGAGTTTTTTACTTTTGGGATTCTATGAGTCGTTATCGAATAACATGTATCGATATTTCTAATGATGCTATTCGATAACGAATATTTGTTCGAATGCAGTCTTGCGAGTTTTTACTCGCAAACTCAAAGCCATTCGAATTAACGTTTTCCTATATACATACATACATAAGTAAAGACAAAAAATAAACGTGTAAAGCTACGGTCACATTGGGAAAATATTTGACGAAAAAAACGTAACCACTATTTTATTAAAATATTTATGTTTTAATTTTTCATTTCTTAAAGTTTAGTTAATTATATATCCAAATATTTTTTCTTATAAAATATCGATTTTAAAAAATTTTTGAAGAAATGTTTACATAAAAAGAAATATTTTCATAATATATTTAAAAAAAATTGTGGTTACGTTTTTTTCGTCAAATATTTGCCTAATGTGACCGTAGCTTAAGTTAAATTTTTTTTAATTTCTTCAAATTATAAAATATATTTCAGGTCAAAAATAAATTATGCACAAAGAAATTCTAGGAAATTTCATGGCATAAATTACGGACTTGGCAAAGAACATATTGCCGAACACTTAGCAAGGAAAGGCAAGACTTTACCATCTTTGGGAACAAATAGCGTTAAAATTGAATGCTTCTAGTCCACCAATACGAATTTAAATAAAAATATGAATTTAAATCAATTTTCAGTTTCTACATAAATTTATTGTAATATTTTCGCGGATTTTTTTTCCAATATTTGTTGTGTTGGTTTCAGCGTCATACTCCGTTTAATTTATTATTTCTAGTGGTGTTTGATATACATTCTCGTAATGAGGAACTTTGGAGATACATAATACATATTCAAAATGCTTTTATCAAGATTTACGCGTTGCTTGGCAGACTTAAGGGATCACTGGTACTCCGCACTTTTGCCGAACAAGATTTATATTTAAATTCTCATCGGTATCGAAAGATGATGAGTAAAAAAATAATGATGGTTTCATTGTAAACTTGCTTTATTTTTTTTAATTTGATTTAATTTTTTTTTCCTTTTTTAATTTTTTTACATATGTATGTACATACAGTATTCCCCGGATAATTGCCTCGACAAAAATGTCAACATTTTTGAGCAATTATGCGTGTAAGGCATTTAAACGAATTCGGTTAAGTGCTTCTTTGAGGCAGTTAAACGAATATGTTTAATTGTCTATATACACTGCCATCAATACACATAAAAAGCAAGTAATTTTATAATTATACATATACATAAATTTGGTAGACTTTAATTGGAAGGTTGTATCAAAAAAGTAGTTTGAAAGTAAATTCAACGGACAATTTATGCCATATATAAATATAATTGAGTTAAGCTGCACTTTTTAGAAAACAATTATGTTGGGTAATTAAGCGGGGAATTTTAAATGAAATTTCTCTTTGGGGAAAATATATTTGAGGTAATTAAGCGAATAACGCAGTTAAGCGTAAGTTAATTAACCGTGAAATTTTATTAGAAAATGGTAAGAAAAAATATGGGGATTTAGAAATTGAGGTAAATAAGCGTGAAAGGCAATTAAGCGTGGGGCAGTTATCCGGGGAATACTGTACATAAGTTTTTTGTTTACTATTTCTTGAATTTTTGTCAATATTGTAAAATGACTTTTTTTGCATGTTTTACAACACTAAACAAAAATTCGATTCGTATAGTATCGAATAACAGAATTAGAAAATTGTTCGTTGTCGAAATTATTCTCTAATCGAATGTAATTTCGATCACGACTGCCAGAATTAGCCCCCAGATTGATATTTAGATAATATATTGTTCTCCTCAAAATATTTTTCTAGTTGCTGTTTTACAACCTTCTCAATAATTTTTTCACAAGTTTTTAAGTTGTTTATCGGTCTGAATTCGTCACATTTTTTAGTTTTCGATATTTTTTCTGCTGGTGTTATCAATGATTCTTTCCAGTTATCAGGAAAGACTGCATTTTTCAATGATTTATTTATTATATTCATTAAGTTTTCACCCAATACCCTCCAATTATCCAATATTATTTTTATGGATACCTTGTTAAAATCAGGTTTATTTTTAAGGTCTTTACAAATATTCTTAAGTTCCAGTAGGCTGATTGGTCGAAACTTAAATCTAGGGGTTATCACAGTTATTTGGTTAATATATTGCACTTTCTCAATCGAGTCTCTAATTTCCTTAATACTATTTACAAAATATCTGTTAAATTGTTCGGCTATGTCATGGTCTTCCTTATATTCTATATTATTAAATATCACAGATCGTATCACATTTTGATTTTTTCCTATCACTAGGTTCTTTATTTGTTTCCACAGAACAAATCTGATCTTTTGCATCATTTATTTTTTTGTTAATATATTCGTTCTTTCTATTTTTAATTTTCGTTTTGTAAATATTTCTTACAATTTTATAGTTGTTCCATGCTTCACTAGTCATTAATGTTTTAGCTCTAATGTATTTGGCAATTTTTTCATTTTTAAGTATTCTCATTTCTCTATTAAACCATTTATTGATGTTGCTCCCATCATTAATTATCCTTTTAAATGTAAATTTTTTTATTGTATTCTCTAAATTTTTGTCAATATTTTAAACCATCTCATTAACATTATTATTGTCCACATTTGTCAAAAGTCTACGGAGCTCATTACCATATGCTTGCCTATTGTATTTAAATATTTCAATTTCGTTTTTTGTTATTTGTTCATTAATATTACTTGTAATATTTATATCAATTGCTTCGTGATCAGATATTTTGTTCTCACTGTTAGTTTTTACTGATATATTCTTACTATTAGTTATAACAAAGTCTATTAAGGTTTTAGTATTCTCTGTGACTCTAGTATATTCAGTTACAATCTGTTTAAGTCCATTATCATTTAATGTTGCCTGAATTCGATTTTTGAATGAACTATCTCTACACCAATCAATATTGAAGTCACCCGCTATAATTATATCTAGTTCCGTTTCACATATGCTTTCAATCGCACTATCAAATGCATCACAAAATTCCACTTCACTGTAGCTCGGTGATCTGTATACAGCCATAATTACATATTTGTTATTTTTGTTTCTTGCCTTATATGCGCTTATCCAGTATTTTGAATCAGATATTGCTTCATATATTTTGCTTATGTTCCATGTATTCTTAAAATATATTATGACGCCACCCGTTCGTGTTGAGTTAGAAAATGACACATATTGATCGTACTTATGCAATTGATATTCTTGTTCAATATTATCCTTTGTTATATGTGTTTCAGATAGTATAATATATTCAGGTTCTTTAAGAGCTGCTATTATTTCTAATTGGCCAAAGTTATTTATTAGACCCTGAACATTTGTGTATATACCAGTAATATTCTTTGATTGTTAAACATTAAATCCCATATTTCTTTTTTTTATCTTCATTTTATTTTGATATACAGGACATTTCTTACTCATGGTACTGTGGTTTTCATCAAGTCCCAAATTAAGTTTTTCATTTGTCTTGATGCAATTTATACATTTTTGAATAGTTTCTTTGCTACATTCACTTGGCTTGTGGTTTCCATGGCATTTATGGCATGTGTCTTGATTTCGACATTCACTTATTTTATGGTTGAAACCTTTGCATTTAAAGCATCTCAATACATCGGTGCCATCAAAAACTCTACATTTTTCCCAACCTATGTTTATTATCTGGGCTAATAATACTTTATTGTATGATTCCTGATCCAATACAATCTTTGCATTATAAATTATTTTGTGATTTTTCTTAATTTCATACGTTTTAACTATTTTTATCTCAATATCTTTTAATATTTCATTTTGCTTTTTAATTTTATTAGTTAATTCATCATGTGAGTATTTAAATGTCATATCCGTTACAATAATACTCATGCGAACATCATTTGGTACTTTAATTTCATAATCTGCGCCCATTTCATTCTGTATGGCTGTTTTTATTTTCTCTCTTTCTTCATTATTTTCACTCTGAATAATTAGTGTTCCATTACTTTTGTTTTCGACGTTAGTTATTTTTAAGTTTATTGGATCTACCCTGTTATTTAAGTCGCTTTTAGTTTTCTCTATTTTCTGTTTTTCTTTTGGTTTGATAATTAATGGTAACTGTTTTTTAACCTCTGGTATAATTGTACCCTCTTTAACTGCATCAGCAAATGATCTTATTTTCTGTTTATCATTGGATTCTCTTATTACTTTTCTAATTTCATTACACAGTTTTTCATT
Organism: Metopia argyrocephala; assembly: GCA_963576795.1. Taxonomy (NCBI): domain Eukaryota; kingdom Metazoa; phylum Arthropoda; class Insecta; order Diptera; family Sarcophagidae; genus Metopia; species Metopia argyrocephala. Next base: position 73,527,935 of record OY756209.1, on the reverse strand, counting down.
GTTTTCTTCTATTTTGTTCTCATTTCCATTTTCTTTTACCACATCACTTAGTTTTTTAACCTCTTCCACATATTTTTCACATATTCTTTGCGATCTATCAATTTTTTTAAATCTATCCTCGTATCTTCTCTCAATTGCCTCCAATAACTTCTTTATTTCATTTTCATTCTCTTTTAGAGCATATTTAAATTCGTTTTTGCATTCCGTTAGATTTTGTTTATTTTTATAAACACTATCCTGAATATCTTTTAAAACCATATCAACATTATGGATATATTGAACACAGTCATCGCAAATATAACGCACGTAGTTGTTCGCCTCCAAAATTTTTGCTGAATATTGGTCAATACCCGCACATTTATTAGAACAATTGAAAACTCGTTTACATATTCCGGCGCAAGCTATTCCCGATTCCCCTCTTATAGAGTTTTTACATTTGTAACATTCAGCCATGACCATCTAGATATCACTCTCCTGGCCCTTTTCGTATTATTTTTAGTTCTTTTTCTATTTTTTTGCCTGTTCTTTCTTTGATGTTAGAATTTCTGCTTTTAAAAACTATAAATTTTTCTTTAAATACTGCAATATTACTGTAATATTTTCTTAAATCTTTCCGTTCTCACTCAAATACGTGTGTTCTCTTCAACGACTCGATATTTTTTCGTTCTTCTTTACCAAAATTTTTTCAATGTATAAGCCTTTAACAAAACGAATTTTGTATTGTATAAAAATTTTACTTATTAAACTTTTATGAAACAAAAGCATTTTTTATGAATTAGACGATTTTAACGAATGAAGATAGAAGTATATAACACGCGTCTTAAATCTTGAGCGTTTGATACTTTTAACACTTTGAAAATTGTTATTAAGTTATTCACCACAAATTTGAAGCGACGCGTTCGAATTAATTTAATATCTAAAATTTTAGGTCCTTATCTTTTTAACCTTTTCAATTAATTTTTGTTTTTGCGCGTTAGAAGAGTTGCAAACTTCCATTGTGTAACTCGCTTTACGAAAATATACTATTCCAACTTTTTTGACAGAATTATCAAACCCCTGTAATGCAGCTTATGTTTCCAGCTGGGGTATGACTCAGTCTGTCCAGGTTCGAACTTAAAGGTCTGCTTCCTTTAAATAAAACACAAAACTCCTTTCGTGTAATATAATATGAACAAAGCTTTATTAATGAAACCTTAAGCTAACTTATATACTACTTATTCTATAAAACAGGTTCACGACCTGCAGGATGGTGTTATCAGTTATGTTGTCTCTGCTTTCAGTAATACTATTGTCTCATTCTATCACTATGACTACGATGTTTGCCTCGGGATGTGCGCACAATCGCCTATGGTCTAGATAACGAGAAATATGAGAAAACAGAGGTCGGATTTATAATAATTGTTACTCTAAGATTTGGAAATATAAGGTACCACGACGGCAAGAGGTATTCGGGGGCTCTTGTCGGTTAGTACGAGTAAAAAGGAATTCGGGGGCTTTTATACTCGGCAAAATACTTAATAAACGAATGCAAAAGGAATTCGGAAGCTTTTGCATTCAGCTAGATAAAAAATAACTATTATCAAAACTACAGCCATGAAAACTACTATCATGAAACTACGATCATAAATCTACGATCCTAAAACTACGACACTAAAAGTACGACACATGTCGAATACGTCGGGGAGTAAGAATCGGGCTATTGGCCGTCGTGTACCCACCCTCGATTTCATCCATCAAACTCTGTTAACTTATACAAAAATATACTTTACTTCAATGAGAATTATATGCTCCATCATGTCATTACAATCCCATTACATGAAATATACATATTGTTATTATCATTGCACTATGGGCAAAAAAGCAATATTTTTGGCATTAATTGCAGCTTTAAAGCTAGAGACTTAAAATTTTGCATGAATTTAACTAAGACCAAAATGGAATTTAGGTTTTTTGTTTTTTTTGATTTGGACCAGGCCTTTTACCGCCCCCCCCCCCCCCCCCCCCATTAAAACATTAGGTCAGGTTTTGGCAAAAATTCGGCTTGGGTGCACCTCGGCATTTTTTATTTTCGTTATTTGAAATATATGTGAAAGAAAGCTGTTTCAAGAATCTGTAAGTTCTAAGCATCTAAAACTATTTTATTTTATTAACCCATTAGGGGCCAGTACTAATAAACTATTTCTTAATCTCACTTTTTATAAAAAACCACTTAAGTGTTTATATTTATATAGTTGAATAAAATTAAGGTTGGCTTAAACGGGATCCGTGCTGCTTACTTAATGCTTTGATATTAATGTATTGCTGCTTTCTAAAGCCATTTTCAATTCCTGTTATACTCTCGTTACTAAAAGCTTTTCTCAACAGAAATGCTGTTTGTTTTTCGTTTGATTTTTTTTCATTTGATTTCTGCGGCAAGGTCAGATGCTAACTTTCTCTTCAAACGAGGCCCTGCATCAGTATAATCTAATCCGACCTCGTTTATTGCCAGGCAAGCCCCACTCACTTATTTCAATAATTGGATGCAAGCAAACGCGATTGCATTTTGGCAAATTTAAATTTATGAAAACAATCTTGAGTAATTAACTGATGTTGCTCATCTGATAAGTTTTGTTGTGTAATATTCTCCAAAACAAATTCTTTTACACTATCTTTTTGTCGATTTTAGCTGTTCCAAACTTCAAGCAGTGTTAAATGGCAAAACTCGTATTGTTTAGGCGTATATCCAAGAAATCCCAAGGGTTTAATGCAAAACGAAAAATAAACAACAACAAAGGCAGTAAGTTAATATATTCTTTAGGAGAACAAATTCTCCTCCTTATTTGCCCAAATAAATACAAATATTTACCTTGTTGTTCTTCATAAAATAAATTCAAAACGTAGATTCTGAATACGTACGTAAGTACACTTTATTGAACACTCTTGTTGTTTTGAAAGTTACAAAGCGATTGATTTTTAATATACATATATATATATATAAGAAGGTGGAAGACAATCTTTAAACACCGTTAGCGGTTCTCTTTGCTGAATAAATTTCCAGCAAAGCTATAGTTATAAATTTACCATGAATATTAAGTGCAAGTCAGTTATTATTTAAACACAAACCGTGTGTTTAAACACGTATGAAACTACAAAATTAAGTTTTTTCCCAAAAGGAACAAAAAGGAGCAAAAAGTGGTAATGGTGTTTGATAATAAACAGATTTATTAATAACTTTTTTTAGAAACATTGCAAATATCTTTCTATACACAGAAGTTATATTCCACACAATACACGTATATTTGGTAGTTTCGACCTATAATAACACACTAAGAACACACTGAGTTACTAGACAATAACACATAACTATTTTTTAAACTATATCAAAAATTGTTTTACATACCTTGTCTAACTTCTTCCATATTTAAACTTTTTCACAGTCTTTAAAATTAATGTTTTACTCACGATCAAAGTTTGTAAAAATTTCGCGCGCATTTTCTGTTCATAATGCGACCATGAAACATCTGACTTTTTTCTTTCATAAAATAACAGGGTGCAACATAAAAATTATAAAAAAAACGTTTATATAACCGTCAGAGTATACCAATTCAAAAAACCCAAGCAGATTTTAAATTTAAAAAAAAAAAAAAAAAATTGAATTTATGCCAAAAATAGCAACATTTTACCCTTAGTGCATTGGTATTATTATTAATTTTCCAATTCCTCTTTGTGCGGTGTCCGTAGGTTTGATCGTCATACTGCTGTTTATGCTTGTAATAACTAGATTTGTTGTTGTTGTTTATTACATTTACTCGATAGCAGCAGTGTATGTTTATTTTATATGTTTATATTTATTATACTTTTGTAACGCCACGTTACACCACTAACATTCAAAACGTGTGGTATGTACTTTAATCTTAAGGAATTTATACTTAATATAGATCTGCATGAATGTTTTGCTTTTTTGCCAATTGAGAATGATTCGAGAAGTGAACTCTATTTGAGAGTAAATTGAAGCATCGAAATAAATATTCATTCTATTCCTTATACAGGCAACCAGGGTTACCTTTGACAATTTTTAAAAAGGGTCTGAAAAAGGGTATTTGGTAAGAAAAAGGGTCTCAAAAAGGGTATTTGAAAGAAAAAAAGGGTCAACTATTTTTTTTAACAAAAAACTCTTTAATAATATAATAACTTTATTGACTTCTTTTTAAAAATAATAATAAATCCCTTATTTTCGAGCTTAAGGTCATTGTATATTAATAGTAAAAAAGAAATTAAATATTTGTACTTTACATTTAAAAAAAATTTTTTTTAATAAGAATTGCTTTTTACGTACAAAGGAATACGTACTGTATTTTAAAATAAAATTTGCTTTGCAATTTTTAAATTGGCCAATTGTTTAGCAGTTTTAGAGTGTGTATTTAGTATTTGCTTACATATAATACAAATGGGCTTCTTTTTTCTACGTCCAGATTAACCCATTTAAATTCCCTTTCCCACTGAAACGAATATTTCCGAATAATTTTCTTCTTTTCTCCTGCTTTTTTTGCAGTAATTAACCCATTTGATGATGAACTAATATCCAAATCGGAGCTTACGTCATTGGGTTAAATTTCATGCATGTTGTTTGATGAAGTTGGCTGTTCATCTTGTTTTTTCAACTTTACAACAAACCTAACATTTAACAATAAGAAAATTACATAAGAAAATTGGAAAAAAAAATACTTATTTGTTAATGTTTGTAAACAATTTATTTTCGTTACAAATTTTTTTCAGTTTTAGCTTTTTTATAATTTTTGTTTTTTTTTTTTTGTAATTTTAGTCTTTTTAATGAAAAATTTTTATTTTTGCACACAACCCTTTCACATTAAATTTGAAATTTATGTATTATAATTCTAATAATATACAGGCATGCGTGTAAAAGCTGTTTACTGTGATATGCTCTGTATACAAAAAACGGCTTGTTTTGCGAACAATTGATTTATTTACCATCGCTAAAATATACTCGTACATAAGCTATCAAAAAGACTAGAAAGTGACACGAATTGCTTGAAAATTATACAAAAGGGTAAATTAAAGAAGGGGTCACAAAAAGTGGCAGAGCCTCCAAAAAAGGGTCAAATTGATACTTTCGGGTCACAAGGGTAACGCTGCAGGCAACGAAACGAAACTAAACGAACAGCTTCAATTAACGAATAGAATACAATAAATCTAAATTTACTCTCATAATTCTCTTATGATGACATTCGAATTATTCGAATGTCTTGAATTTCTTTCGTGAATGAAAGTATGTATTGAAGTAAATGCGATAGTTTGTAGTAGATACAAACAAGCGAATAAAAACAAACAAATTGAAATCTAGCAGGAAGAATAGTCTGTGTATATTAAAGCATTTAAAGACAAATATGTAATATATTTATACCAGTGGTCTTCACCAGTATTACTCAGGTAAATAAATTGTTCGGATATTTTTTTAGTTTTTCTTACTCTCTTCGTGAATATTACAACCAGGGTTGCTTAATTCCACAAAAATTCTGGCAAACAGCTTCTTAAAATATACCAAAACTACCCGTATCGTTAATTCTTATTATATTAGTTTAAAATTAAATGTACTGTACTTTATTAACAGATATCACTTTTAGAATTTCTGGAAACCAGTTTTTGTGTTATTTTCCTATGAAAAACTTAATTAATTATAAAAAAATTTGCAATGTTAAAAATCTTTCATAAAAAGAAATCCATACGCTTTGTTTTCATCATGCTAAACGACAACCACAATTATTACAAAAACATGTGTGTGAGACAAAAATTGCGTATGTGTTCATGTTTTATTAGTTTTCAAGAGAGCTAAATTTGTTTGTCAGACACTGAGAAGTTATGATAATAAGCAACATGAACTTATTAATGTTTATATTTCTTTTAACTACATTTCAATTTGTTAATAGCATTTACAAACAATTTATTTTATGAATAATTTTAATAAATTAGTTTAAATTTTAAAATTAAAGGTTTTTAAAACGAAAATTTTCACAAATTTCATTCAAGTTGTTAAAAACAATACAAATGAAGAAACCAATCTCATCTCTCAGTGCATTTTTGTGTGACTCTCTTTGTGAAGACCACTGATTTATACTTATTATAAGTTTTTGTAAATATGTATGTATGTATGTATTTTTAAAAATTAAGCCAAAAATATAAAGAAAATAAAAAAAATAACATAACAAATTATTCAGTTTATTACTTTTATTATTCAGTTGTTTAGTACTTATAATACCCGTGCAAGAAATTCTTTTCTATCATATTATAAACAAGACATTCCATTCACTCCATTCATTCCATTCTTACTCTCATGTTTCATGTCTCTCATGTCTCCATACTCTTTTGTCTTCATTCTCTCATTATTAGCATTCTAACGACAACAACCACTTTTTGTGTTTGTTTTATTCGTTTCGCTTTTACGAATTAGAGTTGGAAGCATATTTGAAAATTTGAGAATGTGTTGAAGATCGCTTCAAACATACCCGTGCAGACCTTTAATACTTAATATACATACATATGTATGTATATCCAAAAGCTTTTTTGTTTCTTCTCAAATTCTTAATTAATTTTATTAAAAATCAACAATTATAAATGCATAAAATCGCATTATTTTTATAGCAATATATACAATTTTTTTTTCTGGTAAAGTGTTCATTTACATACATACATAACTGGCCTTTACAACCCTGTGTCAGGATTACGGTCTGCAGCACTCATGTTGTGTGTGACAATTTTTATCCATGAGTACTGGGACCTACAGTTTAAAGTCGACTCCGAACGACAGATTTGAGAAGCTTTTTCATGGCAATTAATTACTGCTGAGAGGTAGTCGCCGAAAGAAATAATTTTTTCATATTTCTTTTTTTTTAAAGATGTCGGAGCTGAGAGTGTTCATTTACTTTTTAGTAATTTTGAGAGCAATTGTATAGCAAAAAAGGAAAATTAAATTAAAATAGATTTAAAAATATAATAAACTTAAATTAACGAACATAAAAGGTTAAAATTAAACTAAAATATAAAATTGTGAAACAAATAAAAAATAAAACTGAAGACAAATAAAATATAAAATAAAAATATTTGTTTGATATACAAAATTGAAATTAACCGCGTTTTCATTAAGGTTTCACCCTAAACCTGTTACAGTCGACTTATAGAAAAGTCGAGTATTTTTCTTAAAATCGAGTTAATTTCTGACTAAAAATTTTTGTTTTATTTGTCTGCGAATATTAAGTTTTAGATGAAATTTTCTACTAAATTTCTATGCTTTTAATGTATATTTGTCGATTTTTTTAAAATTGTAACAAAATACATAAAATGTCTTTATTATATTCCGTTAATTATTGTCTAACATTTCTTTAATAATTGGGTGCTTTTAATCATTAGGTTTGGAGCTTGGTGTTGCTGAAAACACTCTTATGAAAATAATATGTGAGACGACTGGACGTAAACTTGATTTTATAAAATCACAAACTTATGTCACTGGAGATTTAGGAATAGTAGCGGAACAATCAAGAATGGCTCAAAGAATGATGTTTAAGCCAGCACCTCTGACTGTAAATGGAGTTTTTAAAAAGCTGAAAGAAATAGCTAAAACTACTGGTAAAAATAAACTAACACCTATTAGGGATATGTTTATTGCTTGTCGTAGCTCTGAAGCACGATTTTTAATTAGATCGCTAATAGGGAAACTTCGTATCGGTATTGCTGAACAAAGTCTACTTAATGCTTTATCAACTGGTATTATGAAAGCCAATTATATGGACACAATAAAAAAAATTAATGATGATACTTTGAAATCAAAAATAGATGAGGTTGCACTGATTTTAAAATCTACACAGTGGTAAGTAGTATTATGATATATAATAGCAGTAATCATCCTTCGTTTCCAAGACTTGAAAATGTAGCAAACTATATCATCAAAATGCTAGGCAGATACGCTAGATTTGCAATCGCTAATATTAAAGTTAAAAAAATTTACAGCGAAATAGATTTTACTAAAAATAGTTTTTGTAGTTTTATAAAACCGTCTGATATTTTAGTGTAACAATTTTATATTCTCACCTCGGAATTAGTGTGTTTTACAAATATAACGTGGGGGCAACGTTAGTAGTTTTCATACATAGATCTGTCTATAGATTGTACGGCAACAGTCATTGTATGCGGCCGGAAGCGGTTGCTAGCTGTATGTAATTCAACAGTTATTTACGTACGTTTCAGACGATCTAATTGATAAATTCGCTATTTATTTTGATTGTGAAAAATGTTTCTTCTTTATTAGACACCAGTACCGGGATTCAGTAACTTTTAACAATACGATATTCGCAAAAGAAGTCGACAGTTTTTATTGTTTGCAGTAACGATTATGTGATTCACTAAGTACGTTTTGTCGACAGTCTACAACTGTAGTTTTCTTTATGTTTAAATTGCAATAATTTGGCAGCACTGTATAAAATCAGTCAGTTTTTGGGTAGAAAGTTAGCAAAGCTATAAACCTCTAGTTTCTTTGGGTATACAAACACACAAAAATGGTTCTCAAACAAACTAGTTAATAGCCTAGGCACATCTCTCTACAAAATTTCAATATAAAAAAATTACGATCTTCCAACTGAATAAACAGCATAAAAATTTTTGGCGTTAGTTTACGACAACAGCCATCGTAAACAAAAAATAATGAATAGCAATATCGACAATTCTGTTGTTTACTGTTGAAAACAATGCGATTATCGTAAAAATATGTTACTGAATCGCACCACTGATGCAGGTATGATGAAGATTGGTGAATTGAATCACTAGGTAGAAAAATGTCCAAAGGCAGATATTTATACGTTTTAGTCTCACCATGCCAAATTGTTTACTGGTTGAATATTGTTCATGGTTTCAAGTTAATCTTACAGATTCTGCTGGAATAATGTTGTTCATCAATATCGGCCATGACATAATATTGCAGTTTTTAACGCGTATGCCATTTCATATTATGTATTAATTTCAGACCTAGCAAAATTGCAATATGGTATTGTATAGGACTTGTATTTTTCAAATTTCTTAAAGTCATTTCTTTTAATATAAGTCCCGATTATCGTTCACAACATCTGAATGTTGTGTTGTATTGGCTACAACATATACAAACAAATGTTGTAAACAACATTCAAAGTATATGGTACAACACATAGGTGTTGTAAATCATAATCTTAATTTTAGATATACAACATCAAATTTACAACTGTTGTGAACCATAATCGGGACCATAATTCGTTCAAGCACTATTCCCTGTTCGATTTTTTTAATTTTTGTTTTTAAACAATTCATATAAATTTTAAAATAATACAAATAAAAATTTAATATCACGATAAAAAACAATATTCAATAATAAAAAAAGAACATAAAATATAAACATTAACAAAATTTCAATAATATAATAGAGAGGTAAATAGAGAGTAAACAATAATTTCTCTCAAAAAAAGAAAAATTTACCCAAAGTAAGTAAGGGAATGCAAAAAACCAAATATTTTACCCATTCACATTGTATTGGTGTGTATATACCAATAGAAATTTAAAGTGTGATTTTTAAGAGCTATAGGAAAGTTTTTTTTTTTTTTAAACACAAATTCAGAAAAATTAATGACATCTTTATTTGAAGCGATAGTACGGTCCATATAATTTAATGTTTGTCGGCCAATTGACGGGTCCCGAACGTGAAATGAAATGTTCACCGAACTCGCCTCCCAATGTCCATTGTTACGCGTGCTGTGTGACATGTGGCAAGACGGTAACGGTTGGAATCACATGTCATGCAAGTCTAGCTCTTGCATTTTGGGCAAAAAAAAGTTGGATATCATCTCACGGTAGTGCTCACCATTCACAGTTACGTTACGATTCGCATCATCATACGGTCCAATGATGCCACAGACCTATAAACCGCACCAAACTGTGACTTTTTCTGGATGCATTGGTATCTCTTGCAATTCTTCTGGCTGGTCTTCACTCCAAATTTAGTCACAATAGCACGATTAGCCGCTTCAGTGGGTCTATTGAACTGACCATAAAATGGAAGAACCGCGCGATGAACTTTCTTAGCAGAGCACTCATTTTGATAATAAAATTCAATAATTTGCAAGCGTTGTTCGTTTGTAAGACGATTCATGGTTAAATTATAAACCAAACGGAAGATTTTTGACAGTGAAACATAACACGAAACGTGAGTCAGCTGTTTAAACTAGTGTTGCCAAAAGGATAATAGCTAAAAAATCACCCTTTATAAGTGGGGAAAAAATAGGGTGTAAATATATTTACTTAAATGTGAAGGTTCAAGGACCTGTAGAGAGTTTAGTGGTTATACATACAGTGCACTCGCGGTAACGTGAACTAATTAAAACAAAGGGAGTTCATGTTAACGAAATTGTTCACATTAGCGATTGTCAAATTTCATGAAAAAAATATCAAATTTTTATTTATAAATCTGTGTTTTACACGCTTGAGCGTGATATTCTTTTATTAATACTTATATTTTTAAAATATAAAACTAGAATTTTATTAAAATCCATTACAAAACAAAACGAGATATCAATTGAAATAAAATTACATAGCTATTAAAATTACTCATTACATTTTTTTGCATTAAAGAAATCCGTTATCTTTTTCTGCTGCTTTTTCATCACTTTCTTCGTTTTGCACAATTTCATGGATTTCAGTGGTATCATCAACTCAGGTATCATTATTCCACTCGTGAACCATTGGCAGGGTAAACTCAACCTAAAACAATGTCTTAATTGTGATTTAAAAGTTTATCGTAAAATTCTTACCTGTGGACTTAAGTCCTGAAGGAGATCGGCTGACATTTGCATTAAATAATTAATTTCTGCATCCCATTTCTCTTTTAGAACACTTATTGGAATGTTATCTTCAGGGTCCTCCTCGTTTCCAACTAAACTTAAAATATTTTTCCAGTGTTTGGCAAGAGTTTCTGTGCTGACCCGATCCCATGCGACAGATAAAAGAGTGACAGCATCTTTCAAAGTCACATTTCTCATTGATTGAAGCAAATCAGAGTTTTTAGCTGCTATCGAAGCTAACAAGCAGTTTCTGTAGTATAATTTTGTTATTTTAATCACATTTTGATCCATTGGTTGGATTAGAGGGATGACATTTGGTGGCATAAACATGGCAATTATGTTTCCATCTTCAGTTTTTAATTCTGCTTCGCTTGGATGAGAGGGAGCGTAATCGATAAGTAATAGAGCCTTCATTGGCAAGTTCTTCTTCTTTAAAAACAATTTCACCTAGTTAAAAACAAGAACTTTTAGTGATACGTATGTACATACCTTTACATAAGTCAACGAAGAATTTTCTTACCTGTGGTACAAAGGATTGATGGAACCAATGCTTAAAAATGGCGACGTCATCCAGGCCGATTTCGAATTTTTATAATCCGTAGGACAATCGAAGTTTTTAAAACTGCGTGGATTTTTGGCCTTACCAATTATCAAAAGTTTAAGTCTATGTCCACCTGATGCATTTGCGCAACACAGGAACGTTACACGTTGTTTTTTGTTTCAATTTTAGCTTAAATGGATCCACCAATTCAGGCTGCGATGAGAGTTTTTCTCCGGATACTTTAAAAAGTCTAACTCCGTACCTTTTCTTAAATCGCTGAAGCCATCCGTCAGTAGCATTGAACCCGGACTCATTTTCTTTAAGTTGGGAATGTAATTCCTTAGCTTTTTCTTTTAACATTAGACCACTTACAGGCCAATTCCGATCACGCATTCGGAGGAACCAACGGTAAAGAGATTTTTCCATAACTGGAAGTTCTGGTGATTTTAAAGTTTGTCTTTTTCCCGGTCCTTGGTATGTGTTGTTTACACAACTCAAAATTGCTTCTTTTTTCTTTTTAATACTGCATATTGTTGACTTAGCGACATTATACTTTTTTGCTAAACTAGTCACACTAGTTCTTTTTTGCAAACTATCTAAAATGTCTGCCTTTTCTTTTAACTGCAAACATTTAGATTTTTTACACTCATGCCGACTGATTCACTCACTTCACATAAGAAACTAACTTCAAATTTCTTTGCCATACAAACAAAATAATTTAGGGGATATGCACTCATTTATATAAGGGGATTCCCAAAATTTTAAAATTCGAATTTAATGAATGTATTTCAATGTTGTCTACATGCTTAGAAAACATATTGCACTGTGAAAAAAATTGTTCACGTTATAGAGCTTTCTGTGTTTGTTCACGTTACAGAGTAGTCAATGTAAAAAACATCTTGTTCACGTTAGGCGGTGTTCACGTTACCGCGAGTTTACTCTATGTACATACTCTTCCTGGTTCCAATTAAAGTGTTGATATGTAAAATTTTTAATGTATTAAAGTTAATGTATTAAAGTTAATTTTGCCTATGTCCTAAACTCATGATCAGACTAAAACTTAGATTAATCTGAATAAAATTGAAGGACAAATATTTAGCAAAATATAAACAACAAATTATTAGTATTTTTTTCATAACATTACCGGGATCTTTAAAAAAACAACAAGGATTTAATTTTTTTTCGATAAGATGTAAAATAATCAGAATTACACAAGTAAAATGTTATGTCTTAAATTCGTGTCCACTACTGTACTACACAATCTGAGAATTGGGTATGAAATGAAACGCCATAATAAAAATATTCGGGTTAATTCAAATATAATTTGTTATATTATATTATAATTTATTCCATTATTATAGTTATCTTTTACTTCAGAGACCGTCAACAATTAAAATAAACAGCCTTGTTCATTAGGGTGGCAGCAGGTTATTTTTTTAATATTAATGTTTTGCGCGCGAAATATTGTGCCACTTGGTGTAAAAATTATATGTTAAAAATTTGAGGAAGATCGGACAAATATTTCCCGTTCCCCAAAGAGATCAAAAATCAGATATTTTAAGCCCAATATTTTTAAAACGTTTTTTTAAAGAAGCTGTTTGTTTTTTTCCTGAATTTGTATAAACAATCATTGCAATTTGCAATTATTAATAATTATTAAAAAATGAAAAATTTTACCATTCAGTGCCCAGTGAGTTTTAAAGTTTAATAAATTTTCTACTGTAAAACCGTAATAATTTGCACTTTTTTTAATTATCTGGGATACGCTAACAAATTATCTATAACAATTGCCTACCGGTGTCAAAAGTTTTATTAAATTAATCAACGAATAAATACTTTACATATAAAATTAAAAAAAAAAAAATTAAAAGTAAAAAATACTCAAATACATAAAAAATAAAATATGGGACACTTTAATTATAATTAATTTGTAAGTTTTGTAAATTTGCTTCTTTTGAAAATTGTTGTCTATATCCAATTCGAGCCCAGTGTAATTAGTCGCATGAACAGTCGGTGTACCAGTCTGGATTGAACTCATTCTGTGCAAAAATTATCTGTCTGGTATTGATACCTCCAATCTTCTGCCAAAGCAAAGCTCCAAAGGCATATCATCCAGGATCGAAATAGAATCTCTGACCACGCTGTGGCACAGAATTTTTGCTTGTAGGCACTTAAATTAATGATGCTCAAGAAAAAAATATATATGTAGATGTTTTTGCGATGCATCATGAACTTACATCGATGTTTTGCGATGTATCGAATAAAAACTTCGATGTTTCCGATGTATCGAAAAAAACATATATAATTCATTAATTGAAAACCCATGGTAATAATATTTATTTACTTATTTATTTATTTATTTATACACAAAGTAATATATAACCCAATCAGGCCAATTAAACTATATTACAAGATAACAAATAGCCCTCAGTTCACAATCAGTAGATTCATATACTTAATATAAAAAATATAATAATGATAGAAAACAATTCATTGGAAAATAAAACTATGACTAGAATAAATATTAATGCAATAAAAAAGAATAAAATATTTGAAGTCCATTTTAGTTCCCAAGCAAACAGAAAAAAAAGATAAAAAAGCATGAGTTTAGCAAAAATCACTTTAGACAATCCCATCACACACTCACTAGCCAAAGACATGAACATGACAGACATACATTGATTATTAATAGTGGTATCAAGTTCTGTTAAAGTGAGAAATCAATTTGAGACGAAAAGCATTGTTCGAGTGAGAAAAAAGCCTAAATTCCAGCGGTAAACGGTTCCAATTCTCACAGTAAAAGACTTTTCAAATAGAGAAGTATTTATCAGGGGAATTACAATCTGAGTGTTCCTGGATGAATGAGAAAAATATAACTTTGAATAGAGCATTGCGGGAAAACCATTTTTAATAACTATAGAAAAAATACAAATTGCGTAATTCAGTATAGGCATTAAATGAGCATCTTAGAAAACGTTGAACAACCCAGATACGTGTTCACGTCTACGAACCCCATAGACGTAACGCACAATCATATTAACTGTACGACGCAGGGTAGCTAAAGCACCCGCATTAGACCTAGAAAAAACTTCAAGTCCGTACAGAATTTTCGGCATTAAAAAAGCATGTGCCAGTCTCGATTTAACCTGAGGTGGTAGGTATAGATTCGCAGAATAAAACCGTCTAATCAATCCTGAGACCTTGCCACTAATATGTGCAATATGTCTAATAAAGCTTAAACGACTATCCAAAAAAATACCCAGACACTTCATGCTGTCGACAAATTCCACTTTAGATGTACCAATGTTTATATCAAGAGAAGACAAAAGTAAATCAGCAATACCAAAGGTAAGCGCTCTAATCTTCGACATATTTACTGATAGACGGTTCTCGATAGACCAACATAAAAAACGTTGAAGCGTCCTATTAACATCCGAACGATATAAATCCATAGTTAAACAGTTTCCGCTAAAAAGAAGGAAAACATCATCAGCAAATAGATAAGATTTGTAACCCAGGCCATCAATATGGACTAATAGGTCGTTCATATAGAGAACAAAAAGATTTGGACCTAAAACCGAGCCTTGAGGGATACCAGAGGTTAATCTAAGTAAATCAGAGGATTGATTATTAGCCACAACGAATTGGTAACGATCAAATAAATATGAGTGTTTAGAAACAGAATGGCAACACTGGCAGTATTCTGTTTGAAACTTTTTTCTTCTCATTTTTTGTCAACCACGATCAATCGTGTTTGTGAAGTCGACAAATCCAAATTAGTCTAGTGGCGGTAAATAAATAAATAAACTAAAACAAATACTTTAATACAACAAAGAACAAAAATTGTGAGAAACTTTAAAAATTAAATTAGAATAAAACATATAAATATATAAAGACAAACAAAATAAATAAACAGAATTATTTATAATTAAAATTAAGCAAAAGTGAACCGTGTTTTTATTCTGTTTAGGTTTGACCCTAAACAATGAACAAACCAGTTTGCATGCGGTAGCAGAGAAGTGAAAGCTTTCCCTCAACTTCCGAATCATAACGGAAAAGTTCAAAGAATTAAAGGCCTTAGACAAGTCGAGCGATGTAATCGTCGCCACACCACGGTCATTCAAAACAGTTCTTATATCATCAGTCAAGTCTAGTAATAAAGCAGTTGTAAGATTTGCGTCACTATAAACTGTAACACATCAAAAGTCAAATAAAAACTGACTGGAGTAAGCTAGAGTTAAAAATAAAACAGTTTTATTTTGCATTTTTATTACAGATGTATATTCTGTATTATTTTATTTAAAAATTAATTTAATTTTATAAAATTTTTTATTTTATTCATCATGCCATCCATAAGCAATGTTATAGTGTTTTCGGTGATTTTTTTGGTACCACCTGTCCATTTATATCGAAAACTAGTAATGGTTTTAGGAACAGATGTACTCTTCTTTAGTTCTCTTTTGACCAGAGCCCAATATCTTTCAATAGGCCGCAGCTCTGGGCAGTTTGGTGGGTTAGCCTCTTTTGGAACAAAAATAACATTATTTTTATTATACCAGTCTATTGCGCTTTTACTGTAGTGACATGTTGCCAAATCTGGCCAGAAGAATGTTGATATGTTGTGCTGTCTTAGAAATGGGAGCAACCTCTTTTGAAGACACTCTTTGATATAAATATCTGAGTTTATTGATCCCAATGTAACAAACGATGCACTTCTGTTGCCGCAGCTACAAATAGCCTGCCAAACTAGAAACTTTTTGGGAAATTTTGATAGTTTTTTAGTTCGGAACTCTTCAGAAACATTGCCTCTACTATCCGCTACTTAAAACTCTTGGCCATGAAGCTGCGCAAAGTCTGCAAAAACGTAAGTTTCATCATCCATTACACAACATTCGAACTTTTGAAAAAATTCTTTTTTGAGGAGTTTTGCTCTTTTTTTGCTTCAATATTCTTCTTAGCATTTCTATCCGGAACTTTTTGGACTTTAAATTTTTTAAGGCCAGCTTTAGCTTTAACTCGGCGCACAAAACTTTCCGAACATTGCACGCGCCAGGCCACTTCGCGACCAGAAATGTTTGGAAGAGCCAGCAAAAGCTTCTCAACCTTTCTGGCTTTCGCGTCGTTCGTTACCAGTTTTGCTTTCCCTGTTCCAGGCTTTCTTTCAATTTTTAGGTCTTTGTTGAACTTTTTGACCACTCTGGAAACACATTGCCTGGTCACGTGGACTTCCCTAGCAACTTTTGTATAACTCCAAATGGTTTTTTTTAATTATTTGAATAATTTTTGTATGCACTTGTCTTTGATTATCCATTGTGAACTAACTAACAAGTCAAATTTGACAAACTGATACATTTTAAAATCTGACACATTTTTCAAAGATATTGTGATTAAGAAAAATAATTTTGATTAAAGGTGAAAAAAGTTATTAAAAAAAATGGGTGTTACACTTTATAGTGACGCACATCTTACTATGACCATGTCGAAAGCATACTGCGTTGGAGATAAACTATTGCGTACAAACAGAAGAATTTGGTCCTGTTCAACTGCCTTTGATAATGCCGGTAAGATAGAGATGGGCCTCAACACCTCGAACATTCCTATTTTTAGGCAAGGGTACAACTCTGGCAATCTTCCAAGCCGATGGAAATATAGATATGTTAATAAGATAATGTTGACATGAAAAGTGAGGATGGATGAAACATACGGATAAATCATTTTAAGAAAACGAATAGGTATGTTGTCAACACCCAAGGCTCCAGATTTCACTCTACAAAGGTCATAATAAAGATCGCGTTGATCCACACAGTGAAATGAAAAACTCCCCATCATATCATCTGAAAACTCAGGATCAAGAGTACCATCCGCGGAATCTGAGGCATTGACAAAGTATTCATTTATTAAGTTAATATCCAAGTGGCAATTCCAATCATCACCACCATAGTACCCGGAACCCTTCAACACCTTCCACATCCCCGAAGCGTCAAGTCCAGCAAACATCCTAGTATAGAACTTCCTCTTCTCTTTACGAATAACACTCTTCGCCTTGTTACGATATCTATAGTAAGTAGCCCAGTTCTCGCTAGATCTATTACCCAAAAACGCCGAATATGCTAAGTCCCTGAGAGACAAAGCCAGAACAATAGTATCAGACTCCATCCAATTCTCATCATTATGCGCAAACCTTTTCCTCACCACAGGAACAAAATTATAAAGAGATGTGAGTAAGGATTTCAAGACAGAATTCTGAACATCAACATTAGATGAACCATAAAAAGATGAAACATCAAATTCAGATAAACAAGTCAGAAGTCCATACCAATCAATAGAGTTAAAATTACCGTACACAATGAATTCGCAAGGACGCTGATATTCAAGACGAAAGGCAGCAAAAATTAAAGAATGATAAAAAATGGAGGAGCAGTAAACTTGATCTGAATATAAAACCGAAGAGTGATCACTAACTAACCAGAAGTCAATCAATGAAGAAGAGTTATGTGCTATTCTAACATGAGTAGGACGTTAATTATGATATAAAGAAAGTCCACTACGAGTGCACAAGGACCGAATAAGTTCAGATTTAACAATGTTAAACACGTTGCAGTTAAAATCTCCTACAGCTATAACGTGCTCATACCTCACAAGCAACTCTAAATGATGTTCCTCAAACGTACTAATATTTCCGCTAGGTAAATAGACCACACCGAACAGTATTTTGATATTACCATAAAAAATTTCAAGAAACAACGACTCACAATCTAGAGCCATCGCTTTCAGAATAACTCTATAATTAATACTCTTATGCAGGTACGCACATACACCACCTCCTCTACGATCTATCAAAACATAGTCACTAAGCCTTACCGCGGAGTCAGATATAATAGGTTTTAACCACGTCTCGGAGACTGTAATAATATCAAAGTGGTCAGACATCAAATTGTTTAGCTCATCAAATTTAGAAATATTTGACGAAGGTCTCATGCTGTGAGAGTTTATATGTCCTATCTTGAGTTGTCGGCAGAAAGGCTCTAGACCAGTCCTGATGACAGTTTCGTTGGTGATGATGGGACTACTATTATTGCTTTTAAATGACATACATATATATAGGTAAAGGATTGTAGGATTGGGAACAAGTAGACTTTGGATTCAAAATATAATATTTATTCAAATAAACCCCTCTTTCTACTATGTACAAAAATTCATCAAAGGAAGTCTCACTGTATAAAAATTAAGAGAAAGTAATTAATAGTATTTATAATAGAGTAAAGAAAAAATGGTAATACTATAGACGATAGGATTTAGACCAAACTAAATTAAGTGATAGACAACAACAAATTCATATAACAAATTACTATTAAATTTAGTTTAGTATAATGTATAGTTAAATAAAGGAATGAAACGTGTAAAGATAATATAAAGGATATTAATGAGGAGAATCTTCCGATAAATATTCGCTGCATTTCTCCAGGTCCCACTCTAAGCGTTTGCCATCAGTAAGCGTAACCAAAGCCTTAGGCGTATCCTTATTCAATATCTTGAAACCAGCGATAATTTTCAACCGTAGCATCTTTCGGCAAATAGAATTTACTTTAGACATGGCAGGTGTGACATGGTCGTTCAAAAAAACTCTGTTAACAATGTCACCCCCAAGAACATCCTTAACTTTAAGTGTGTGGGTTTTAAAGTACTCCCGCATTAGAGTTTCACGAACATGAGTATCACTAAAATTGATGAGCAGTTGTCTCTTTTTATTAATGTAGCACACGTGATTCAGGATGCGCAGAGATATCAATTTGGTAGTACTTACATAAAGACATAACTGTGGAAGACAAATTACTCAAACCCGCAGGTAATCCAGTCACAATAACATCACATCGATTCAGGCGGCGATGTAGTACATCTATTTCACTTCCTAGCGCAGCACACTTAGAAGATGTGGTAGAATCAATCTTATCCACTTTATTGCAACAGTCCACTATATCCGACCTCATCTCCTTTAGATATGTCGTCATCTTGCTCTTAAAGCCAGACAACATCTGCATCATATCATTTTTAAAGGCGGTATTATCATTTTTCATAGCCACAGTAAAATCCTCAAAAATTTTTTTAATATCCTTTATTTCGTCATGAGGTATATGGTCAAGGAGTGAGGAATCGGAGCACGAGCTACAGGTGTAAAAAAAGCATCGATTCATCTGCTTGTATAACGCCAGATGCTTTTCAGAGACATCAGTACAGTGTTGATGAAACCATAATTTACACAGCTTGCACTGAATGCTGCCCTGTTTTTTATCAATATTCTCACCGCAATTTCCACATTTATAAATCATTGGCCCGGGCATGGTTTAGAGTCAGGTACAACAGGTTTCAATCAATAAGCAAAATCAGTTTAATATAAGAATATCTAAAGAAGCCCAACAGCAGTAGCACAACAACACAACAACAGAGTAGGTAGACAACTGTATGTGGGTTTAACGTGCGCACCGTCACTTGGACATATCACACGCCGCCCGTTGCCGGAGCGGTAGTTGAGTTCAATGCGCCCAACCACCGCCACTCGATGCCGGTCCTCTCTAATCCGTTCATGCACGAGGACACGGCGCTCAAAAGAGAGCCCATAACATCGAGTTGGCAATTTGATATCACCACTGTCTGGGTGATGATACCCCCCTTGCTGAGGGGTATCTATCTAGGTACTACTACAACCACTACGTGTACCTCCGAGGAGGACCTCACCAATCATCAGGCCGGACCTTTATCCCGAATGACTGAGGGTTGTCAGTCCGGGGGCTCCTGATGCCCGTAGTACCAGATTAAGGCATCTCTGGTCAGTCCGTGAGAACACCAGAAATGCCTGCCACGCGCACTTAAAGGGACAAGCACCTCAAGTACGCGTGGCATTTAACGGCCATGCACCACATAGTCGCCATTAATGGCGTTCTCTGCCTATATTGAGCGCCAGACCACTCAGGGCTAGGTCGAACCCAATATTCCCCGGGGAAAACAGGCTACTGACCGGGACACTAGCCAGCAACCATAAATGTATCCCCGGGGGGCAGAGTAGGTAGACAGGCTCCGGTTAATAAAATTTATATAGCAGTATTAAATCAATGTACACAACAAATAAGGAAGAAAAACAGGTAAACCAAGGCAACCGCCAAATTATTGATGATTATTAGATAATTTTCCGCAAGGTATAAAGCGTAACTATTAAAAAAATATTTACTCTATTAAAGTAAAAGAAAAACTTAATTTTTATGCAGCGAGAAACGAAACACACGTCTATTCAGGCGTTGCCAGATTTTTTGAGAACATTGAAAATTTCATTATTAGATTCAATAAAAATAAAATTGGATCAAACTTAAGGAATTATTCCCCTATTATGTTTCACAACAAAATTGACAGTTGAGTTGTAGTTGGCAAATGTTTATTATGAAATACAACTTTTAACCTTCATCTGCTCCTCAAAATAAATTAGATTGTCTACCCTGGCGTCGTTTTCGACGCACAATATATTTCTTACACCCCGTCTATACGAACCATAGATTTGGTATATCATGAACAGAACGTCGGCAGCGCAAATGTCAAAATTTTGCTCTAATTTGTGTATGTGGTGACTACGTATGGTTTACCAAATCATAATTTATAATTTTTCATCAAGTGTATTTCGTTTATTTCTGCGGTTGAGAATGTAAAAAAGATGGCGTCCAGTTAAAAATGACAGTTGATGGTAGCACATAGTTGTTCGAACAATTGTTTTACCAACGATGGTCGACAAAGAACACGACATTGATTTAGAGAGTCTACACGAGCCAAATCGATGATCGACCAAAAATTTGTTCATGATACACCAAATCTATGGCTCGTATAGACGGGGTGTTATGGTTCTGAGTATAAAAACGCGAAACACACATGATGAGAAAACTAAAAATTGCTAGTATTTATATTTGCTTAATATTAAAACATTTACCAATTCACAAAGTTTTGTATCGTTGTTTCATGTATTGCATACAATGTTGACTTGTGAACATCTATTGTATGTATATGAAAGTATTTTGTGTATTAAACGTCAAAAACCAAATGAGAAAAAGAAAAACTGTATTAAAAAGTTGATTTTTACAAGCAAAATACATTTTTCTTCCATTTTTATATTTATTTATTTTATTTAATTTGCTGTTGACAATAAAAATAATTTTTTTTGTGTTTATATTTTTGTCAATATTTTTCATTCACAATAACACAGACACCAATACAACTTTTTTAAAACATATGAAAAAAAAAAAGTGTATGAGTTGTATCGAATGTTTATATGCAAATTACCAACAACAAGTGTACAACTATTGTAGTGCCGTACAATCAAACAACGAATACAATGAATACAGGGGTTTTGTGAATTCGGCAATTGCTTTTAGTTTTATTATATATTAGAGTGAATTATTATCAATGCATTTAACACATACGTTTTGGTTATAAATATATGTTTTTACATGCACTTTTTGCAAAAAAAGGAAGGAACGCTTTTTGATCTCTTCGGTGCATATGATAAAAATGGCAATTCAATAAAATTTACAAATGAACTTGATCGTAGCTTTCCTGTTCTATTTTTCATACAAAGGATAACCCCGGTAAGTTTATGTATTGGTTGGCAATTAGAATTAATTTTTTAAAAATCATTAAGGCATTCAATTCAGCCATGTCGAATATATTCGCAAATACAGCCATCGGCATCCTGCAACTGTAGCAAAAAAGCATCTTATCGACCCTATCGATACAGTCTATATTGAAGTAACACAACTATTTAAAATTGTGGTTTTGTTATAATAACTCATAATTGTTGGCAACCTTTTAATTAATCCCCGGGTTCAACTTTTTTAGAGTTATGCAATATATTTTGTAAAATTGTACACTCATTTTTTCTACCAATATATCAAACAAGTATTGTATTGATTGTGAATGCAAATGTTGATTTGTGCAAAGGTAAAAGCTAATATCATCATGCAATGGAATAACTTCATTGACATCTTCTAAAGTGTTTTTTGACATAATTGCCCTTAACATAATACGACTATACTCTGAATCGGATAAATCAGCATTTGATTGATTTTTTGATCTAAAAAAAAATACAACATTCATGTATAACGAGTAGTGTAGTTATATCAAAACACCCATAGAAGCTAGCAACAAACTGGAATCAATTTGCAAGAATTCGTCGCCATACTTAGCTATGGCAAATGCATTTGTATACCTTAGAAATATGCTTTCAAGATGCAATTCGTGTGACGGCGGGCAGAAGATCGATAACATTTTCAGTTCTAAACCTACCACCTTGTGGTACAAGGTCAGGAAGATTCACGAGCTTTTAGCTAACCATATTAATAAAAATTCAAAATTTGTATTGGGTATGCGTCGTTTTCGACGCAAAGAGCAGATAAAGGTTAAGCAGCTGTCCATTTGGTTGTTTTCGTTCACTTTTAACCCTATCAAAATTGCTAATATACTTGTCGTTGCTTTTAGCAGTGCTACCATTTTTTACATATAGTTGACGCCATTTTTCATTTCAATTTTTCATTTTTGACAATATCACCATCCTCATGCAATCAAAGTGTCGTTTGTTTTTTGTGTCGTTGTATTTTTGTAAAATTGAGTTGACCATATAAATAGAACTTAGAAAAGAAGCATTTTATTAAACAACTTTGCTTTTTTATTTTATTTTAGCCAATGTCCTAACTATGACAAAATAATACCCACTTTATTGAATTTTGGAGTTGAAGAATTACAACAACGATGTCCCATGGTTCCTGGAATTCCTATTAAACCAATGCTGGCTCAGCCAACCAAGGGCGTGTCAGATGTTTTACAACGTTTTGATGGACTTACTATTACGTGCGAGTGGAAATATGATGGCGAACGTGCTCAAATACATTGCGATGAATATGGTGTTATTTCAATTTTTTCAAGGAATCAAGAAAACAACACCTCAAAATACCCCGACGTTATATCACGCATCAGTAGTTTTCCAAACCCTAATGTCAAATCGTCTGGATAGCGAAATTGTTGCATGGGATGTTGAGAAAAAAGTTATTCTTCCCTTTCAAGTTTTAGCAACACGCAAACGTAAAAATGTCGACGTAAATGAAATCAAGATTCAAGTGTGCGCATATGTCTTCGATTTATTGTATTTAAATGGTAAACCATTAGTTTCTAAACCTTTCGTCGAGAGAAGACAAATTATGAAAGAAAATTTTACAACATTGGAAGGCGTTTGGCAATTTGCAACTGCTGTAGATACTAGTGATGTTGACGAAGTGCAACAATTTCTTGAGGAATCTATTAAAGGTAATTGTGAAGGTTTAATGGTAAAAACATTACACGATGATGCCACATATGAGATTGCCAAGCGATCGCGAAATTGGCTAAAACTTAAAAAGGATTATCTATCTGGATGTGGCGACTCATTAGATTTGGTTGTAATTGGTGGCTATAGAGGAAAAGGAAAACGTACTGGTGGGTATGGTGGATTTCTACTGGCTTGTTATGATAATGAAAACGAAGAGTACCAAAGTATATGCAAAATTGGAACAGGTAAAACTATTGTTTACAAAAAATTGTATTTGTTTTAAAATACGTTTTAGTACATTATCTAATAACAGTACACACTTTACTTAAGAAATCTAAATATTTTTTATTCATGTTGATTCCCTACAAAACCATAATTTGTGTATAATATAAAATTTACACCAAACCTAAATCAACTAATTACGCGATTTCAATTGAAATCTAGTTAATCTTTTCTAGATTTCTCATATAAAACAAAATCAACTTCGCTACTAGATTTCGACAAAATCTAGTTGAAATCTAGTATACTTTCCGATACAACTTTGTATTTTTTGTAAGTTGTACTGAAATATACAAAGCTACAGTAAGTCGGGATTCACGATGTAGAAATTAAAAGGCAGATATTTTTTAATTCTCTTTTATTCTGGCCTAACACTTTTATAATGTAGAATTTAGAAGGTACACAGAATAAGAAAGAGTTAAGAAAAGTGGGAAATGAAAATTGTACGGAACAAACAACCATGCACTACACTCTTAAAATTTTCGTCGATATTTTTACAAACTTCTGTCTTTCAATTTCTATGTTGTAAATCACGACTAGAAAACTGACAATTGGAAAATGCCTCATAAAATTAAAACGGAAAAAAACTCAAAACTTTTGAATTATTTTTATCTAAATCAGTAATCCCTCGAACTGCGCGGTAGATACGTTCTGAAAAACCAGCGCGCAATCCAAAATCGCACACTGTGAACCCTATTTTGTATGAAATTAGGGAGATACGTTCCAAATCCTTAAATTATCATGAAATTTAAACCAAGTAGATAACTAAAAAAAGACTTTATTCAATATTAACATAAAGTTAAAAATTAACATAAACAAAAAAGGTAAAAATTATAAATTAATTCTTAAAAATTAAACAAATAAGCTTGAAATCAGTTCATTGTACATAGTATGTACATAATTAAAATGTATGTAAATACTTATGTAATTAAAAAAAATCTTCAAATAAGTTAATTTTCATCTTCTGATAAATTTGTTCTATTTTTCTCTAATGGTTTCGTAAAAAAACTTGTTAATAGTGATTGCTTAATAGTATCTCTTGAACTGTAAAGTTCTTTATAGGGCGCTAAAGCTTTCGTCAAACGTCTACGGAATTTTAAAGCACGCTCTAAATCAGGGAATAGGTCAATAGCTTCTTCATCAAGTTGATTGCCACACTTCAAAAATTCTGCCAGTGCTTTGCTACTAAATTTGTTTTTTCAACAATTTCTACATCTTCACTATCGTCATTTTCATCATTATTATTATCTGCAAAACATGTTATTATTTCTTCAACATCATCTTCATCTTCATATCATATCATATCATATCATATCATATCATATCATATCATATCATATCATATCATATCATATCATATCATATCATATCATATCATATCATATCATATCATATCATATCATATCATATCATATCATATCATATCATATCATATCATATCATATCATATCATATCATATCATATCATATCATATCATATCATATCATATCATATCATATCATATCATATCATATCATATCATATCATATCATATCATATCATATCATATCATATCATATCATATCATATCATATCATATCATATATCATATCATATCATATCATATCATATCATATCATATCATATCATATCATATCATATCATATCATATCATATCATATCATATCATATCATATCATATCATATCATATCATATCATATATCATATCATATCATATCATATCATATCATATCATATCATATCATATCATATCATATCATATCATATCATATCATATCATATCATATCATATCATATCATATCATATCATATCATATCATATCATATCATATCATATCATATCATATCATATCATATCATATCATATCATATCATATCATATCATATCATATCATATCATATCATATCATATCATATCATATCATATCATATCATATCATATCATATCATATCATATCATATCATATCATATCATATCATATCATATATCATATATATCATATATCATATATCATATCATATTTTGCACGAAATATGTAATATGTACGCAAAAAAAAAACCGCACTGTTGCGAAACTTTTGCCGCGCAATGCGAAATTTTGGTGGCAAAAATAAAAACGCGCAAGTCCGACACCGCGCAGTTCGAGGGATTACTGTATATAAAATTGAATGTGCGTTTGTTTATTTATTTGTTTGTTTCTACCTTATAGGAGACCAAACCACTGGACCGATCTTCCTGAAATTTCCACAGCATTTAACTGGGACTCTGGCATGATTAATAGGGTACTTTTTTTCGACCACGCCCACGTTTAAGCCTACTTTTTTAAAATTATGTAATTGCTCCCATATAGTTTTTAACCCATTTACTTCAAATTGTATACACATTATACTCCAGGCGAGATAGAAATAAACATTTCTTACGCCACGCTCCCTTTCACGCCAAATTATGTTTGAAAGTTTTAAACTTTTTGTTCTATATACAAATTTGTTCCTCTCAACGAATTTTTTTTAATTATAATTAATTTGCTTTCATTCTATATACGGTCGTAAGAATTAAAGAACGCTGTAACTGACAAAACATTAAATGTTGACCAGAGACAAAAAACTTGTATGGAAGTAGAACAAAGATACTGGTATTTTTCAAAACGCAGACAGCGTAAGTGAATTTCTTTTCATCATAGAAATCTGGGACCGGGACCAATCGACGCGAATTTTTTTTCTGCTAAAAATTATGCAAAAAACCTATTTTCGATTTTTTGTCAGTTACAGCGTTCTTTAACCCTTGCGACGATATATAAAAATGAATGTCTGTCAATCTGTTTGTTTGTTTGTGCTTTATAGGAGGTCAAACCCTTATACCGATCTTCCTGAAATTTTCACAGCATGTTACCACACTGCATACAGTGATGAAGGAAATGACAGCTCAAAAAGTTTAAAATCAGCTGTGTTTTATTTATTATACACTGTAATGTTGTGTGTATGCTAAACATTTTGTTGTGGCTATCTTGTTATACACTGTGATATTGTGTGTGCAAAAATTTTGTTGTGGCTATCTTGCTGTGTGTTGTTCTTGCTATAGTTGTTGGAGTTTCATCACTGTATACATTGTGATGTTACTGTAACTCTGGAAGGAATAATAGGCTATATGAAGTTTTGACTGGACAAAGTTCTGTGGCACCGTCGATATAACCCAAATTTGAAATCGTCATATCTTGGGCATTTTTTAACCAACGGCGGCAGTATTTGCTATATATGTTATTGCCATGAATAGAAATACATTCCAAAAGAAAAGTGGGCGGAGCACGCCGCTATGTTTGTGATATATTTGAGGCTGGAACTGTTAACCGATCTTAAATTTTCACAGTATGCAGCTTTGACTCAGGAATACTTATTACATGATATTGAATATTTTTCAACCATGCACACTTCTGCACCTACTTCTTTACTACGTCTATTAACGGCTTTACCTCAAATTTAAAATAGATTTGAATTAACATAGTGAGGTAGCCTCACTCTCTTTCTCCCACAACTGTCTGAAAAATATATAAATACTTTTAGTTTTATTATTATATAATGAGGGGGTAGCGAAGCACACCGGGTTCAGCAAGTTTAAAAGAAAAATTTTTTTATTCATTTATTTTTTATTGGCTGTTAGCTCCTGCTAGTTGTCAAAAACTCTCGGTGTAAACACTATAGATTTTCAAAGCGATTGCAAATTAGATTTACTTGATTTGAGTTTGGTGTAAACGCACTATAAACAAATCATAAACTATTACATATGCATGCATTTAACGTGTGCACAAGACGCTAAAATTTTACAGTGTTGCATTTTTCTCGTAAGCGAATATTGATTGTAGTTGTAAATAGAAATAAGTGTAAAAAGCAACGATAGAGAAAAAAGCAACTGCACACAAAACATTTTAAACGACAGTTGTATCAAGAGTACAACAAAAATATTAAATTCCTCCTAGTATGACAACATGCATTTTTTAGTAAAAAAACATGTTTAATTTTTTAAACGCAATTTTATTTTTTTTCACTTTCGAAAAACATAAAATTATATTTGAAAATATTTATATTTACCGAATTCACAAAGTTTTGTATCGTTGTTTCATGTATTGGATACAATGCTGGCTTGTGAACATCTATTGTATGTATATGAACGTATTTTGTGTATTAAACGTCAAAAACCAAATGAGAAAAAGAAAAACTGCATTAAAAAGTTGATTTTTACAAGCAAAATACATTTTTCTTCCATTTTTATATTTATTTGTTTTAATTTATTTAATTTGCTGTTGACAATAAAAATAATTTTTTTGTGTTTATATTTTTGTCAATATTTTTCATTCACAATAAAACAGAAAAACCAATACAACTTTTTTAAAACATATGAAAAAAAAGTGTATGAGTTGTATCGAATGTTTATATACAAATTACCAACAACAAGCGCACAACTATTGTAGTGCCATACAATCTAACAACGAATACAATGAATACAAGGGTTTTGTGAATTCGACAATTAATTATATACCAATATGTATGTATATAATTACCGAATTCACAAAGTTTTGTATCGTTGTTTCATGTATTGCATACAATGTTGGCTTGTGAACATCTATTGTATGTATATGAATGTATTTTGTGTATTAAACGTCAAAAACCAGATGAGAAAACTGCATTAAAAAGTTGATTTTTACAAACAAAATAAATTTTTCTTCCATTTTTATATTTTTTTATTTTATTTTATTTAATTTGCTGTTGCCAATAAAAAGAATTTTTTTTATATTTATATTTTTGTCAATATTTTTCATTCACAATAACACAGAAACCAATACAACTTTTTTTAAAACATATGAAAAAAAAGTGTATGAGTTGTATCGAATGTTTATATACAAGTTACCAACAACAAGCGCACAGCTGTTGTAGTGCCATACAATCTAACAACGAATACAATGAATACAAGAGTTTTGTGAATTCGGCAAATATAAAATATTAAAAATTATAAGAAAGAGTAATAAAAACAAAATAATACATAAACTGTTATTGTAATTATTATTAATTTTTTTCTTATAAGCAGTGTCCTTTCTATTTTCATATAGGCTTTTTGGCTCTGGTGAACATTAAATGGTTTGTCAGTTACAGCGTTCTTTAATTCTTGCGACGATATGTTCTTCGCAGTCGGTTGTTTTCTTCAATGATACCCGAATAATTATTATCATATATTATATATGATAATAACCATACATATATCGTTTTCATATATTCTGACCGTAGAAGAGACTCATTAGACAAAGGCTTCTTAATGTATTTTTTCAAACTAATTTTTATAGTTTTTGTTCTGACAGAGTAGCTTCCTGGCGATTATTTAACGCTTTATATTCCAACTGTCTGGATTGTCCTATCAGCTTTAGCTTTTTTCCACTTTCTTCTACGATTTAGGGCAATTTATTATTATGTATAGAGTAGATGAATGCTCACAAAATAAAGCACGTTTTTCTTTGGCAATTTCAAGTAATTTTCTAGCTTTTTCTAAAGAAAATTGTAATCTAGCCTTTAGTTCATTTGAGTAGTTATCTATATCACAGATAGGCTAGAGATTCTCTATCTTATTATCAGGAAAATTAGGCATTATTACTGGTAATTATCATATACCAAGCATCCGCATTAGTGTTTATTTTGCTCTTGTAAGATATATCAAAATATTAATCACACAAATCCAATCTAATCCGAAAATAACGATACCAATGGCCTCTGGTCAGTTTTACTACTTGAAATTTCTTACCATAAAGATATGGACGAAAAAAGTTTATGACCCAATGTAAAGCCAATAGTTCTTTTTCAATAATAGGTTTGTTCAAATCGTGCTTATTCAGCGTTTTACTCATATAGGAGTAAGTCAGTCAGGCCAGTTTTACCTTGTGACAAAATTGCTCCAAGTGCAATTGGAATCATCTTTTGTTAGTATAAACCAGAGATGGGGCACCTTTTTACCATTAGAGGCCACATTTAAATTAGCCAGCAATACGAGAGGCCGCATAAGCTGATTGACCTAAAAAAGTGACTTTTTATGAAATTATTATAGTTTTTTTTATAGATTTAACAATTTATTTAGAAAAAATAAACAATAATACTACAAAATTTAAAATAGAATATACATATAAATATAAAAATATTATAAAAAATACAATGAAAAATATTTCGTTATTTACTAACTTCGTGACTTATTTGGCTTTGATTTTGTTTGACAGTAATTATATATTTGGATCAAGCTTCGTAACACACAGCTTTAATTTGTTTTTCTTTTTGACATGAGAATTCGGCAATACTTTCTTTATAATGTCGAATGGGACCATTCACTTTCGACAACTAAAATTCTATACATTATTTAATACGTGTGATGAATTATCGATAACAACTGTCATATTTTTGTCACCACTGCTTAAATTTTATTTTTATTATTTAATTAAATAAAAATACATGTAAAAAACATAAAATTTAATACAAAAATATTTAGAAAATCTTCGTACTACCCTCAAAATATTCCCGAATGGCTTTTTCAAATTACATTAGATGATAAAGTCCTATAACTACAATAGTAAGAAGTAATTTTTACAAGTAAAATACAAAAATAAGAAATAATTCAAAGAATACTTCCCATTCAGTTATTTTTTTAAGATATCCCAATTCTTTCTTTAAAGTAATGTACAGCCTGTTTTTAGAACACGAATGGTTTTTGACATTCGTCCTTTTATATGTGAAACAACAACAAAAACACTCAAATTTGTTAGTGTTTCTCATATAAAAAGACGATTTTCAAAACCATTCGTGTTCTAAAAACAGGCTGGTAATTTTCATAAAACTCTTCTAATTGCTGCTGCAAAAAATTCGGTTGTTCAATTTTTTTCTTTTTTTTTAGGTACTGGCTCTTTAGCAGGACTGTTATTGATATATAAACTAACTCCTTCTTCTAATGCTTCCGGTTTTTCAAATACTCCAAGTGAATTTACATTTGAAACACCTTTCACTGTTGTTTTATAATTTAATAGTAAACACTGCCTCTTCCAAATCATTTAACTTCACCTGTGGCCTACTATTTTGTACTAAGTAGCAAAGGGCCGCACTAGAACCTCGCGGAGGCCGCAGGTTCCCCACCTATGGTATAAACTGTTGATTAAAATCAAAATCGTTTGATTCCTCCAACGTAGCAAATGATTTCTGACACTCTTTATTATTTTTCAATAATGCATTCAAGCTTTTGGTTATATCCGCAAAGATTTCAATGAAACGTCTGTAATAATTGCAGAATGCAATAAAACGTCTGACATCGTGAGCGTTTTGAGGAACAGGCGTTCAAATTGTGGTTCTGTGAAACAGTGAAACGAAAAGATTTTTATCATTTTCGTTTTCATGAGCACGTTTCGCATTATCATATCACAATTACACAATTTGCGATTCTGTGCCTCGTTTTTGTATTACTCGACTCGAGAAATTACTCCATGTGTGTTGAAACAAAAAATCCCATCGTTTTTCGAATCGTCGTTAAAAAAGTGTTTCTGTATCTGCATGCGAAAACAATCAAAACAAACTCTTTTCCAACTGGAATATTATACTAATATTCCTACTAATATTTATACTAATATTTTAAATAGCATCAAAATGTCTTATGCTGAATATGAAATGGCAAATCGATGGCTGTTTCACCAAGTTAACAAACCAAAACAGACATCGAAGCGAGCAAAAAGTTATTTTCAAAATATATGCTCCAAAATTTTAAGCTGCTCTGCTCAGTTTCCAGAGTTAAACCCTTTTGAAAATTTATGCGAAATTGTCAAAGCGGCTCTTTGAGGAAAAACCCTTCTAATAAAGAACTTTGTGGGAATTTGTTAAAGATGTGTGCAAAAACATTGCAATCAATATGTTTTAAAGACACGTGGACTCAATGCCAAAACGCTTTTGGGACTTTATTTAAAACAAGGGTAATTCCATTAACTACAGAATAGTGGTTCTTGTTTTGTGCAAAACTTAAAGGATACATATCATTTTTTCATGTAACAACAAGTGGAATGAAACAAAATGTTTTCAGTTTTAAAAGAGTGCTTATTTGTGTAACTGTGAAATTAACTGTCAAAATTTTTTCATATGTCTAACAAGTTTGCACAGAAAATGTATATGTGAAAAAAATAACATAGAGGTTTAAAACCATGAAAAAATATAATAAAAAAAGAATATTTAATAATAATAATTTAATAATCGAATAAAATAATTGCACCTGTCATATTTTTATTTTAATATAATATTTAATACGCGTATATTTATTTCAAAAACCAAAATATGTATGACGTCACTTTGGTGTTTTGTTTGTACTAGAACACAGAGCCAAATAAATATTGTTACCGGTGGTAGAGGCAAAACCGCCAGCACAAAATATCAATCGGCGATAGTCGCAATTATTTTTAAAATTTTGTATCCAGAAAATTCTGATTAATTTTTTTAACAGAAAAAACAGTAGAAAACATATATTATCAATTTATATTTATGATAACAATTAGAAATTTTAGATTAGATGAACAAATATACAAATGCTATGTATGCAATTGCGCTTGTTAAAATATACATATGTATACACAAATATTTTATTTCTAATAAAGAGATTTTCATATAAATTTATTTTTATGGAATTCTTGTATATATTACTTAACTATTACTAAGTAAAAATTGTTGTTGAAACCTAACATAAGAAAAGCTGGGATTAAAAAATAAAAATAGGCAATTTCTTGGGTAGGCAAAAGTATGCGTACATAAATTAAAGTAACAAAATTTATACATTAAAATTAGCAAAAAGTTATTTTTAATAAGAAGTTGAGTATCCCCGCTGCTTGAGAACTTCATTTAATCGTTTTGGCATTGACGAGACTAAGTTCTGTAGTGTAGTCAGCACGAATGTTGTTCCATTCTTCGGTCAACACGGACTTGAGCATTTTCTTCGAAGTTATCACATGGTTTCTAATGCGTCGTTCCAGTGAATACCACAGGTGTTCAATGGGATTTAAATCCGGTGATTGCGGTGGAGTTTTTAACTGCTTTTCAACATTGTATAATAACCAAAGCCTTGTATTATAAGCAGTGTGCTTTGGGTCATTATCCTGGAACATATAATCTTTCTCAATACCCAATTTTTTTAAACTTTCTTGCAGACTAGTTGTACTTGAAATAAATTCTAAATTACCTACTCCATTACTGCTCATGCAACCCCATACCATCAAATTTGATGACCTAAAAGAAACAGTTTTTTATTAATGGCACCAAATTACCACTATTCTGTAGTTAGTGGAATTACCCTGGTTTTAAATAAAGTCCCAAAAGCGTTTTGGCATTGAGTCCACAAGTCTTTAAAACATTTTGATTGCAATGTTTTTGCACACATCTTTAACAAATTCCCACAAAGTACTTTATTAGAAGGGTTTTTTTCTCAAAGAGCCGCTTTCACAATTTTGCATAAATTTTCAAAAGGGTTTAACTCTGGAAACTGAGCAGATCAGCTTAAAATTTTGAAGCATATATTTTGAAAATAACTTTTTGCTCGCTTCGATGTCTGTTTTGGGTTGTTAACTTGGTGGAACACCCATCGATGTGCCGTTTCAAATTCAGAATAAGACATCTTTATGCCGTTTAAAATATTTGTATAGTATACTGTATCTGTTGTACCTTCAATTCTACATAGATGTCCTGTGCCATAATATGAAAAACATTCCCATACCATTCAGTAGTAGTTTAACTAAAAGGCGACCCTCTAATACTAAATTCCTACGCAATAAAACCATTAAAATCGGTGGGGGAAATATAATGGTATGGAGATGTTTTTGTTTATATGAGAAAATAAACCAAACTAAAAAGCATGAGTTTTAAACAAGTCATGCTTATAAATTCATACTTTCATCGGAAATTCTTTCACTGTGTGTTCCGAATGAAAGAAATCTATAATATATAGTTAAATAAGCAACAAAATTGTAAAAATCGTCAAACATTTGTCGATTATCCACAAAAAAAACCCCATCCCCAAATGAATTTTTTTCCCCATTTCAGAAAAAAATCCCCATTTTGGTGATAAATCTCCTAATCTGACAACACTGTTTTTCACAATTAATATTTTTTTTTTGACGTTTTGCTTTTGTTTCACACATTTAAACTGGAAATATTCCAGTTGGAAAAGAGTTTGTTTTGATTGTTTTCGCATGCAGATACAGAAACACTTTTTTAACGACGATTCGAAAAACGATGGGATTTTTTGTTTCAACACACATGTGAGTAATTTCTCGAGTCGAGTAATACAGAAACGAGGCACTGACTTGGAAGAATGAGCTTGCTAAATCTAGTGAAGTACTTGCTTACCTAATTTGTCGAGCACTTTTTCAATTGTTGTCACTAATTATTTTCTGATTGAGTTTTCGAAAGTCAACCGCAAGCCTCATTTTTTCCGTGATAATCTAAGATTTCTTAGTTATCACTAGAAGCGATGAATTGTAGGGATTTACCGATGGCTCGATGATTTCGTCCTTTAACAACTTGTCTTCCTGACATTCTATTTCAATCATTTGAGACCCAGTTTTATATAAACTGATGTTGAATCTAACATTAGCTTTCTGTTTATAGAAATTGTCAGTCTTTTCCCATCAGTGTGAAAGATATTACTGCACTCAGTCATTATATTAATCAAGGACTTCCTTGCTATTTGATCCATTGATTTAATTTGTAGATCACGTAACATTTTCCGCACCCGATTTTCTTTATTTGACACGTTGTTCTCGCAATAGACTGCGAAGTTCGAAGGTTGATTAAAACAAAAATTCGAACTAACATAAGCAAACGCCGCGATACGGGTATTCTAATTTAGCCTCTATTTTCACCCCTCACTCACAGAATCGACATAATTTTTGCTAACCTGAATTTGTTTCACAGTGTTATATGACACAAAAACCTTGAAATTAGCTATTAAGCAAAATGGAATTTATATAGAAGTAAGGTTTTGATTTAAAACTGTCAAACCAGCGAAATTTTGTAATGAAAACAAAAATAAATTAATATTGCTAGCTCACTATAAGCTAAAAATAAAATAATAATTTTTTATCAGAAAACGCTTTAATTAGATCAAATTTAACTGCAATGTTATTTTTTGGTAATTAAAGAAGAAATGATGTCCGTGAAGGAATAGTACACTAGCCAAACTGAACAATTGTTTTCGACTCCAGCTACGGTAGTCTCATCAGAGTTCTTTGTGTCCTGTGCATATTCAAGACCAAACATCAACTATTTAACTCACACTTTTTTGGAAATCGCATACTGAAATTATTACCGTATGTACATACATTTGTATGAGTTAGTCGAAGTAAAGTCACACAACAGTTTATATCATATTCTCCTTTTCTTACCATCATTGCTGTTCTTGTAATTGTCATCTTATTTGGATGAAACAGAATTACAAATTTATTTTGTTTTTGCCCTTTATTCTACCTTATCCACATTAGTCGACATGAATGATATGTACGACGGTGGTTGAGGTGGTTAGAGCGTAGCACCATAGTCGGGTGCAATTTTTATGTTAAGAGCCTAAGACTCGGGTTCGAATCTCAGGAGAGGTGTGATCAATTTAATTTTTGGTTTTTATCAGAAAACGCTTTAATTAGATCAAATTTAACTGCAATGTTATTTTTTGGTAATTAAAGAAGAAATGATGTCCGTGAAGGAATAGTACACTAGCCAAACTGAACAATTGTTTTCGACTCCAGCTACGGTAGTCTCATCAGAGTTCTTTGTGTCCTGTGCATATTCAAGACCAAACATCAACTATTTCAGTATGCGATTTCCAAAAAAGTGTGAGTTAAATAGTTGATGTTTGGTCTTGAATATGCACAGGACACAAAGAACTCTGATGAGACTACCGTAGCTGGAGTCGAAAACAATTGTTCAGTTTGGCTAGTGTACTATTCCTTCACGGACATCATTTCTTCTTTAATTACCAAAAAATAACATTGCAGTTAAATTTGATCTAATTAAAGCGTTTTCTGATAAAAACCAAAAATTAAATTGATCACACCTCTCCTGAGATTCGAACCCGAGTCTTAGGCTCTTAACATAAAATAATAATTTAATTTAATTGTGCTACAACTGCAATACAATATTTTTGAGTTTGCTTCTGCAACTGAGAGATTGCTTATTGGTTATTTTTTTTTTTAATTATTTCCAATTAACCATAATTTTTAAAATTTGTATCGTATTATATACAAAATTATATTCGTTTGTATACATTAAAGTGTGACTGATCGTTGCCCCCTACAGGCCAGCTTTGTACCAGCAGTGCTACTTCTGACGGCCCATCTGTCCGTTTTCCGGGCCTTTTCCCTCATACTAAAAAAAAGTATAAAAATAAAAACCTCAAGTAACACGATTTTTGCTAACCCATTTTACAACATCATTTAACCACACTAACCGAAAAATAGTTACAGTTTGACCAATTTTCTAGGTTTTTCTTAAATACCCATAACTTTCAAACTGCAAATGATAGATTTTTTTCTGAATTTTCTCATGATGGTTACTGTAGTGTATTACACCAAAATAATCATTTTAAACACGCTTTCACATCAGAATCCAAAAACTTAATGATCTTTATTTAATCTTTAACTTAAAATTATAAAACAGAGTGAAAATGTTGCTATACCTAACTGTCAACATGTACATATGTACTAGAGGTGAGCACAAGACGTCTTGTTGCTTACTCTTCATAAAGTGCAGTACTGAAGTGTTCTCTTTTCTGTTGTACTTGATTTTAAGAGAACATTGAAATATGTATTTTATTTTTATTCAAAGTGTACAACTGCAGTCATTGTCAGAGCATATTTCACTAGTGTCAATAAATTTACAGTAGTGTCAGAAGATTTTCAGTAGTGTTGACATTGAAGAATTTGTACACACATAAACCAGAGAGAAGATATCAGTGTTGGCACGACTTTTAATTTTTTGTGACCAAATTTCAGCAAAAATTTAACCAAAATGGAATAAAATAAACAAATTTTGCGTCCAAATTCTAATAGAAATAATAAATAAAATTATGTTAAATCAATTATGACTATTTGGTTTTTTGCAATATAATGTAATATATGTATATATTTTGATTAGTCTGTCAAGATATAATTTTACTTTCTGGTTATATGGGAGAAAAGGCAAAATATATAAAACCTCTATTCGCATTCACATTAATCAAGCTCATGAGTATATTATTTTGGTGGATACACCCATTTTGGAAATATTCATACGACTTTTAGAAGAATGCCAAAATTGGACTTAAGAGCAACAAAAGCGCCTACCTAGACTACAGAACTATATTTAATTAAAATGTTCGTTAATGAAGGTTTTTTTTATACTTAATGTAGAAATTCGCAAAAATAGTCACAGACGTGTGCCATATTATTATTATTATTTACAAATTATAAAGTTATTACTTTAAATTTAAGCCGTTGAAATAAGTGGCAATGCTGGTAGAGATTACGCCATGCTCATTTTTTACTGAGGTATATGAGGTAGATTTATTTTTATTTGAGAGAAAATAAAGAGAGAAATAAAAAATAGTCTCACTGTCATTACTACACATTTAACTTTTTCGTAGCGTCGTTTTACCTAGATGCAGAAAATCCAAATTTTGAGTGCGTGATATCGTAATTTTTAGTTGTATCATTCTTGACTTTAAGTGTGCAGGTCGATTTTTCTTCAAAATTTATAATTTAAAAATAATTGTGCAGGTGCAAAAGAAAAAATGGAAAAAAATTTTATCATGGAGTTAAATGTAAGTTAAATGTAAATGTATTATCTATTCTTAATATATAAAATTAATATAATTTATGAAAAGATCAGACTGAATATTATATGTTAAAATAAACAAATTTTGAAACCATAGA
Organism: Metopia argyrocephala; assembly: GCA_963576795.1. Classification (NCBI taxonomy): domain Eukaryota; kingdom Metazoa; phylum Arthropoda; class Insecta; order Diptera; family Sarcophagidae; genus Metopia; species Metopia argyrocephala. Next base: position 73,489,987 of record OY756209.1, on the reverse strand, counting down.
TAGCATACCTTAGTTTCAACTTTATATTTTTAATTTTAACTGTCCAATATTTATCTTCCAGCTACTTAGGCCCAAATTGTTTCATATAAATATATAAATAATATATTTTTAATTCTGATAGGAATCAATAGATGTCAACGTTAGTAGAGCGTTAAACCCTGAAAGTCTGAATAATTCCACCATTAAAGAAAAAATAAATATCGGGGAGTTAAAATTAGTTGATTTTAAGGGCAAAAGTAAAATTTGGGAGATATTTCAGGTAATAGAAGATGAACACGCAACAACAGTTCCTAATATTGTGGCATGTAAAATTTGCAAAAATATGTATAAGTACAACAGACACCGTACATCAAATTTAGTGAAACACAAGTGCTATACCATAAAAAAGTTAAGAACCGATTTTAAGGATGCACCAACTGAAGCAAGCGTAGTCGATAAAGCTGAAAGTGCTCGATTATTTACAAAATGGACCTTACAAAATTGTCGCCCATTTAAAATAGTTGAAGACAGTGCCTTCAAGAAGTTCTTAACTTTTTTATATATGTATGTTGGTGCAAAATACGGTCAGGCTCTAAATATCAAAAGTTTGTTGCCCCATCGCACAACTTTGTCGCGAACCATTAATCAGTTATATGATGTCTACTTTAATAAAGTAAAGACTGAGCTCAATTTAATAAAAAACAATGAATTTGCCTTGACATCTGATTTATGGAGCGACAATTATATACGAAAAACGTATATTGCTGTAACAATTCACTATATTTTGAACGGTAGTATGGTTTGCGGCCTTTTAGGTTTCAAATCCATGGATAATGAGAGGAGCACAGGTAATGTCAAGTATAACAAGGTAATCCTTATATAGAAATATTTCATTTATAAACCATTTTAGGTGCAAATATTGAGTTAAAGGTGTTACAGATTTTAGACGAATTTAGTTGTCGTCCTAGTGGTGAACTAAATATAGTCACAGATAGGGGTACGAATATGATTTCTGCCTTCAAAAACCAAAATCGAATTAATTGCGTTGCACATTTATTACACAATTCGGTAAAAAAGGCAATGAGTAGTGTTCACGAAATTGAGCAATTATGTAATGCTTGCACCAAACTTGTAAAATTTTTTAAAACAAACGGAATTAATTCTTCCCTAAAAATTACTTTGAAAAGTTTCTCACCAACTCGGTGGAACTCTGTTTATTATTTACTTACATCGGTTGAAAGAAACTGGCCAGAAATTATTAAAATTTTGCAAGCAAAAGGGGAGTTTAGTCGAATCAGTAACATTAACGTTTCTCATATTAGTGCGGTTCTGAAAATTCTGGAACCATTTGAAGAAACTTTTAAAAATCTTGAGGGGGAAAAATATCCTACTATTCATCTTGTGCATTTATACATTAATCGCTTAAAAAAGAAACTTGTCGCCGGCGTGAACGATTCAGATAATATAATAAAATTTAAAGAAAGTCTGTACATACAGTTAGAAACAACTGTTTTAAATAACTTAAGCATATTTCATCGTATTGCACTTTTTCTTTTCCCCCCCGCAAACAAATTAGTTCAGTTTACTGAAGAAGAAATACTTGAAACTAAGGAGAAATGTAAAAATCTAATCAGTAGTTTTGGTGAAGATGTTTTATCAGATATCCATTCGCAAACTAATTCATTGCTATCACCTATTAATTCAGAATTACTGTGCGATTACTTAGCACCAGCTGAAAGAAATTCTCAGGATAATATTACTAAAGAACTGTGGGAATATGGAAATGAAAATGTTATATTTTATGATGACTCTAATGTGCTACAGTGGTGGAATATAAACAGAAAACGATTTCCGTTATTGTATAGGCTAAGCTGCAGAATATTGGCCATTCCCTCTAGTAGTGCAGCTTCAGAGAGAGCTTTTTCAGCAGGACGTCAATTAATTTCAGAAAAAAGATCAATATTAAGTGGTAACGAACTTTTAGTGGGAAAAATAATGTTTCTTCATTCAAATATTGATGAACAATTTGAAAATTATTTATAAGCAAATAATTATTAGTAATTACAAATGAATTGAATTTCTTTTATATTTTTATTACTTTTTTTAATTATAATTTTTAACCTTTTATATTATATACATTAGTGTGTCCCAAAAAAAATTTTTTTTTGAGGATCAAGCTTATTTTGGACCACTATGAGGCAAAGTATTTTTGAGAATTTTTTCAGATTTTTTGGAAGTGGTTTAGAGGTCGCGCAAATTGATTTTTAATATAATTTCTAGCTTTTTGGGCTCTATTTAAATTTTGGTTATGAATTGGTAAAAAATCGATAATTTCTCGGCTTCTGAGTCAATATTGTTAAAGAAAATATTCCGATCTTTAATTTCATGTGCATAAATAATAAGTTTCGGCAATGATTTTGCACATTTTTATACATTATATAACAGTTTTTCAAAAATTTTCAACAAATATCGAAAACTATGGTTTATAACTTTTAAAATTTGTATAAAAACTAAAAAAACTAATGATGCAGTTTAAAAGATTATTAAGTTTTAAATAAGATAGCAGAAAAAAAAATTAATTCTCTTTTACCGTTCTCGAGTTATACCCTTTTAAAGCTTTGTACCCATTTTTAATACTATAAAGTGTGAACTAGGTTGGCATCGGAATTAAATATATAACAATTTTATAAACAACAATAAAAAATTAGATTTGTTATAAATCATTTATTTGGGTTCTTGCGATGCTGCTCTATGCTCTGCAGTAAATGCTGGCAGTCTGTTTCAGAAGGCATCAACTTCTGAATTTTGAAAAAAAGTTGTAGCTGCTTTCGAAAAATACATATTTTTAGAGAGTATATAATTTTAATCATCCAGCGAGCTCGGCTAATAGCTCCAGGAGATTTTATTGTTGGATGGTGCTCAGGTCTATCACCCAAAAAAATAAGGCTCAGTTGTGCATTTCTTTATAATCTTCCCTTATTGCATATTCTCCAGCTTCCCTTTTTTCAAAAATTATTAGATCTTTTCGTATCAATAATAATTAATAGGTATAATTTTTCCAACAATGTCGTGGTTCGAACAATCCGAAAAATTGTTTTTAGCCCCCATTTGCTGAAGAGTGACTAAAATTTTAATTTGTGGGGATGTAATTTCTTCCTTAATATTAAGGGCGTTAAACGCTGATCCAGCAATTAGTTCCATCATATGGTGGCGACATGCCAAAAATATGAAGTCTTTTTTTAATTTCTGGAGAAGTAAAACTCATGCCCCGATCCGTCGTTCTGTATTGGAGCTTGTCGTGTCTGCACACATAAATTGAACATTTTCAGTTAGATTCCAGCATAAAACCTTTTATCTCAAGCCATAAAATTTATCTCAAGCACTAATCAAAAACCGCTATTTTACCATCCTGCACTTATCTGTTTTTTAAGGCATTCCAGGAAGCAAAACACAAAGTCAATAATTGCAAGTTGAAAATGATGTCGCAGAACGTGGTGTAGCCTTGTCTAGTAGTTATTTTAATATCACAACTTCTGAAACAGACTGTCAGCATTTACTGCAGAGCATAGAGCAGCATCGCAAGAACCCAAATAAATGATTTATAACAAATCTAATTTTTTATTGTTGTTTATAAAATTGTTGTATATTTAATTCCGATGCCAACCTAGTTCACACTTTACAGTATTAAAAATGGGTACAAAGCTTTAAAAGGGTATAACTCGAGAAGAGTAAAAGAGAATTTATTTTTTTTTCTGCTATCTTATTTAAAACATAATAATCTTTTAAACTGCATTATTAGTTTTTTTAGTTTTTATACAAATTTTAAAAGTTATAAACCATTGTTTTCGATATTTGTTGCAAATTTTGGAAAAACTGTTATATAATGTATCAAAATGTGCAAAATCATTGCAGAAACTTATTATTTATGCACATGAAATCAAAGATCAGAATATTTTCTTTAACAATATTGACTCAGAAGCCGAGAAATTATCGATTTTTTACCAATACATAACCAAAATTTAAATAGAGCTCAAAAAACTCGATATTTGATTAAAAATCAATTTGCGCGACCTCTAAACCACTTCCGAAAAATCTGAAAAAATTCCCAAAAATACTTTACCTTATGAGTATCCAAATAAAGAATGATCTTCCCAAGAATTCCAATTTTTAATTTTATTTGGGACACCCTAATATACATATAGGTATATAATTAATGTAAATATTTTAATATATAATTTTATGTTTTTGGAAAATCGATATAAAATTGAAAAAGACTTTATTATCGGTTTAAAATTAAACCTATCTTTTGTACTATTGTGCGTTGATTTAATATACTCATGAGCTTGATTAATGTGAATGCGAATAGAGGTTTTATATATTTTGCCTTTTCTCCCATATAACCTGTAAGTAAAATTGTATCTTGAGAGATTAATCAAAGAAATATTACGTTATATTGCAAAAAACCAAATAGTCATTATTGATTTAACATAATTTTCCTTATTATTTCTATTAGAATTTGGAGTAAAAAATTTGGCAAGATTTTTGCTGAAATTTGGTTACAAAAATTTAAACGTCGTGCCAACACTGTTTTCCATTAACTAGTAAAAAGAAATGCAGTTGTCACACTATGAGAGTACAATATTTTTATTGTACTCTGAACCAACTGTATATTAAAATGTTGTACAATGGCTTTTGTGTGCTGTTGTTTTTTGTTCTCTGGTTTTGCTGTACTCTTATTTATATTTGCAACTACAATCAGTATTTGCTCATGAGAAAAATACAATACTGTACAATTTTAGCGTCTTGTGCTCACCTCTAATATGTACATACATATATACAATATGTTTTAATACAAAAGATATGTTGTTAACTTGTTGAGAAAAATATAATTTAATTGTAATTATTTATAATTTATACTCATTAGCGTTATTCAAATACTTATTACTTTATAGTAAAATTCAATCCTGCCACCCCGTTTCGGTTTGACGTTGAGTTCTGGGACACCCTGTATATGATATGACAAATTCATTGAATGCTTGACTGTCCCAACTGTTTATAATGATTTGGTGTTGAAATAGTCAATTTATTATCCAGTATTTTTAACAATTTGTGAAATATTAAATTCTTATATTCAGCCATAAAATCAGTTAAAAATTCACGTTTTGCTATAGTTCTCACACTTTTGTATTAAATATTTTGGTAGATCACAAACTATTAGTACTATATTTGTTTGGAGTGCTCAATGAAAGGCAGTCTAAAGTATCACTGTGTCAAAAGGTTCCATCTTTGATATTACGTGTTTTAACAGGGCTACTGGAGGAATTGGGCCATCTCAGTTAGCCTTAACCAGAGATTTAGTGTTAGTATAGCTATTATAGCAGGGCCGTGTAATGGGGGATTTGCAGACTGGCAGGGCAACGTTTATATTTACCGAGAATAATTCTCTCATGGTAATGAATCAATTAGATCTGAAATGTGCTGGGATGCAGTAACGTACGTCTCTCATGGTAATGAACCAATCCAATCTTAACTATGCCGCGAGTCTTCCTGGGAAGTCTCATCTCGTTTTCCGCATTTAAACCTATTTATTGTCTATGACTTCGCTGTCCATTAAACACCGGAATTAGTGTGCCAAGCTGCTGGGAGTCTGGGTGAGAGTTGTGCTGGCATGCTCGGCTACTAAAAAGAAGGTGGTGCCTTGGATATATATTTGACATTGTTATGTGGCGCTTGCACGGAGCTCCGCACAATTTTGCTGATATATGGTCGTTGAGAAGCTAGTATAAGAGTAGGAGTGTTGGTCATTGAAGCATTGAGACAACAGTCCTCACCAAACCCACTACTTCATTCTTGCTGTGTACGTAAATGAGTGCGCATAAGATGACACCAATTGCCACAGCCATTTTAATTAGGCTTTCCAACATAAATATCTTCTATCTTATAAAAAAGTAGTCGCCGTGGTCTAGTGGTTAGTGTGTTGACTTACTAAGACATGGGCCCTGGGTTCGACTCCAGGCTCTGACATCTTCAAAAAAAGAAATATGAAAAAAATATTTCTTTCGGCGACTACCTCTCAGCAGTCTTCTGGCAAAAGCTCTGAGAGTAATTGATTGCCATGAACAAGCTTCTCAAGTCTGTCGTTCGGAGTCGACATTAAACTGTAGGTCCCGGTACTCATGGATAAAAATTGATACACACGAGTGCTGCGAGAAGCTAGGCCGTAATCCTGACACAGGGTTGTAAAGGCCAGTTATGTATGTATGTATGTATCTTATAAAAAAATCATTGTTCACAGTACTTTGCTGGTCCTCTTCAGACTCTACAGATTAAGCCCTTTATTTCTTTTACCACTTTTATAATATTGTAACGTTTACAAAATATGTAACTAATATTGTAGGATAGTTTTTTGTTTTAAAAAATGTTATTTTGTAACTGTAATAATAATTTTGTTATTTTTTTAGGTTTTACCGATGAAGCACTTCAAACTCATGCAGAATTTTTCAAAAATTATGTCATACCAGCTAAAAAATCTTATGTTTGTTGCGATAGCACTTTAGATCCCGATGATTGGTTTGAACTGGTTCAAGTTTGGGAAGTAAAGTGTGCGGATTTGTCAATAAGTCCGATTCACAAGGCAGCTATTGGAATTGTTGATCCTGAAAAAGGAATCTCATTACGATTTCCCAGATTTATTAGGATACGAGATGATAAAAGTCCGGAAATGGCGACAACTGCAAGCGAAGTTGCCTACATGTATAATTCACAGGATCAAATAAAAAATCAGCAAAGTCTTACAAACATGCCCACAGAGGACGAATTCTATTAAATGTTCTAAATTTTTTGTATATATAATTATGAAATTATCTTTGAATACAAATTATTTCGTTAAAAAGTTTTTTTTAATAAAGCCTTGATCAATATTTAGAAACGCACTCTGAAACTATTTAATTTATTTAACCCATTTCTGCCCGCTGTACTATATATAGTACACAACTTAAAGTCCAAGTAAAAATTATAAAATGCAGTTTTTTACTCGGGAAACGCTTTTTATCAGTCAATAAGAGTACATGCAACATCCACGCAGCTGTTGTACATCATAGTTGAAATATATCAATTATGGGAATCTCCATTTTGGCTAGTTATGTAGGAATCTCCATTTTGGTGATTTATTTCTTGTGAGATTTTGAATGGTTATGTAATTTATTTTACATCAGTTAACTTTGAAGAACGTTAAATAGCAGTTTATTTACATGATAACATCATATTCTAATAAAAGCAATATAAGACGGTTTAGTTCGTATAGCATTTTTTGAGCTATAGCATATTAAGTGGCCGTACTTAGCTTTGTACACCTGAAAAAACACAACTCATAATATTTTTTTTTTTGGTTTTTTTTCTTTTACTGTACTGTAAAAAATGTTGTTTAAATCTAGTAATAAATATAAAAAATTGTTCTTGGTTTTCATTTGGGCGTTAATGGGTTAATAAATGTATGGTAATTTTCTCAAGACTCCCGCTTTATAGATTGCGCCTATTATTGTAGCGGGTATAGAAATGTTAAAATTCCTTTTACATTTTTTTGCATAGTACAATTACTAAAAGCAATGAGCTTTTATTATTAGGTGATTTTGAGATTACAACATGTCCTCTCTTTACATTTTGGACAATGTTTTACTATTAGATCAAATTTTTTAATTTTCACAGGACAAAAGAATACTTTACTCTTTACAAAATAACACTTTAAATTAAATTTTGGTTAACGGCTAAGTAAGGAAATTGTAGGGGCATATGTATGTATAAGTATGCACATATATATAACAATTGTTATAAACATGTAAATACGCATGTTAGGTCAATGCTTTTGCTATTTTTAACAATATGGATACACGTATTACTGAGCAAGATATTCCGGTATATAGTTGCCGTATTCTAGTGATCAGTGTGTTGGCTTCATCATCATCATTCTTTCGTGATCATGATCATGACTAAAAGTAGATCGACCTGTAGATATATTGTACAGTCTTCAGGTTAAGTAGGGTTTCTATGCTTTGTTTCGTGGCTTTGACGAACTCAAAATGTCGGCCGGTGCCAACTGTGACAATTCCCGACTCGATATTTGATAATTACCAAGGTAACTCTTCCTACTGTGCATCAATGCTGTTCAATTGCCTAGTACATATTCTGATGACTCGATCGCCTCGTCACAGAACCTGCACATATAGCACGAAGCGATTCCTATTCTATTTAAATGTCCATTGATTCTACAGGGCTCGGTCAGAAGGCCCGTTAAAATTATTAGGTTTTCCCTAGAGAATCTAATGCAAGACTGAAATTATCTTCGATCATAACTGCCAGGCTGAAGTTTGGAAAGTCTCAGACGTATCTTCGCCTCTCCTTTTACATTCTAGCCTTCAGTATGCCCTTCCAATTTCTCAGTCCCATACTAACTTCGGGTAAATTTCATAGGAGCCAAGTGCTCGAATAGAAGCCTGACTGCCAGATAAGCTATATTACTCCTGCCCTTTCTACCCTTTTTCCAGGTTGAATTGCCTCTGTCTGGAAAATGCTAGTGAGTTTCTCCATGGTGTCAGAATATTTTCTCTCAGACCCAAATATTCCCGCTCCTGTGCCGTCTTCGTTTTTTGTCCCATCCGTATACCAGCGGAAAGTTCCGTCCTTAAAGAGTATGACAGTCTCTAAACAGCTCCATTCATTACTCAATATAATCTTAAATGGCTCTTTAAAGTCATAGAGCTTACCGATTCTATCCGATGAACAGTCAAGGATGGGTTGCCAACTAATCGGCTGGCTAGGTCGCTATACTTTCTCAAAAGTCTAGTGTTTGACCTATCTCCCATAATCCTAATCGCGGTTTATACGGCTTTGTTGTTTATTATAATATGCAGATTCAACTTTTCTGCCCAGACAATAGCCTGTGACGTAGCATGCATGTTGCTACATTACATATTGAATTGAGTTTTTTTATTGCATTGTAAATGTATCAACCATACACGGTACAACATGAGTACTTATTTTTACAGTAATAATTCTCGTTAAGTTAATAATTAAAATTACATATAAGGTAACCGGATCGTTCACTTCGTTCAATCGATCACTTCGTTTATTTGTTCTGATCATTCGGTCTTTAAAACTTGTATAAATTCAAATCGGTCACTGTTTTTTTTTTTTTTAATTCTTTAATAAAAAATGCTTGTTCAAATCAGTATAATGAAATGTTTGTTTTAATTAATAAAAGTGTAATGGGATACATACATATATTTAAATAGAACTTTTTTTTGGTATTTTATGTACACATATAATATTAAAATAAAAATTATATGTATATACATTATATAAAATAATACTGCACTGTTGTTTTATTTAAATAAAGTATTATTATTATTTATTAATAGATAAAAAATTTTTCATTTACAATTCATTCTATTACAACTAATATCTACAATATATCTATATATGGCAAAACAATGTTGTAAGCCAGATTGGTACTAAATCCAATATTTACAAAATACAAAAGTCAATATAAAAATTATAAAAAATTAGATTGAAATATAATTTAAGTGATCAAATATAATTTAACTAGAACATATTTTACTATATATGAAATTCATTAACAATTAATGTGCGATATTTTAAAGCTGATTTCACAAATAAATACAATGAATTAAAATTGGAACCATTCAGGATGACAAGAACTTCATCTAAGCCAAGAAGAGTTTTTCCAAATAGATTACGCCTAAGCTCCTTGTACGCTGGACATACACCTAAAAAGTGGTATGTGTCTTCAACCAGATTGAGATTACATATAGTACATAGAGTTACGGTATTATTAGAATATGATTTGGCGTTTAAATTAAGAAGACCTCCTCTAACTTTAATTAACAAGCCGGTCATCTCTGCAGATAAATTATTTGTGATCATAGGCATTGCACTGTAGTTGAGTTGGCAGTAAAGGTCATGGTGTAGTGAATTTATAGCCTTGTAAACATTTTCCTCATGTTCCTTAATAACGAGATGTTGTAGTATCGACTTCCATTCAAAGCAGAGTGGACGATTAGAATTGTTTGGAAAATATTGTAGAAGCAGACATAGATCAGACCACTCATTTGCCCAGCTGATTTTATGTGCTATAATAGACTCAGCTAAAATACGAGGTAATCTCTGTTCACTCATGTTTAACACTTTATTTATATAGCATAAATGTAGTTTCAAAGTCGAGACATATAGAGAAGGCAAACCAGTTTCTAAATATACCATATAGTTTGGAGTTGCTTCAGGTAAGTACAGCATTTTCTTAATGAAAAAACGAAACAGCTTTTCCACTTCAACATATTTCGTGTAACCCCAGACTTGAGCGGCATAAAACATTATTGAGCGAGAGGCTGATTGGAATATTTTTAATTTATTATCCTTAGATATTTTTGGGTGGTTTATATACTTCGACCATGTTGAATTAATGGCTAATTTTGAGGCAGACAATTTATTGATCAAATGCTTCTTAAATGACAGATAAGTCATGTCAACACCTAGATATTTATAACAGTTAACAATTTCAATGGTATCATTACCAAAATTCCATTTTAGTTGCTTAGATATTCTAGGTCCTCTCCGAAATACCATTACCTTGGACTTGCTCAAATTAACCGACAAGCTCCACTTTACACAGTATTCATATAATGCATCGATCATAGTTTGTAATACAGGTGCCGAATCAGCCAGAATAACAATGTCAGCATAAAGCAGGACCTTCACAACATTACCAGCAATACTTATCCCTCCAGGCAACACATCCACCAGGTCATTAATATATAGGGAGAATAATACCGGACTTAAAATGCATCCCTGTTTTACACCAACATTAACTGAGAAATACTCCGAGAAAGAGGAACCATCCCATATACGGCTGGATGTATTTTCATAAGCGTTCTGTAAAATTCTGATAATTTTAGAAGACATTCCTAAACTAGACAGCTTGTAGAATAGGTTATTTCGTGGTATTGTATCAAATGCGCAGGAGAAATCAACGAAAAAAGCGAACGTGTTTTTATTATTTACCCAATTTAGCTCAACTATATTAACCAGGTTAAATATATTATCTACCGTAGAGTACCCTTTTCCGAAACCTGCTTGATATTCATTGAGTATCTTGTTGCTCTCAAGCCAGTGTGTTATCCTGTTAAATAGTATCATGTTAAAAATTTTGCAGAAAGAATTGATTAAAGATAAGCCTCTATAATTCGCTGGCACTGTTGGATCTCCTTTTTTAAATAAAGGTATAATTATAGAATTACGAAAACTGGATGGTATATTCTCTTGCAAAAAGATTGTGTTAAAAATGGCTAGAATTTCTCGGATGAAGCATGAAGGAGCATATTTAAAAAATTCATAAGCAATCCCGTCCTCACCTGGAGCTTTATTATGTTTTAGATTTTTAACTACTGATACAATTTCGTAGTATTCAAAATGCGAGTCAAGAAAGGGGTCAATGATGAAAGGCATGCACCAGTTAATTGATTGGTAAGTTGAATTATGTAGTATAGCAGCAAAATGTTGTAGGAAGTCATCAGCCATTAAATTGCCTCTAACGACCTGCTTACACGAACGAAATGATCTTGATAGCTTCCACCAATCGCTATTGCATTTGATTGAGTTTAATTTATCCAAGTTCTTATTATACATATCCAGCTTTTTGCTGCGACATAAGTAGTTTAAGACATTTATCGCGCGATAAGTAATAGCGGTATCTGTTTACGTTAGAGTGTTCTTTCCTGTAGAGACGAAGCATTTTTTTCATGTATTTACGAGATCTTTCACATTGCCAATCGAACCATTTCTGTTTTGGATTAAATTTGTATCTATGATCTTCATACATAGCAGCTTGTCTTATCTTAGCAGTTACTGATGAAACCAAATCATCAACAGAGGCATTAGAGAGCATATTAATATCATTCACAAGAGCTACAAGTCTGTTGGAGTAAGTTAGCGCGTGGTTGTTTCTCCAGTATAATCTTTGTAAAGAACAGTCATCTGTTGAAACCGATTTTGAAAATAAAGATTTAATTTTTAAACACACCGGCATATGGTCAGAATATGGTTTGGAGCCAATATAAAAATCATCTATGTATTGCAGAAAGCTATGAGAACAAATGCAGTAATCAATGACTGAATTACCTCTTGCTCCATAAAAGCTGTATTCCCCTTCTTCATCATTTTTAAATCTTCCATTAACAATAATACCACCAATATCTTCTACCAAGTCCATGAGTTTCCTTCCTTGTGTATTGAGTACTTTATCCTTTGAACATCTAATCTCACGAATATGTATTTAATATTTTATAAAGTATAAACATTTAAGGTACTCCTTTACATTTGGACGTTATACATATATACACAAATACTTGTATATACATAAAATAATAAAAATAAAATAATATTTGTATTTTAACTTGATGTATATATGTAAATAAAAATTTAAAAAAATTATGCATCAAAATAAACATATGTACATACATACACGTGTACATATGTATATTAAAACAAAAAAAGATTATCTCGGAAATAAGAAAAAAACAAAATAATAGTTCATAATAAATAAAAATAATAGTTCATAACAAATAAAATTAAAAAAATGTTTTAAGGAATCCTAGAATCAAAATAATAAAGTTTATTGTCTCTTTATATTTAGAACATACATAAAGTAGTGGACTAAAGTGGATACATAATTGAATATTTTTAAAATTACATTAATAACTTTTGTTTAGTTTGTCGCATCAAAATAAAGTTTTATATTTTATATTTCTTATTATCTCTACTATATATAAATTGATCAAAATAATTGTTTGCATTTAAGAAACAAAAAAATTATATACATGTTTCTCATAACCGCATTTATCCAGTTTTGTCTTATATAGTTCTACATTCGAAATCCCGTTAGATTGGAATTTTGCTTTTGTTGGAATTTAGTAATAAATAGCAGAAGAAAAATTAATAATTTTTGCTTCATTTAAAAGTAAATAGTCAGGAGGTTAACATATATTTGAAAAATTTACTCTATATACTATATAAAAATGAGAAAAATATCAAAATCTGTAGAAAATGAAATCCTAAGATTGAGTGAAAACGGTGAATCATGCCGTAATATTGCAATAAAACTAAACTTGTGCCATCGAACAGTTAGCCTTGTTAGAAAACGTCGAAATGTGGTTCTGGCTGCTAATAAAGGTGGTAGGCCTAGATTGCTTACTGATGTAGACGCACGTTTGGTGGAGCGCAATATGTTAACAAGAAACTTTAGAACACCGAAAATAGGGCAAAAACGTATGTGACCGTACAATAAGAAGAGGATAAACAGGATTGGATTGGTGTCTGCTGTAAAAAAAAGAAGCCTGCACTATCGGATAAAAATGTGAAAGCTCGCCTTAAATTTTGTAAAATCCACAAAAACTGGACTATTGATGACTGGAAGCGAGTGATATGGTCCGATGAAGCAAAAGTTAATCGTTTCCAGTCTGATGGGATTCAGTATTGTTGGAAGAGGCCCACTGACACCATTCAACGACATCACGTCAAGCAAACAGTAAAGCACGGTGGTGGAAATTTAATGGTGTGGGGATGTTTTACCTGGTGGGGTGTTGGTCCCCTAGTGCAAATATATGGTATAATGAATAAGGAGCAGTATTTAAGTATTTTGGAGAACAATTTGCCCATATTTATTGAGGAGTGCGCTTATCCGGCGAAGGAAATAACTTTTCAGCAAGATGGGGACCCGAAGCACACCGCCAAGATTGTGCAAAAATGGCTTTCCGAACAAGAATTCAAGACAATGAAATGGCCTGCAAAAAGCCCCGATTTAAACCCCATTGAAAATTTGTGGGCGATTATAAAAAGAAGACTTTCCCAATATGAACAAGCACCAACCAATATGGATGAACTTTGGTCAAGAGTTTCCACGGAATGGGCCAATCTTCCACTCCAAACATTAAAAATCTCGTGGAAAGTATGCCCAAACGAATAAAATCTGTAATAAAGAACAAAGGCCTTTGGACAAAGTATTAACAACAAAAATGGCAGAAAATTCAAAAATGGACAAAACCGGATAAAAGTTATATCAATTTGTGATTCCTTTTATTTAATTTTTTAAGATATTGTTACGTTTTTACCTTTTAAAAACGTTTTATTTCTACAGACCTTTTCTATAGAAATAATTTTTATTATTATTATGGGATTCACTGATGATCTTTACTCTGTCGCAGCTAAATCACAATTAACTTGATTCCCAATCTCTGCTCTGTCTTTTATTTAAATTTCTATGTGTCTAGATTTTTCTTTCAGTTTCGAGATCACTGCATATCGCAAAATATTTGTGTGTCAACATGCTAATTTACTTTTGCATGTATATGTGTGTGTATATCTCCAGCACATGTAGAAGTTTGTAGACAGAATATTTCTTATATTGTTGTTGTTGAAATGATTTCGTAGTAATTTTTGCAGCACCAATATACAGATATATGTGCGTGTGTGTGTTTTTGTTTTTACTGGTAACAGCACAAGACAAAATTACGTGGTTGTTGTTATTACTTTTTTTTACTCTAAAGTGTTACCATAATACGCGTTTTTCTTTTATTTTAGCTGTAATCTTTGGCGCTTTTTTACTTAATTTATTTTTTTTCGTAACACTGCCTCCCACTTAAGCCTGTTCGTCCCGAATAGGCTCCTTAACTACTTTCCCATAGTTTGCCAGTCGCTCTAAGTGTACGACTTTCATCTTGGACCTCGGACTGTTGTACTTTTGAATTCTGTAGACAACATCATTAAGCCTTTTAATTACCTTATAAGGTCCTTCCCAGTTAGTCTGCAATTTGGGAGACAATCCTTTCTTCCGCTGTGGGTTGTAAAGTAGAACCAGTTGTCCTTCATGGTAACCTTCACTATTTGCTGCCTTATCGTATCTCGCTTTCATTTTGTCACTGACCATATTTATTCGAGTGCGTACAAAACCATGTAATTCGTTGAGGCTTTCTTGTTTTACAGTATAGCTCTCATCTACGTCCGCTGTTGGTTTGGCGCCTGAAGTATACTGCTGTAGCTGTCCTCTGCTTCCCCTCACTGGTCCCTTTGCTGCCATACATTGTGCACAGTTTGCTATCCAATCGGTGACAGCTTGTTGACAACCAATCCAGTAAAACCTTTGCTTAAGTTTTTCTAAAGTTTTAGTTACTCCAAGATGACGTCCACTAGGACCATTATGAAATTCATTTAGGACTTCACTTATCTTGGAGGATGGCACTACTATTAAGTCGGTTGTTGTTTTGCCATCTGCACTCTCCCAGGTACGATATAAGCGGCCATTAATCAGCTTTAAACTATTCCACTGAGCCCAATAAGCCTTTACTATAGGGCCTTCTGCTGATATATCGTTTCGGGTTGGTCGTTGATCCTTTTTTTTAGCTGTTATAATTTTTGATAACACCGGATCATTCTTTTGCGCTGTTACCCAGTCCTTGTCCGCCTCTATGTGAGTTAGCCGAATGTCGACAATAGATTCCTTGCCCTCAGCCTTAGTACAATGTTTACACTCTGTGTTACATGACCGCCGCGATAGAGCATCTGCATTACCATGCTTAGCCTCTCTTCTGTGCTCTATGCTACTTCTAGATGGCGAGATAGACCTTGCTCTTTTTCGTGACTTTTTGCAGTTTCTTTGGTAGTGGCCACTCTTTCCACAATTGAAGCACTTTGCTTTCGTCTTTCGCTGCATGCCAGCACACATTTGTTTCAACATCGCTTTAAGGCCGTTCAGCATGTCATATATTTCTGACTCAACTTCCAAAGCACGCACTTTATGTACATGTGGCATACAAATAGCTCTAGCGGTTTCCTGCCCCAATGCAAATGCTACTGTTTCAGCGAAGGTGTTCCTTTGAGTGCTGCATACCGCGAGCTTCAAGTCAGGGTCACGTATGCCATTGACGAACGCTTCGGTTTTAAAGCGATCTATCAATGGATGATTTTCGCCTGGGTATGTTAATTGTACCAATTTTTCAATCTCCATGGCGAATACCTGTAGTGACTCATTGGGCTTTTGCGTTCTGCATCTCAACTCCATTTGGTACAATTCTCGCTTGTGCTCATTACCGTACTTACGCTGCAACGCTACCATTATGTCTTCGTAATTATTTCTGGAGCTTGCTGGGATTGTCTCCAGGACTTCTGCGGCTGCACCCTTTAAGGCCAAAATTAGTTCTAGAGCCTTCTCTTCGTCGTCCCATCCACTTTTGCTTGCAACCGTTTCAAACTGAAGTCTAAATACAGAAAGTGGTGTGTTACCATCAAATCAAGGGGTATTTATTTTGCTGGTAAGTTCTGGAACAACACGTACTGGTCCAGCTTGTTGGCATTGAATACTATTGACCTTTTCTTCAATTTCATTAATTTTATCGTCTAAGTCAGCCACTCTTGCTTCCACGCCTTCTACCCTCTTACTGAATGTTTCAGAAATTTCTACTAACTTCTCGTTTGTTGCTTTAGATGTTTATTTTACCTCCGCCAATAATGCTTGGTTTTGAGCCAATAGTGCTTGGTTTTGAGCTCTAGATCTTTCTTCAGCTTGAGCCAGCAATGCTTGATTTTGAGCTCTGGATGTTTCTTTTACCTCTGCCAGCAATGACTGATTTTGAGCTCTAGCTATTTCCATATTCGCCTTTGTTGTTTCTTTTACTTCCATTATGGCAGCCAGCAACGAATTAATGTCTAAACTGCTAGTCTTTGCAGGTTCATATATCTCTATTTCGTCATCTTCAAATTCATAGGCGTCGATGTCAATGCCACGATGCTTGAATTCTTCCAATAGTCTCTTCTGCAGCTCCGCTTTATTACCAGTAGTCGGCAATTCCATTTTATTTAATTCACGTTTAAGCCGGTCTACCTTCAGATCTTGAAACTTCATGCTTATTATTTTGTAATTTCACTTCTGACACCAATTGTTACGTTTTTACCTTTTAAAAACGTTTTATTTCTACAGACCTTTTCTATAGAAATAATTTTTATTATTATGCGGATTCTTAATTACAAATAATAAGCACTTGATTTGATTGTGTATTTACAAATTTACTTTATTTACACTTAATACACTTTACTAGATATACACCGTCGAACAATACCACACGTAGGGATTCACTGATGATCTTTACTCTGTCGCAGCTAAATCACAATTAACTTGATTCCCAATCTCTGCTCTGCCTTTTATTTAAATTTCTATGTGTCTAGATTTTTCTTTCAGTTTCGAGATCACTGCATATCGCAAAATATTTGTGTGTCAACATGTTAATTTACTTTTGCATATATATGTGTGTGTATATCTCCAGCACATGTAGAAGTTTGTAGACAGAATATTTCTTATATTGTTGTTGTTGAAATGATTTCGTAGTAATTTTTGCAGCACCAATATACAGATATATGTGCGTGTGTGTGTTTTTGTTTTTACTGGTAACAGCACAAGACAAAATTACGTGGTTGTTGTTATTACTTTTTTTTACTCTAAAGTGTTACCATAATACGCGTTTTTCTTTTATTTTAGCTGTAATCTTTGGCGCTTTTTTACTTAATTTATTTTTTTCGTAACAATATGTTATGCTGAACTAAAGTCATTTTTATTGAAGAAATATACTTAAGTTTAATACTATAATTTTTCTTTTCAAGTTTTTTTTTATTAAAAAATAAATATATAACAAATTTAAAAAATTTAATTTTATGTTCCCACTTTAGTCCACTACTGTATGTACCTTGTAGACTTCAAAAAAAAGTAAACACAATTTAATAAATACATATTTATACATTTAAGAAACGATTGCCAATTTTGAATAAAAATAAACAAAACAGCAACACTGGTAATATGCATATTCAAATATTGAACGAACGATAAAGACAAAGAAAAAACAAATTTAGGTTAACCGACCGAACGAATGAACGACCAAAACAAAGAAAAAACAAATTAAAATTAACCGACCGAACGAACGAACGACCAAAACAAAGAAAAAGGAAATTTAGATTGAACGATCGAACGACCAAACGAACGACTGATCCACTTCGTTCAATTTAACCCGTTCGTTCGTGACCGACACAGCTCTACTCGTTACCTACTTTTCCCGAAGGGGTTTTCGTAACATTCTTCACCCGAAGGGGTCCCTGTGGCTTACTTCTCACGAAGGGGTTCTCGTAACCTTCTTCACCCCAAGGGGTCCCCGTAGCTTACTTCTCTCTTATCTTCTCCTTCCAGATTATACATCGATCCGAAGACGTGGTAACTGCCGAATTATACCGATCCTGAAGTGGTAACTACT
The DNA here is from genome assembly GCA_963576795.1 of Metopia argyrocephala. Classification (NCBI taxonomy): domain Eukaryota; kingdom Metazoa; phylum Arthropoda; class Insecta; order Diptera; family Sarcophagidae; genus Metopia; species Metopia argyrocephala. The sequence goes on along the minus strand of OY756209.1, from coordinate 73,471,652 downwards.
GAATCGAACCGAAGAAGATATTCTACCGAATTAGCAGAAAGCCTTACTATGCCGAGCCGAAGATATTGTTCGTAGTCAAAAGGTAATACTACAAATATATCCAGTTAGATCGTATGTACCAGCTGCCGCACCGAAACAAGTGTACCATAATACCAAACATAACCGCCTACCGTTGTACTAAAGGTTATTTTTAATTATTATTGTTTAATAAAGAATTGAATTTACTATTGCCCACAAAAGGGACACAAAATTGTAATTTCTTTAATTTACTTGAGGTTCGTGGATACGTAAGTAGACCCTCGACACCGTTGGGCGACCTCAGCCTACGACAAAACCGCGTTACAAGCCCCATATGTAACAATTCGTCTGACCATCGTGGTATAGATCTAGTAAAGTGTTCTCGGGTTACAGCCCCAAGTTTTATCTGCAAGCCTTCTCTAAGTTATTAGTGTACTATCCAGTATTATTTCCAGATATTCAACCTCTCTTCTTTGCGAAATTTCCTGGCCTAATACCTCAATATTCCGCCATTTAGGCGGGTTAATATTCAACCCCCTTGATGTACTCCACCTATTTACTATCTTCTGAATAATATTACAAAGAGTGTCCTCAAACTTGCCTCTTGCCACGCCCATAGTTGTACTCACTTGAGAACCCAAGGCTAGCTTGGTCCGTTAACTATGCCGTGAGAATGATTTGTATTACTTGCTTGCTTGCCTACTTATTTTGATTCACAGCATCATGATTCATTGCTTTTAGATCACTGCCTTGTTTGCATCCAAAGTTCTGGTCAATTTATAGTCCTTGGACTTTCTCATCAAGCTTTTATACATATATCGTCAATGGAAATTAAGAACGCTGTAACTGAAAAAACCTTAAATGTTCACTAGAGCCATAAAACCTGTATGAAAGTAGAACAAAGACACTAGTATTTTTTAAAATGAAGACGGCGTAAGTGAATTTATTTTTATCGTAGAAATCTGGGACCAAGACCAATCGACGCGTATTTTTTTCTGATAAAAATGATGCAAAAAACATATTTTCGATTTTTTGTCAGTTACAGCGTTCTTTAATTTTTGCGACGATATGTTTATGCCAACATAACTGTTTCTGTCATCACCGGAAAATTTAATTCGTATTTCTTACTGAATTTACGAGTATAAGGAATGTTATTATTTATAATATATCTCATTTATCTAATTGATCTCACTTTTTTTATCATTTATTGTTAGTCACTTTGTTCATTTGATCGTGAAGGGTTAGTACCATCAATAAACCAAAAACTTTGTAAATTTTAACACCCGTTTTTTTCTATTTATTCCCACAACATTATCCTTTTTTTCATTTTGGAGTTCCACCCCTTATCATTTACCCCAACAATACCATTAGTTGTTGATGAGAAAGTTGTTGAGTATATAGAATTCTGTGGTGTATTAATATAAGTAATCATTATTATTAATAGTAAATTAAGTTAATATTATAAAACTAAATTAATTATTGTTAGTATACCAAATTTGTTATTATAAGTACTACCCTAATTATTATTTTATTCCTCCTGGAAACCTACTGTTATTCCAGTTTTGTAGAGATTTATTATGGAAATTTTGTAGTTTGATTTTACCGTTAGTTTTGTATAAAAACAAGAGAAAAATCAATAAAGCAACACTGGTTTAAACAACTGACGCACGTTTCGTGTTTTGTTTCACTGTCAAACATTTTCAGTTTGGTCTATAATTTAACCATGAATCTTCTTACAAACGAACAACGCTTGCAAACTATTGAATTTTATTATCAAAATGCGTGCCCTGTTAAGAAAGTTCATCGCGCGCTTCTTCCATTTTATGGTCAGTTTAATCGATCCACTGAAGCGGCAGTTCGGGCTATTGTGACTAAATTTCGTACCAAAATTACATTGTTGGACATTAAACCACCAACCCGCTTACGTAGAGTGCGAAATGAAGAAAATATCGCGGCCAGTGTTAATGATGACCATCAATTATCGATTAGTCGCAGTTGAGCGCTACCGTGAGATGATATCCAACTTTAATTTGCCCAAAATGCAAGAGCTTGACTTGCATGACATGTGGTTCCAACAAGACAGTACCATATGCCACACAGCACGCGTAGCAAAGGACTTATTGAGAGGCGATTTAGGTGAACATTTTATTTCACGTTCGGGACCGGTCAATTGGCCGCCTAGATCGTGCGACTTAACGCCTTTAGACTATTTTTTGTGGGGCTATGTTAAAGCTCGAGAGAGGCTAGGCCGTAATCCTGACACAGGGTTGTAATGGCCAATCATGTATATATGTTAAAGCTTATATCTACACAGCCAAGCCCGCTTCAATTGAAGCATTGGAAGATAACATTGAAGCATTTATTCGTGAGATACCGGCCGAAATGTTGGAAAGAGTATGCCAAAACCTGACACAGGGTTGTAATGGCCAATCATGTATGTATGTTAAAGCTCATTTCTATACAGCCAAGCCCGCTTCAATTGAGGCATTGGAAGATAACATTGAAGCATTTATTCGTGAGATACCGGCCGATGTGTTGGAAAGAGTATGCCAAAATTGGACTAAGCGAATGGACCATTTGAGGCGCAGTCACGGTCAACATTTGCATGAAATAATCTTCAAACATTAAATTATATGGACCGTACTATGGATTCAAATAATGATTTCATTAATTTTTCTGAATTTTATATGTTTTTTTTTAACTTTCCTAGAGCTCTTAAAAAATTACACTGTAGTCAAATTTGAATAATTGTATAATAGATTGAAACTTATTGCATAGTCTGAACTAAGGACCAGGTCGATAATATACAGATTGTTGGGGAAGTTAAGGATAATTTTGCGAACATGGAACAGTTCGATATAACGGTTGTTGGCAAAAATTTGCAGATTTTTAAGCGAGAATTTGAGACTTTGGAAGATTTTTTAGTGTAAGCAGAATTGTTGCATAATTTATTGCGAACGGAAGACAGGGAGATATTTATTAAATATGTCTTCAATTTTAAATTAACAGCACATGTTAGAAGCATTCTCAAACTCGAAAAAGTTGCAACAAGTTTTGACAGAATTTGGTACAATAAGACAAGGCAAATCAAATATATGTTCGTTTAGAGAAAAGATAGCATTGTTATCAGAACAATTGAGCGCTTTCGAAATAGTCTCTTGACAATCCTACTCAGGGAGAGAAAAACGCTGTGTATAAGATGAGCGAGAGTTTTTATAAAGGCAGTTAATTCCGAATTCCAGGATTTATTGATTGCCAGTAATTCTCGGACATTAAATGAGGCAGTTGAGAAATGTATGGTTGCAGAAAGAAATAGGTACGCCACTAATATTTTTAGAGTTGGGGCATTTAACCGTAATAGTCATGGCAACAACCCGGGAAATTATTATAGTACACTATAGATCTTATAGGTCGCAGTGTCTTGCATTTGTGCTGGGTCTAAACCAGATAATAATAATAATATTATAGTACTCCAGACAACAGCTCTGATATTCGCAGTCGACTGAATCGCAGACGTTATAATAATAATCACAATCCACCAAATTACGGAAATTACAATAATAGTCCGGGCAATAACCGATATGATAATAGATTCCATAGGGGAAATATCAATGCCCGTAACTATTATAATACTAACGATAACTATGACAACAGATTTATGAAAAATAGGAACAATTTTGAACACGACATGAATAGAAATACGAACAGAAGTACGGATATGAATAGAGGTACAAATGCAAATACAAATAGAAATGCAAATAGAAACAGACAGGGAAACCATTCGGGCGGGATAATGAAAAATATTATCCAGGGCCAAAATTTATAGACTGAACACCAATTTAGATAATTCTATTGAAGTAAATTGTAAGAGTACAAGGGAAAGTTTGAGTTTTTTGATAGATACAGGAGCAGATATCTACATATGTATGTAAACAGAAGCAAATAGGACAAATAGACAGAGCACACATTGCGAAATTAAGTGGTATTACCTTGGATACAATAGATAGCATTGGTACGGCAAATTTAAATTTACATTTTGAAAATGGGCACATAAATCATGTATTTCATATAGTCTCTGATGATTTCCCAATACCAACTGACGGGATAATTAGGAGAGACATTTTAGAAAAATTTAAATGCAAAATACACTTCGAAACTTACACAATAACATTCAATGTGGCAGACGAGAAATTCGTTCCACCAATCAGACCCAAATGTATATACATATAATACAGACATCTGCATACCTGCACGATCAGAGGTAACTATACCAATTAAGATATATACAAATAAGGACAGTGTTATTTTGAATAAAGAAATAGCACCTGGTGTTTTTGTGGCAAATAGTATTATACCAGCAAATGGTATACAACACGTCAAAGTTTTAAACACCACTGAGAAATATGTTCAAGTGAACAACGTAAAATTGGAAAGAAGAGATTTATAAAATTATCAAATATACGCATATGAAAATCTAAATATTGAAACACTGGATCCTATGACAAAAAAAATCTCCAATGGACATAGTCATTAAATAAAATGAATTTTTTCATAGTGAGGATGAAAAACTTACAGTAAACAATTTTTATACTCAACACATTCAAACAACATGCAACACCAGTATACATCAAACCTATAGATTACCGGAAATACACATGAATGAGATAAATAACCAAGTGGATAAACTACTAAATGATAGAATGATCGAACCATCAGTAAGTCGATAGTATTCACAGTTATTAATCGTACCAAAAAATTCAGCAAACAACGAACAAAAATGGCGTCTTGTTGTAGATTTCCGCAAATTAAAAGAAAACATTGTCAATGACAAATTCCCATTAATAAGAATCGAAGATGTGTTGGATAAACTTGGAAGAGCAAAGTATTTTTCCACGTAAAATATAAATAGTTCGTTTCATCAAATTAATTTAGATAAAAAATCTGGATCTTGAACTTAATTTTCCACAGGAAATGGTCATTTTCAATTCACACGACTACCATTTGGTCTTAAAATATCGTCGAATGGTTTTCAACGAATGTTGTCAATAGCATTGAGTGACTTAAGCTCAGAAGCATTTTTATACGTAGACGAATTCATCGTATTTGGTTGCAGTGTACAACATCACAACGACAACTTGGTAAAAGTATTCGAGCGTTTAAGACAATATAATTTGAAGTTGAATACCACCAAATGTTACTTTTTAAAAAATGAAGTTGTCTATTTAGGTCATTTAATAACAGACAAAGAGATACGCACTGATCCGAACAAAAACAGTGTAATAAAAAACTATCCCGTACCCAAAATTGCTAAAGAAGTAAGAAGACTTATCGCATACTGTAATTATTACAGACGTTTTGTCAAAGACTTTGCACAAGTAGCAAGGAATCTTAACCAGTTGCTAAAAAAGGATAAACATTCATATGGGATGAAAATTGTCAAAAATCATTCGAGACACTCAAGTCGAAATTAACAAACCCGCCCATTCTACAATACCCAGATTTTAAAAGGCAATTTATTTTAACAACAGATGCATCCAACGTTGCACTGGGAGCAGTTCTCTCACAGGGAGAAATTGGTTTAGACCTACCCAATTCATATGCAAGAAAAACTCTATCGAAACACGATTTAAATAAGTCTGTCATCAAAAAGGAGCTTTTGGCCATACATTGGGCCATTAATTTCTTCCACCCATATCTTTATGGCAGAAAATTCTATGTAGTAACAGATCATACATACATACATACATAACTGGCCTTTACAACCCTGTGTCAGGATTACGGCCTAGCTTCTCGCAGCACTCATGTTGTGTGTGTCAATTTTTATCCATGAGTACCGGGACCTACAGTTTAATGTCGACTCCGAACGACAGACTTGAGAAGCTTGTTCATGGCAATCAATTACTCTCAGAGCTTTTGCCAGAAGACTGCTGAGAGGTAGTCGCCGAAAGAAATATTTTTTTGAAGATGTCAGAGCTTGGAGTTGAACCCAGAGCCTATGTCTTAGTAGGCCAACACACTAACCACTAGACCACGGCGACTACGTAGTAACAGATCACAGACCATTAATATCGTTATTTACCCATAAAAACCCTTCGTCAAAGATGACTCGTATTAGACTCGATCTATGCGATTATGATTTCGAAATACTGCACAAGAAAGGCAAGATGAATACAAATGCTGATGCTTTGTCCAGAATTGTGATAGACACAGATACATTGAAGACTATGATCCCTACAGAATCTGAAGAGGGAACACGAAGATATTGGCAGTGACAAGGAATATGAAAAGAAAATTAAATCAAGGAATCGACGATACAAGTAGAAAAGACAGGGACCGTAATCATTATGAGTTTTATAATAAAAATTACACAGTAATGATTATATTGTGAGTTTTAAAGATTTTCTTCAATGGTAATGATTATTTTTGAGCAATATTAATAAAAATCAGCCATAATCATTATTTTTGAGCAAAAGAAATAAAACTCAAAAATAATCATTATTTATGATTTTTATTTTTTTCGCTCAAAATAAAACTCACTTTCAATTTATGACTTTTTTTTGAGGTTTTTTACATATAAACATTTGGTCAGAACTAATAAAAGAAAAAATATTAAGACATGCTTGTTCATTTTGTTATATAAAATATCATTTTTTTGCACAAAAATTATTTTTTTTTCATATATAATATATAAAGTAAATTAAAAGTAAGTTTTATTTTGAGCGAAAAAAATAAAAATCATAAATAATGATTATTTTTGAGTTTTATTTCTTTTGCTCAAAAATAATGATTATGGCTGATTTTTATTAATATTACTCAAAAATAATCATTACCATTGAAGAAAACTTTAAAAATCAAAAATTTAAAAATCATGACGGATATGCAAAGATTCTTAAAAAGTAATAATAATGGTGCAAAAAATTTTTATTTATGTCTGTTCTAAGTGATTGATTTTTTTATTTAAAAAAAAACGAACAATAATCATTATTTACGGTCCCTGAGAAAAGATGTTTCTAGCGAAACATAGTAAAATAATATAATATATTATATTGTTTTGGGTTGGATTGGTTTTTTTTGTTTGTATTATATAAAAAATCTGAAAAAAACTGAAATTCCACATAGATACCAAATTTAGAAGGCAGAGCATAATAGTTACTGATTTTGAGGTAGTAATAAGGTGTAGCGATAATCCAACGAGCACACGGTTCTCCTTGGAGAAACTTTTATCGAAGATGCTATCCTTGGGAATACAGGAACTCGCTCTAGACGCCAACGATGAAATTTTTGAGACTATGGAGATGGAAGATTTCAAGAAAGTTTTTACTGAGATAAATAGGGAAAAGTAAAGAAATTTAAGGATTTTGATATACAAATGACATATAGCAATATTCATATTTACCAAATGGTATAATAAATGCACTGTACCCAATCGAGTCAATGTAAACCTTTATCTGGTGAAACCCCTCCTTCAAGTCGAGGGCGCTAAAATACTCCTTGCCTCCCAAATACTCGAGACAATTATCAACAACAGGAAGCGGAAAATTGTCCCCCAAAGTAAACCTACTAAGGGCACGGTAGTCCACAAACATGCACATTGAACCATCCCTCTTCCTCACAAAAACTAATGGAGAAGCATAAGCGGACTCACTGTGCCTAATTATACCCTGTCGCAATAATCTAGCAATGGTCTCCCTAACTTCACCACGTTCCACATACGACAATCGCCGGGGGGTACAAAACACAGGCACATCACTAATGACACGTATCCTGATAGAGTAATCCACCATCCCCGAATCAGCGCACTTTCCATCTATATAATTCCCAAATACAGTATTCCACGGATAATTGCCTCGACAAAAATGTCAACATTTTTGGGTAATTATGCGTAGACGTCATTTAAACGAATACGGTTAATTGCCTCTTTGAGGTAATTAAACTAATACGATTACCCAGTCAGCATTTTTGGCCAATTTTGACTCCTCAGGGCGATTAAAATAATCACTTATGATCTCATTTTTGAGTCGAAAATGTATGTTTTGTCGGGAGAAAATAGTACCCTTGCCGCGACTCCGCTGAACGAGTCATTTATGACTCCGCACACTAAACGATTACGACTCATGTTTGAAACTTATTGCAATCATATGGGAATCTATTACATTTTAGTTTTATCTTGTTTTACTTATTTTTGCAATAATAAAAACATAGCGTTTTTTTTAAATAAGTTAAAACAAAAAAAAAAAAAAAAAACAACCAAATTCATAATGTTGTAATACCTAAAGTGGCTCAATCACAAGCTTAACTGAAGATAGATATAATTATACGCCTTTTTGTTGATGAAACAAGTTGCTGTCATTCACCCCTGAATGATCAACAGCAATTGCCCCATTTGTCCGTGGTAGATGTTGAGTGATGAGCGTCTTCAGTAGGTTTTAGCTGTTAACTTCCCAGAAAGTGGCGCTATACTCCTCATCATTCGTTTCTGGTGGAATAGACTGGAAGGTCAGGGAGCGATTTCTTAAAGATAGACTTTTTGAAGGGTGCGAACCTCTTATTTTCTTTAAATTATAATTTAGAAAAACCATAAATTTTATTTTATAATTTTTGTCCTTCGCTGGGTTTGATCCTTTGTCATTTGAGTTTCTGTGCAAGCGCTCTAACCACTACCCCCCACTATAATAATATAACTCTTTTGCCCGTATTCATAAAAACTGTTTTAGGTTTATTGAGAACTTATTTGACAAATTTCTATGCAATACTTGTCAAATAAACCGTCAATAAACCTAAAATAGTTTTTATGAATACGGGCATAAGTCTTTAAAAAAAATTATTTTCTATATAATGAAATGCAGAAGAAAACAATAAAATACGACGCAAAATAATTATTAAAGCAGACATGCATATTACTAACGTCTACACGATTAATTTATGATTCCACACATTTAAACAGTTTTTGATCACCTAAGGGAGTCTTAAAAGACTCGTTTTGGTGATATTTGAGAGAACAATCTTCCAATTGCTGACAGGGTAATTGCCTGTATATATTGCCGTCAATACATATGAAAAGCATGTAACTTTATACTTATATCTACTAATACATAAACTTGGTAGTCTTTAATTTCAAGGTTGAATCAAAAAAGTAGTTTGATAGTAAATTTTACGGACATATTATGCCTATATATACATAGTTGAGTTAAGCTGCAGTTTTTAGAAAATAATTATTTTGGTTAATTAAACGAAGGAATTTTAAGGGAAGTTTCTCTTTGGGGAAAATATATTTGAGGTAATTAAGCGAATAACGCAGTTAAGTGAAAGTTAATTAATCGTGGAATTTTATTAGAAAATTGTAAGAAAAAATATGGGGATTTAGAAATTGAGGTAATTAAACGTGAAAAGCAATTAAGCGTGGGGCAATTATCCGGGGAATACTGTACCGTATCGGCAATTATACTCGTCTCACACTGCTTCCTGGGCTGGGGCAATCGAGTGCACCAACTCACATTCAGCCTTCCCCAAACCATAACCCGAAAGTACTGACCGCTTACCATCCCGTGTGACGACTCGCCAAAAAAAGGCAAATCATAAATTCCATGCTATCTTCAATAGTCGGAACCTGCTTAATATCCTCCTTTAAACTTCTCAACAAATTAAAAGACATAAGTGCACTTGAGACTAATTCGTCCAATTTAAATATATTCATTCTTAAATTCACAAGTTTTCCAATATTATATTTCCTTCCTACACAACAAAGCCGAATATTAAATTTACATAGCAAATTCATGCAAATCAATAACGGTACTACCGCCTCATTATCCGGCAATATAAAAAATTCATGTATAGCCTCAAAATTCGTAAAAACTACGTTAGACTCTACAGTACCAAGAACACTTATCCTATTGGGGCCAACCCCACGAAATGACGACACGGTCCTCCCACTGTTGATGGCAAAGGGTACCATAGACTGCCTAACGCAGCTAATTGGACTACCAGAATCAAAAAGAGAATTACTTAACGACAGTTCAGTGCAGCTATCTCCCATAATGAAGGCAACACTTATCTTTTGGAACGGATCAACTACTTCAACATCATCGGCAGCATAATCAGAAATTGCGGCAACAGCTCGTAACCTCTTTGGACAGTCCTAGCTATAATAATCCACTACTCCACATTGGAAATCAGAATATGTAAAGGGCATAACCATATAAACAGTATTCAAAAAAAGTTCCCTATGGGATTCTTGATTTATTAAAGAGCCTTAGAATCGATAGTCGGCTCTATATGATGGCAAAGTCAATTGCCGAAGTGTTTAAGAGAAATAATAATGTTTCCAATTTAGACTCAAGATTATTTCTGTCTTTTATTGATCAAAATCTTCAGCTTATATATTATTCTTATTCTACACATTTGTTTACATTCTTATTACTACTTCAATACCAATAGCAATATCATATTATTGACCTACATTTAGCAATACAAACCAAATTTGCTTATTCTGCATATTTGCAATTTTGTTTAGTGAAGTTACTTCATAAATATGACCTAATTTTATTTTGTGTTTATATCAGTTTGTTTTCTTTATTTTTTGTTTGACTTTATTTTTGTCTTTTGTATTTTTGTGTAGTATATGGGTGACTATATTATGAATGCACTACATTTGTGGCCGGCTAGGTTTAGGACACTTGCTTTGGTAATGTCCAAATTGAGAGCAATTATAGCATCGTTTGGTGTCCTCAGGTATTTTGGTAGTATTTTGTCTTACTGCTGCAGTGCTTGTTCTGAATAATAATCATTAATAATCTTTGGTGTCGATACAAATTTTATCAACATCGCAAAAGTATGGCAGGGCTTTTGTTCAAATCGGTCAAGGCGGCGAATTAATTCATTCATCGTGTGTGCACCGTACAGGAATATAATATGGCTCCCTGAATCTGAAATACCATCTGTGAAAAAATCAACTAACTCCTGTTCGTCTATTGTAGACTGGGTTGCATTAGACTGCATTGCTATAACATAACTCAATGCGGTTTCGGTAGGGAGGAGTTTGCGAGCCTGCAGCTGGCGATATACTTCTTATCGTGTAACTGTGCGCTTAAATAACTTAATTAGTTTGACCTTCAGTTCTAAGTAACCAATTGGACCCAAGTTAAAAACGTAAGTTTTAGCTGCCCCAGTCAATCGGCATCTAAGCCCGAGACACTGCTCCTTTTCACCGTAGCCACACATATGTATCAGCATAATCCTCAAATTGATCAAACCATTTAATGATATCATAGAGATTCTCAGCACTGAATGGAGGAATGACAGCATCAATTTCACACAAATCAACATGACATCGATGGCCTGTCATCGACTTGCTACCGACCGATTCAATTGTACGGATTACTTCTGAGGCACATAATATTTCAAGGCGAAACCTCAGGGCCCTCAGTTCACTTTCCATTGCATCAGACTCATCTTTACCATTTCTGATATCTGGCACTAATTTAGCTGTTACGGCAGTGTGGGCCTCTGCTTCATGTGGCACTGTGTCATTCCACTCGTGCATAGTATACGCTAATATAGTAGGCGCAGAAGTCGCCTCTGAGGCAAAACCTAAGGCAGCAGGTATTTCGTGTTCAGGTCCATTGACAGGAGGTTGTTCTACAGCAGATTTTATTACAACAGGTGGCTCTCCCATATCGGTGACCGCGGAATTTTCTGGCTGATTTGGATTTATTTTCCAAATACATTAGTGCCACAGCATCTTGCCTCTGTTTGTACACGGTACGCAGCTGACCCACGATAGCTGATGGCGGAAAATGTATTCCGTCTTTGATCAGCAATTCCACAATCTCCCGTCGGGTTAATCGTGCGGCCATTCCTATATATAGCAAAACGGGTATTTGCACTGCCCTTTTTTTTCTTTAATAGCAAATTTCCTTTGGCTGGCGTGTGTGTACCCCACACCTGAATTTTATTATGGTTTTTCTTTTATTTATTTATAACATCTGCTTTTTTCTTATTAATTATATTACGCGTGTCTACGCTTTTACAAGATCTGTTTTTCCAATAATAATAAAAATGGCGATTAGCAAAAGATGGAATGATTCAAGCGTCACCACTATAACAACCAACCATGCAATAGAGTTGCTCTTTTTTTATTAAAAAAAAAAAACATTTTTTTAATTTATTAGCTATAAATAGATTCAAGTTATATGGAACATATGTATAAGGATTTATTTTAATGAATTGAAAAATTTTGAGAAAAACCTGAAAAAAGCAAAGATAGAATTTATACTTTTAGTTTTAAGAAGAAAAAATTAGACAGATTAAATTTTATAAGAGAAGAGGTTGACAAATTAGAAGAAAGTGGAAACGGAGTCAAGTCTTTGATATTTGAATTTAATGCTCTATTTGAGAGATTATTTTGCAGAATTACTAACTTGTCTACAAAGGAAGCTGAAAAGCAGAAAATATATTTAGGCGATAAATCTGAGAATAATAGACTTAAAAACATGGCGGCATTTGACACATCAGTTGTGTATAAAAATCTTCAGATTTGTAAAAGTTCATTTGAGATGGAAAACTTTATAACCCAAACGGAATTACTTCATGATATGTTACGAATAGAGGACAGAAAAACTTTTATTAAATATGTATATAATTTTAAACTGGCAACACATGTACGAAGTGTGGTATGGCGTGCTAATAGACCAACTACGTTCATTGAATTAAAGAATTTACTGATTGATGCTTACCCAAATCCGAGAACTTTGCAACAGGTTCTAACTGAACTTGGATCGATAAGACAGGGAAATTTGAGTACAATATTTAGAGAGATAGTTGCACTGCTCTCTGAGCAACTGAGTTCTTTTGAAATTAAAGCAATATAGAATGCTACATAAGAGGCCAAGGACGCAATTTTTAAAATGAGCGGAAGTATGGCTCTAAATGTATTTATGACAGGGGTTAATGTCAAATATTAAAATTTTCTGATAACGAGTGGTCTCAGAACACTTAATGAGGCAATAGAGAAATGTTTGATACTGGAGAGGAATGCACAATCGAATGAGAGTAATCACCCTTATTCTGCGTTTCGATTCGGATCGTAAATTGCTCAGTTTGGCAAATTTGGTATTCTGCGTTCCGTTCCCCGTAACAATTCAATTTGTTTTTCGATTGTATGTATTCTGCGTTACGATCGTAGCTACGTTTTTTCAAGTTGTTTATTTACTAACGGAAAGTTTTTCTATTTTTGTTTTTGTAGTTAAAAAAGTGTATAATTAAATAAAATGTGAGTATAAAATGCTATAAATTTATTTTGTAATAAATTTTGTTTTGTTTTTAACCTTAAAGCTTTATTTAATTTATTTCAGGTCAAAAAACACAACACCTGAGCAGTATGAAAAGCTGGCGAGTTTAATGGCAACGAAGGATGATATTGCGTCTGGGTATCATAAGCTTTCCAAGGAAGAAGTAGAGGCATTCTGGGAAGAAGTTGCAAATGCACTTAACGCAATAGGCCCACCAATAAAAACTGACGCTGCATGAAGAAAGTATGACGTTTTAGTTGAATATGTATGCATATTAAAAATATTTTTTAAGGTGTGGGTTGACTGGAAAAGTTATATAAAACGCAAGTTGACAACAAACAAAAAGGAAATGATGAGCACCGGAGGAGGCAACTGTCGCTTACAGCGCATTAGCCACCTTGAGGAAAAAGTAATTCAGCTGACGGGCTTGGTAACAAGTACAAGTGGCATTAGCGGTACAGTGGATTTTGGAGTGGCCAGCGAGATGCCAGATGATACGCGACCTACCGAAATGGATATTTCCGCTCGGTCTGAAGATCTTGCTGATGTAGCTACTACTTCAAAAAGGCGTCAGCAGCTTAGTACAAAAGAAAACACTTCGTCTTTGCTGAAAGAGCAAGTAACTGCCCAGAAAGAATTTCACAACGATGTCAGGAAATTCAATGAAACCATTTTGAAAAGGTATGACGAGATGTCTACGCATTTACGGCGCATAAATCGCTCTTTAGAGAAGCAGTCTGACATTGCTGCACAACAGTTAGAAGAACAGCGGCGCTGCAATAAAATTAAAGAGGAATTGCTAAAAAAGAAGGTAGAAATCAAGCTGCGAATGTTAAATCTGGAGCATCCACCTAGTGATTTAGATTCAGATTAGAAGATGATGATGAGCCAGCCAATCTTTCCTGTTAGCCTAAGTATATTTTATTTTAAATAAAAATGTGATAATTTTTGTTTTTTATTTGACCTTTATTAGTTGTTAAATAAAAAATTTAACGATCTAAAGCTAAAATATTTTATTTTTATTTATTTATTATTCATCGAATATTATTTTCTATAGTTTGGCAATTACATTGTTTACAAAATTTTTTATTTTTATGTTTCTATTTCATACGTTTCATATCAAAGCAGCTGGTTTGAACATACTCTTCTCTTCTTCTTTTTCTTTCGATTAGGTTTTTTTAGAATACCTATTTTCGATTCGAGCGTAACTGAATGCGGGAACGTAATCGAAACGCAGAATAAGGGTGAATATTTACCAAATTAAAAGGCGAGAAAAACGAAACAATCAACAATCATTAAACATAATTATAACACCAATCCCAACTGTGGTGGTACGGTAAATTTTAATCATAATAGGCCACAATATACTCCTAATTACAACAGAAATCTTCACAGGTCTAACTCTAGCAATACTAGTCCAGGCAACTATAATGACAATAACATACACAATAATCACAACAGGAATAGAAATAGAAATAATCCTCACATTGATCGAGATCGTAATCACAATAATTAAACTAAAAGCGCCGGATAACAATCTTTGTTATCCTGGGCGACAAAAATGTTACAAACTTACAAATAATACTACCAAGAATATGTGTGGCAATAACATACATATGTGAGTGAATTTTTGATAGATACGGGAGCAGATATTTCTATTTGTAAATTAGAAGATATAGAATATATATATAAAAGGAGGATATCATCATTGAGTGGCATTACCCAGGACACAATAGAGAATTGTTCATGAATTTCATATTGTTGAGAACAATTTTCCGATAATGACTGATGGAATTATAGGAAGAGATATTTTAGAAAAATATAGATGTAAAATCGATTTTGAGACATTAACGACTACTTTTAATATTGGTAATGAGGATATATTGTAATTTTACCCATGACTCCTAAACGTATGTACATATAGAACTGAAATTTTTGTACCAGCACGTTCAGAGTCAATCATTCCTATTAGGATAAAAACTAATGAGGAAAGTATAACTTTAAATGGAGAGATCTCCCCAGGAATTTTTGTGGCCAACAGCACAATACCGGCTGTAGGTGCAAAACATATGAGATTACTAAACTCTATCGATAGTGATATAGTTTTGAATAATTTGAATTCTGAAGTCAGGAGTTTACGTCATTAACACGTATACAAGTGCGAAAATAACTTGTCTATTAATGAAGATCGAGTACGGAAAATTTTATGTGATCTCCAAATTGAATTCAATAGCAAGGAAGTCCTTGATGAATATAATAAATGAGTATAGTGATATCTTTCATATTGAGGGAGAAAGACTAACCGTGAACAATTTTTACAAGCAGAAAGTTAATGTTACAGATACAACACCTGTTTATATGAAACCAGGTCCCAGATGATTAAAATAGATAATCAAATAGATAAATTATTAAAGGATGTTACCATCGAGCTTTCTGTGAGTTCATACAATTCACCACTTCTGGTGAGACCTAAAAAATCTGCGAATATGGAGGTTAGTGGTTGACTGGTGGTTGAAAATAGTTAGTGATAAATTTCCATTAACAACAATTGAGGATGTGCTCGACAATTTAGGTAGGGCTAAATACTTCACTACACTAGATTTAGCAAGCCCATTACACCAAATTAGCTTGGATAAAGAATCTAGACCTCTTACAGCATTTTCAACCAAAAGTGGTAATTTTTAATTCACAAGATTACCTTTTGGACTAAAAATATCCTCGAATAGTTTTCAGAGGATACTAACTACAACATTAAGCGGTCTGAATGCGGAAGCATTCCTATATGTCGACGACGTTATCATTTTTGGATGCAGTGTGCAGCATAATATTGACAATTTAATAAAAGTTTTTAAAAGCTGAAGTCATTTATTAGGTCACCTTATAACGGATGTACAAACTCTTGAAAACATCGACTCATAGAAAACTATCCTGTTCCTAAAAACGCTGATGATGTTAGACATTTTATTGCATTCTGCAATTATTACAGGCGTTTCACTTAAAATTTTGCGGATATAGCCAGAAGCTTGAAAACATTACTAAAAAAGAATAAACCATTTGAATGGAATTTAGAATGCCAGAAATCATTTAATATATTAAAGGAAACATTGTTTAATCCTCTCATCCTTGAATACCCTGATTTTAATCAACCGTTTATACTAACGACAACGAGAAAGAGCTATTGGCTATTGGGCCATAAACTTCTTTCGTCCAAATCTTTATGGTAGGAAATTTTACGTAGTAACTGACCATAGGCCGTTAGTTTAGTTATTTCTTCACAAAAATCCATCGTCTCGAATGACTCCAATTATATTAGATTTGTGTGACTATGACTTTTATATATCTTACAAGGGCAAGATGAACACTAATGCGGATGCTTTGTCTAGGATAACTACAGTTAGTGATATGTTAAGGGCATTAATACCACTCAACATAGAGAAGGCAATGAGAAAATCTTAGTGGAATTGTACTAGAGTTTGAGACTATATTCCTAATAAAAAGCCTGATCAACTTTTTATGTGGGATTGTACGTCAATTTCAGATATTAAGGGCAAGAGAAAGTTCAAATTCGAAGTAGATAGAAGAGTTACGGTTCCACAATTCACAGTGAGTGAATCGCAGATAGATCCAGCGATAATCCAGGGGACACATTATTGTCTTTGGAGAAACTGTCATCGGAAATGCTATCGATGAGCAGAGGTGAACTTGCTTTAGGAGAGAATGATGATATATTTAGAAGTATAAATAAGGAAGATTTAAAGAAAATCTTTAACGAGCTAAAGAGAAGGAATAACGAGAATTAAAGAATATTACTACATAGAGAACCGGAAAGAATAGTTCATAAAGGTCAGCAGTACAGTTTAATAACTCAGTATCACAATTCTACGCATGGAGGTAATCTAGGTGGCAGAAAGACGACTTTGAAGCTGAAACAGAGATATATTTGGAAGGATATGGGCAAAATGGTAAAAAAGCATGTTTTGAACTGCAATAAGAATAATTTAAATAAACAGACAAAACACACTAGAGAAAAATTTACGATAACTGATACTCCTGGGTCTAGTTTTAAAGTTGTATTAATAGACACTGTCGGACCACTCCGTTTTTCGAACGAATTCAGATACATATTGACCATGCAATGCGGGGTGTAGATAGACCGCCTCCTCGTGGTGCACCCTGGATAACGCTAAATGGTCTATAACTCTCTCTGGCACGACCCTCGCTCTGTCCATGGACTCTCTCAACTAAATAATCTGATCTTGTTGTCTTGGGCTGGCGGTTTCAGTCTTCTGGACCAAGTAGCAACGGAGTGAAACCCGGCGTGAACGGCTCCAGTCTAGGGCTGCAACTGTCTTCGTCCTGTTGAAACCCTGGCAGGCCTCTGAGTACGTTCCTTGTGCGTCGCCGTTGAGTTGGCGGTGTAGGTTCGGTTGAGACTGACTCCCGATTAGCACTGGTCTGGCTCTGAGCACCTCACCCCATGAGGGTAGGTGCCAACCCTTGCATGGCCTCCCTGATTTCATAGATAACCATGGGACCACCAAAGGTGACTACACACTCGGGCAAAGATAGCGGCTTGGAGTGGGGACCCACAAGACTCGATGAATTCGAAAAAAAAACCCAAAACCTTCGCGCACTCAGGCTGGTGAGCGTAAGACACTTTTCAGACAGACAGCTGTCTGCCCAACCTCTGGCAACAGAGGTTCATCCTCAAGATTTGCGGCTAAACCCGTAACTGCAGTTCGCATGGTATGGTGACTTGCTCACCGTCCACATCGGCGGCTGCAAATAAGACCCTGCGCTCGTCGACTGACGCAAATACACTGATTAACAGATCGGAAACGTCAGTCCTAGGTACTAAACTTTCTTCTTCTGGTACAGATCTCCCTAAGGGCGGAAACGCTGGGGCGTATAGAACGCGGAGATCTGCTACACGCATCATCTCCAGACTGGGTGCTAAAGATCCTGCTCTCCTGTCGGAGGAGCAAAAAGGCAGATTGACGTGGGCAAGAGCTCACGTCGGTGTTAGACCTTCTGCCTCGCCGGTGAAACCCGAGGCTGCGGTGAAGCGGCAGAGATCCGACGAGCAAACTGCTCGTGCTCCTCTGCAGTCGTTCAAGCGGCCTAAAACTCTACCACCCAAGCCCAGACCCTCTAAACCTCTTAGCGAGGTTGTAAAAGAGAGTCTGACTTGGGCGGTGATCGACCACAGTCATCCGGAGGGCACCATCACTCCCGCTAAGTGGAAGTTAGTGGAACTGGCCCTACTCAAAGTTTTCTTAGACGTTATATCGTCCAACCCCGGCCCTTCACCCAGTTGCCGCGATGCAGGGTGGTTCCAAGGGCACATCAAAGTCATAGCCTGTGCAGATATCCGCTCCATGGAGCTGTATAAGATGGCTATTGGCAAAGTTGGAGAGGTGTGGCCGGGAGCTAAGCTCGAGGCGATTGGCAATACTGAGATTATGCATCAAAATGAATTCAAAAAGACACTCACCTCTTTCATTGGTATCCGAGCTGCCCCACACCACATATGTGCGTTGGCGTCGCAGCCAACCAAAACCGGGATACTTTGTCTATTCGCCTCTGCAACCAGCTGACCAACGGGTTCCTGCGGGGGATTAAGCCCGTAGTCATGGGCGAAGTACGAGGACACTGTCCATAGGGATGAGTTGCCCAAGGTAACCACCATAGCCACGGTGTCCTTGTCGCTGAACCTGTGAAGTAGAAAAGTATTAATTGAGGATTTAACCAAGATGCAAACCCTAGGCCTACCTGTGTCCTGAATATACACCGTCCTGTAACCGACGGCGTTGAGTCCACAAACCTTCCCATCAACGGTCCAAAGTTCCTGGACTAGCACGAGCTCCCAGTCTTCCTTCGCAAGAAGTAGGATCAGGGCCGCAGACGCGGTTTTGGATTTATGAAGATTTATCTGGATGACCCTCATCATTAGGGACAACCAGAGTGGCGTTGGCATCGTCCTCCTCCGATAAAGGAGAAACAACACCCGCATTAATCTCTAATCCGTTGAACATGTCCCCAACCAACTCGGAATTGGAAACATAGCTCAATTTGGAGCTCTGAGAGGATAGGCTACCCACGTCCTCATCTAAAGCGGTTGCCCTAGAGCTGCTAGGCTGAACCTGTAGGGTCGGCAACCCAGCTGGGGGAAGCCCAGTGATGAACCAACTTTCTTGACTTCGACTAGAAGGGAGGTTCTTGATGTCACCCTGGTTAGTGATTATTTCTCTGATAGGGTCTTAGACTGGCATGTATGTGGCAAATGCTCCTTCTCGGATCACAGGTACTGTTTAAAGTGTTTTAAACAAATCTGGAACATTTATTTGTATTTCTTTTTTTTTGT
The DNA here is from genome assembly GCA_963576795.1 of Metopia argyrocephala. Taxonomy (NCBI): domain Eukaryota; kingdom Metazoa; phylum Arthropoda; class Insecta; order Diptera; family Sarcophagidae; genus Metopia; species Metopia argyrocephala. The sequence continues at coordinate 73,451,984 of OY756209.1, read as the reverse complement.
AAGAGTATTTTTTTTTTTTTAAACAATGAATTTAGTCTTTTAAATGAATTAAATTATTGTGAATGGATAGATTTTTACCGACACTTTTCTTTTTTTAACGAATGAATTTTTTGTCACAAACTAACTAATTTAATATTAATCAAATGTTATCTACTTCACTTCTTTTTTTGCATCTTAAGCATAAACATTAAAAGATTTGCACTGCGGCCCCCCAGTATTTATTCAAACATTAATTACTAACAGTTTAAAGTTTATATACAGTTATAAGTTTTATCTTTTAATATCAAAAATAAACATTTATAAATAAAGGAATAATTAATGTAAGTTGTATAAAAAACCAATTCAATTGCATTACCTTTCTTTTTCTCATGGTAAATATTATCATCAACTCTACATAAATATTCATACATATATCCCCTTATAATCATTTTTAATATCAAAATTAAACATGGTCCTCTCGAAGCCGTGGAAAGTATTTTATTAATATTTTAGAAGACTGGCATCTCTATTTATTTTACAGTCCACAAATTCCAAAATAAAAGTTTTTTATTATTCTCGTTACCATACCTGTTGCATTTTTGTGGTGAACGGACGCATTTTTATACAGCAACAAGACATTTTACATAATTTCCTTTTTAAATAAAATATGTACATTTTGTTCACAGTTAAAAAGCAATTAAAGTGAAAATACAATTTTATTTCGTAAAGGAGTTAAAAACGAAAAATTTTAGCTGTTGAACATTCAATTAAACATTCAATTACATGGACATACACATATACATGAGTACATAGGTACATCATAATTTTAATTGTTTAAAGCCTATAATTTGGAAGCAGATTGTTGGGAACATTTTAATTGGAGACGGCAGCAGCATAAGGAGGAATCACAATAGACAAAAGAAAATTTGATCGAGAGGAGAAGTAGGTACCCACTCTGTGTACTTACTGCATTAAAACTCTATCCAAAGTTGAAGGAGGGAAGTATCGGAAAGAAGCAGACAAGCAAATCAAGGAAAAAACTGTAAGTTGACTTTTTTGCTTTTTTACTCGAAAATAAAAAGAAATACATAATTATTCTACATTTTCGAACTAAATTCGAATATTTTAATGGATCTTTATTATACTTATCGTATGAAATTTAATAGCCTAAGATCCTAATACTGGTATTCTTATGAGAATTAACATCCGTTAAGGAATATGTACAAACACTAGCAGAACTGAACTAGTTTTCGACCCAGCTACGAAAGGTCTCATCAGAGTTCTTTGTGTTATACATATTCATATTTTAATACTTCTATTTAAAGCACAATCTATTGGAAATAGATTATGTGAATTATATTTGAATGTTATTCTCACCAGTACTGAACTGAAAATTCTTTCAAATTCAACTATTCAACTATTTGTTGAAATTTATTCAAATTCAACATATTTTTCAATGTAAGTGTTACCATATTCTAAGTAACCGTAATTACATATTTATTTTTCAATTTACCCTTTATTACCAATTTTTAATCAGTAATGGGTTATGTGCTGTGGCCAGCAAATTTATAATTATTCTACATTTTCGAACTAAATTCGAATATTTTAATGGATCTTTATTATACTTATCGTATGAAATTTAATAGCCTAAGATCCTAATACTGGTATTCTTATGAGAATTAACATCCGTTAAGGAATATGTACAAACACTAGCAGAACTGAACTAGTTTTCGACCCAGCTACGAAAGGTCTCATCAGAGTTCTTTGTGTTATACATATTCATATTTTAATACTTCTATTTAAAGCACAATCTATTGGAAATAGATTATGTGAATTATATTTGAATGTTATTCTCACCAGTACTGAACTGAAAATTCTTTCAAATTCAACTATTCAACTATTTGTTGAAATTTATTCAAATTCAACATATTTTTCAATGTAAGTGTTACCATATTCTAAGTAACCGTAATTACATATTTATTTTTCAATTTACCCTTTATTACCAATTTTTAATCAGTAATGGGTTATGTGCTGTGGCCAGCAAATTTATAATTATTCTACATTTTCGAACTAAATTCGAATATTTTAATGGATCTTTATTATACTTATCGTATGAAATTTAATAGCCTAAGATCCTAATACTGGTATTCTTATGAGAATTAACATCCGTTAAGGAATATGTACAAACACTAGCAGAACTGAACTAGTTTTCGACCCAGCTACGAAAGGTCTCATCAGAGTTCTTTGTGTTATACATATTCATATTTTAATACTTCTATTTAAAGCACAATCTATTGGAAATAGATTATGTGAATTATATTTGAATGTTATTCTCACCAGTACTGAACTGAAAATTCTTTCAAATTCAACTATTCAACTATTTGTTGAAATTTATTCAAATTCAACATATTTTTCAATGTAAGTGTTACCATATTCTAAGTAACCGTAATTACATATTTATTTTTCAATTTACCCTTTATTACCAATTTTTAATCAGTAATGGGTTATGTGCTGTGGCCAGCAAATTTATAATTATTCTACATTTTCGAACTAAATTCGAATATTTTAATGGATCTTTATTATACTTATCGTATGAAATTTAATAGCCTAAGATCCTAATACTGGTATTCTTATGAGAATTAACATCCGTTAAGGAATATGTACAAACACTAGCAGAACTGAACTAGTTTTCGACCCAGCTACGAAAGGTCTCATCAGAGTTCTTTGTGTTATACATATTCATATTTTAATACTTCTATTTAAAGCACAATCTATTGGAAATAGATTATGTGAATTATATTTGAATGTTATTCTCACCAGTACTGAACTGAAAATTCTTTCAAATTCAACTATTCAACTATTTGTTGAAATTTATTCAAATTCAACATATTTTTCATACATACCTGATGAGACCTTTCGTAGCTGGGTCGAAAACTAGTTCAGTTCTGCTAGTGTTTGTACATATTCCTTAACGGATGTTAATTCTCATAAGAATACCAGTATTAGGATCTTAGGCTATTAAATTTCATACGATAAGTATAATAAAGATCCATTAAAATATTCGAATTTAGTTCGAAAATGTAGAATAATTATAAATTTGCTGGCCACAGCACATAACCCATTACTGATTAAAAATTGGTAATAAAGGGTAAATTGAAAAATAAATATGTAATTACGGTTACTTAGAATATGGTAACACTTACATTGAAAAATATGTTGAATTTGAATAAATTTCAACAAATAGTTGAATAGTTGAATTTGAAAGAATTTTCAGTTCAGTACTGGTGAGAATAACATTCAAATATAATTCACATAATCTATTTCCAATAGATTGTGCTTTAAATAGAAGTATTAAAATATGAATATGTATAACACAAAGAACTCTGATGAGACCTTTCGTAGCTGGGTCGAAAACTAGTTCAGTTCTGCTAGTGTTTGTACATATTCCTTAACGGATGTTAATTCTCATAAGAATACCAGTATTAGGATCTTAGGCTATTAAATTTCATACGATAAAAAGAAATACATATAAAAATAATAGAAAGGAAAAATCTGGATTCTAATCCAAAAGAATCAAATTTTCCAGTTAAAAAAGGTATACATACAAACATACACATATTATCGCATACACACAATCATTTCACATTTGCATTCAGACAAACAAACATACATACATACCTATATGTAAAAAAGTGTTGGTGTTCTACAAAGTTTAAAAAGATGTCAAAAAATTAAAATATTTGGTCAGAAAACACAAACAAAATACAAAGAAAATAAATACCGCAATATCAGTGTATTTTGTTTTTGTAGAATGCAACTACCCATGGTAAACAGTGAGAGAGCATTTGAATAATTAAGAGAGTGGTGACTTAATACTCTCTTTGACTTCATTTAACATTGGAATTTTATATGTTTAAATTTTAAACTTTGAAAAGAGAAAAAGGAAAGGATGCCAGATTGTAATTTTATGTAATGGTATTTAAATCTGCGAAAAATCGTCTAGAAAATTTTAAAAACGTCCAATTTATTCAAAGTAACAAAATAGTTATTGAATTTACAATTATTAAATATACATTTATTATATATTACTTAATAAGGAATTCATATTACCACCATATTTACGTATTAAACATTATTAACTGGAAATTTTATTAATATTTGTGCGCTATACCACAGTCAACATAAGAATTTCGAGTTTGTTGTTTATAGAAAAAATTATTATTATTATTATTATATATAAAAATTTTGTCAATAAAATTTTGCAGTCAGTTCAAATTGCCAGTGAACATTAAATTATAAATTTTTTTAAAGAAATTTTTTTTGTGGGTTCACTATCCCAGTGAACATTAGAATTTAAATTTTCTCAATAAAATTTTGCAGTCAGTTCACATTGCCAGTGAACATTAAATTATAAATTTTTTTTAAAGAAATTTTTTTTGTCGGTTCACTACCCCAGTGAACATTAGAATTTAAATTTTCTCAATAAAATTTTGTTGTGAGTTCACTACCCCAGTGAACATATAATTTTAAATTTTTTACTTTTTTTTACGAAATTTTTTATTTGGTTCACTACCCCAGTGAACATTAGAATTTTAATTTTCTTAATAAACTGGTTCACTACCCCAGTGAACATTTGAATTTCGTTTATTCAAAATAAATATTTTATTCGGTTCACTACCCCAGTGGACATTAGAATTTCAATCTTCTCAATAAAATTTTTTGGTTAGTTCACTACCCCAGTAAACATTTGAATTTCGTTTATTCAAAATAAATATTTTATTCGGTTCACTACCCCAGTGGACATTAGAATTTCAATCTTCTCAATAAAATTTTTTGGTTAGTTCACTACCCCAGTGAACATTTGATTTTCGGTTTTTCAAAATAAATATTTTATTCGGTTCACTACCCCAGTGGACATTAGAATTTCAATCTTCTCAATAAAATTTTTTGGTTAGTTCACTACCCCAGTGAACATTTGATTTTCGGTTTTTCAAAATAAATATTTTATTCGGTTCACTACCCCAGTGGACATTAGAATTTCAATCTTCTCAATAAAATTTTTTGATCAGTTCACTACTCCAGTGAACATTTGATTTTCGGTTTTTCAAAGTAAATATTTTATTCGGTTCACTACCCCAGTGGACATTAGAATTTCAATCTTCTCAATAAAATTTTTTGGTTAGTTCACTACCCCAGTGAACATTTGATTTTCGGTTTCTCAAAATAAATATTTTATTCGGTTCACTACCCCAGTGAACATTTGATTTTCGGTTTTTCAAAATAAATATTTTATTCGGTTCACTACCCCAGTGGACATTAGAATTTCAATCTTCTTAATAAAATTTTTTGGTCAGTTCACTACCCCAGTGAATATTTAATTTAAACATTTTTTAAGAAATTTTTTTTGGTTCACTACCCCAGTGGACATTAGAATTTCAATCTTCTCAATAAAATTTTTTGGTTAGTTCACTACCCCAGTGAACATTTGATTTTCGGTTTTTCAAAGCAAATATTTTATTCGGTTCACTACCCCAGTGGACATTAGAATTTCAATTTTCTCAATAAAATTTTGTGGTCAGTTCACTACCCCAGTGAACATATAATTTTAAATTTTTTACTTTTTTTTAAGAAATTTTTTATTTGGTTCACTAACCCAGTGAACATTAGAATTTCAATTTTCTCAATAAAATTTTTTGGTCAGTTCACTACTCCAGTGAATATTTAATTTAAAAATTTTTTTAATAAATTATTTTTTTGGTTCACTACCCAGTGAATATTAGAATTTAAATTTTCTCAATAAAATTTTGTGGTCAGTTCACTACTCCAGTGAACATATAATTTTAAATTTTTTACTTTTTTTAAGAAATTTTTTATTTGGTTCACTAACCCAGTGAACATTAGAATTTCAATTTTCTCAATAAAATTGTCGTCAGTTCACAACCCCAGTGAACATTTAAATTAAGGAAACTGTTTTGTGGTTCACTACCCCAGTGAACATTTTATTTTCAGTTTTTTAAAAGGAGAATATTTTCCGTTTACTATCTCAGTGAGCATTTAATTTAAGTTTGAAATCAAAAAGAAAAAAAAAAATTCTTTTTATATTTTCATTGCCTCAGTAAGCATTTGGTCTTCAATTTTATTAATAGAAGTTTAAGATCGGTTCTGAACCCAGTGGACATTTGATTTTGAATTAACAGTGAACACCTATTTCAATTTACAATTTTACCAGTAAGCAACTGTTGCTCTGATTTGTAATCTAAAATAAATAATTTCTGATTGGTTGATTGATTAGTCCCAGTGAAAACTTTTATGAAAAGTTTATTATATCAGAAAACTCAGTGAACTCTTATCTCAAGTTGCATATCCCAGTTAACATTCTGAAAACTGCATTTATTGGCAAACATTTAATATTCAACTTTCTACCCCAGAAATCATATCTTGAGTTTACTATCCCCCTGTAAACGAATTATCATTACTCTGGTTCTCTAACCCCATTAGACTCTTTTATTATTTGAATCACCTTCACTTTTATTGATTTTCAATTCAATTAACTCGTGTAAACAGAGTAAAATGGCGGATGAATTCATATTTGATTCTGACAATCTTATCACATTCTGTCATGACTGCGACAATATTCCAATTGAAGATGTGACAGAATCGTTGTTAGAAGTTAAAGTACAGGACCTAGGTGATCGTTGGTCTGCTCTTCAGATTTCCTTTAGAAAAATTTGTTTGGAAATAAACACGAAAAAGGAAAGGGATTTGTTAGAGTCCATAAAAGGGAAACACTCTGCGTGTACAGAGGCTTATCATAAGTGCAAGGCAAAATTGATAGATATGCAGAAATCTATAGTATCAAGCCCCTCTCAACAAAGCTTCCAGGACTATGGTCATGTTAATGTTCCACCTTGTGATACCAACATATTTTATGGTGGATACGAGGAATGGCCCAGCTTTAGAGACATGTTCACTGCAGTATACATTGAAAACCCAAGAATTCCCCCCGTGCAAAAACTCTATCACTTAAGGTTGAAAGTCCAGGGACAGGCCGGTAGTATTATAAAGAAATACAAGTTATGCGCTCAGAATTTTGATCTAGCATGGGAGGCTTTAAGAGATAGGTATGAGAATCAAAGAATCCTTGTGGAGAATCAAATTAAGACCCTGTTGAATCTTCAGCCCGTCACCGTTGAATGCAGCAAATCTCTACAGCACTTGCAATGTACCATTAATGATTGTCTTTCAGCAATCAAAGCGCAGGATGTTCCGATTGGTGAATGGGATCCCTTTATTATTATTCTATGCTCAAGCAAATTACCCAAGGAGACCTTATCCCTATGGGAACAATCCCTCGAATCCCACAGGAAGTTGGTTAAATGGGAAAGAATGGACAAATTTCTTTCTCATCGTTTCGAAGTTGTAGAGCGCTTGGAGTGCAGAAATAAGGAGACAAGATTGAGTAATGAACGAAATATTGGCAAACGAACAAACGAATATCACTCGGATAGTTCTCACTACGCGTGTAAGCTCTGCAACTCCAAACACGCACTAAAAAATTGTCCTCAATTTCTGAGTCTCAATCCCCAAGATCGTAACCAATTTGTCTCTAACAATAAACTATGCCTCAACTGTTTGTCGTATTCACATCTCAGAAAGGATTGTCCCAGTAAATTCTTTTGTTCATATTGCAAGATGAACCACCATTCGTTGTTGCATTTTTCAAGACCCTCAAGCTCAAGTACACACCCCAATAGTATAACAGACAGTAACCCTCGTAGCTCAGCACCCGGTAAATCAGGAAACCCTTCACGCACATCAAATAATGCCACACTTACTCAAAGCAGTGATTTAAACGAGAACACTTTGTTGCCAACGGCAATAGTAAAAATTTTACATAGAAAAGAGTACTTTTGTGCTCGTGCCTTTATGGATCAGGGATCAGAAAAAACCTTTATCTCGAAGAGGCTACAACAACGGCTTATGTTGCCAACAGAAGCTAGACCGTTTCAGATATTCGGAATGGGTGGTCAAATTATAGGCCAGTCAAGCGCAGTATGTAATTTTACACTTTTCTCAGAAGTGGATAATCGACACATTACAGTTACTGCAATAGTGGTTCCCAAAATAGCCCGAGTATTACCCAGTTTTGAGCCCTCAAAATCAAGCATTTCTCTCTCGAACTTTGAAAATATTAAACTAGCAGATCCCAAATTCTATTTGCCTGGTCCTGTAGATTTATTAATAGGAAGTAATATTCTTCCCGAAATACTCTGTAAAGGAGTTAAGCACATATCTCAAACTCTTATAGCACAGAACTCTATTTTTGGATGGTTGGTTAGTGGTCCAATGAAGAGTGAGCCAATCTCTACTTTTTCAGTATGTGCTCAGGAAATCTTGTCAGACCAAATTGGTGATCAATTGAGAAAATTTTGGGAGCAAGAGGAAATATCAGAAAAACGCCCTATTTCCAAAGAAGATGAGTATTGTGAAAACCTTTATCGTAAGACAACATTTCGTAACTCTGACGGACGGTATGTTGTAAAACTCCCCTTTAAGAAGGAATTCCCGGAGAATATATTTTTAGGCTCATCGAGGTCTGCAGCCAAAGCCCAATATTTGCAATTAGAGCACACCCTAAGCAAAAAGCCAGAATTAGCGGAAGCATACAAAACCTGTTTGGAAGAATACTTAACCCTGAACCATATGGAACTCACAACCTCCGTTGAAAAACCCTTCAGTCACGGCTATGCATCTTTCTACCTACCTCATCACGCTGTAATCAAACCTGAGAGTCGTAGCACTAAAGTAAGGGTTGTGTTTAATGCCTCTAAAAGGTCAAGTTCTTCATTTTCTCTAAATGACACTTTATATACAGGCCCAGCACTACAGGCAGATTTGATGCAAATGATTTTAAGGTGGCGTCTGTATAAATATGTATTCAACGGCGACATAGAAAAAATGTATCGCCAGATTCTTGTGCACAAAGACGATGCTCAATTTCAACGAATTCTATTTCGTAAATATTCAAATGGGCCAATTCAGGACTTTGCAATAAAAACAGTTACCTTTGGTGTCAACTGTGCCCCTTATTTAGCCATAAGAACATTGTTACAACTAGCTAGTGATTCAGAAGATAAATATCCACAAGCGGCTCACATTCTTGTGAAAGATACATACGTTGATGATATACTATCAGGCTCTCATGATTTAACATCAGCGATAGAATCATTGACCCAATTAATTTCTGTGCTTAACTCCGCAGGATTCCCTTTAAAGAAGATAACTTCTAATTGTTCTGAAATCTTGGGTTCTGTACCAAGAGAAAATCTCCTTGATTCTGATTTTTTGAAATTTGACGAAACAAGTGCCACAAAAATGCTAGGCATTCAATGGAATGCCTTATCAGATAGTTTCTCTTATACAATTAAAGTCCCTGACCCCGTTGAATCAATTACAAAAAGACAAATACTCTCACAAGTCGCTAAATTGTTCGATCCCGCCGGATGGATTTCACCCATTTCTATTCAGGCGAAAATGTTGCTTCAACAACTTTGGTTGGAGGGAACAACATGGGATGAAGCGGTTAAACCGGACACATTACTAATATGGAACAGGTTTTTACAGAACCTCCCAATAATAACTCAATTTAAGATACCAAGATGGATATATTTTGAACCCTCTTGCAAACTGCAAATTCACGGTTTCTGTGACGCATCCGAAAGAGCTTATTGTGCAGCTATCTATTTGCGTATCCAAAAGGAACTAAGATCTCCTCACATCTTTTTGTCTCAAAGACCAAAGTTGCTCCTATAGATCCCGTCAGCTTGCCCAGACTTGAACTCTGTGGTGCTGTTTTGTTGTCGAAACTGGTCAAACAAATTACTAGCTACTTACCCACTAGAAATCATGACTTAATTCTTTGGACCGATTCCTCTATTGTTCTTGGCTGGCTGGGAAAGCCTCCTAATACATGGAAGACCTATGTTGCCAACCGCACTGCACAAATAGTAAAGAATATAGGAAACTGCACTTGGCGCCATGTTAGATCTGCAGATAACCCTGCAGACCTCGGCTCTCGAGGTTGTGATGCTGATCAGTTGCTTAACAATCCGTTGTGGTGGAACGGGCCGGTCTGGCTTCAAAAAAACCCCGAAGAATGGCCAAAGGCCATAATAATCCCTACTACCTCTATGGAGCAAAGAAAAGTCAGAACATTTCATTTGTTAATTGATGACAAGAATATAGAAGATGAAGAATTCTTGAATCGCTTTTCAAGATGGGACAGAGCTATTCGCGTCATGACTTACGTTGTTCGTTTCTTGAAATGTACCCGATTAAAATGTCGTAACACTACAAATGTAGTTTTTGATATTGCACCCCAAAAGGAAAATGTGTCTCAGCGCATCAAACTATTATCGCTGATAAAAGAGGTCCCAAAAATTAATCACGCAGAATTTTTGGAAGCAAAGAATAAATTATTAATTATTACACAACGCATTTACTACAGAGAAGAATATGAGTCCCTATCAAAGCGCAAAATGATCGGAAAAAAGAGTCCCTTACTTGCTTTAAATCCGTATTTAGATGATAAAGGTATTCTTCGAGTAAACGGAAGATTATCCAACTCTGATTTGCCATTTAACGAAAAACACCCTATAATTTTACCTGTGAAGTCAGCATATTGCAAATTGGTTATTCGATTTACTCATAATCTTTTATTGCATGCCGAAATCAATTTAATGCTAAGAATGGTAAGGGAGGAATATTTTATTCCTCGTTTAAGATCTGCTATACGCTTTTGCATTAGAAACTGTGTTGTTTGTTGCCGATACAAACAAAAAATAAGATCTCAAATAATGGGAAGTCTCCCAAGGGAAAGAAGTACCTTTTCCTTGCCCTTCACGGTAACCGGATTAGATTTTGCCGGACCCTTCTCCATAAAAACATCTTTGCTGAGAAATGCCCCTTATCACAAAAGCTACATTTGTATATTTGTGTGTTTTTCCACCAAGGCCATACATTTGGAGCCATGTACCGATTTGTCTGCTAACTCTTTTTTAGCCGCTTTAGCACGATTTGTGGGCCGTCGAGGTTTGCCTCAAAAGATCATGTCGGATAATGGAACAAATTTCGTGGGTGCAGAAAGAACTCTTCGGTCTGAATATGATGATTTCATAACAACGGCCTCTAAGGAAGTTACTGATAAGTACGCGGCGCATAATTTCCAATGGTCCTTTATTCCTCCAAATGCCCCACATATGGGAGGATTATGGGAGGCAGGAGTTAAGTCCTTTAAAATGCACTTCAAGAAAGTAGCGCAAGGAATAAAATATACATTTGAAGAGTTCACTACTCTGTTAGTTCGCATCGAAGCGGTGCTGAACTCTAGACCACTGTCACCAATGTCAGATGACCCCAACGTACTGCTAGCACTTACCCCTGGGCATTTCCTGCGCGGAGCCCCCCTCTTGGGTATACCTGAAGCACCAACCGAAGACATTAAGTTCCGTGACCGTTGGGAACGCATTAAATCTCTACACCACCAGTTTGCCCAACGCTGGAAAACGGAGTATCTCTCTGAACTCCAAAAACGCTATAAATGGCAGAATATGGAAGAGAACATAAAGGTAGGACAACTCGTCATCATAAAAGAGGATAATCTTCCGCCTAATGAGTGGAAATTGGGTCGCATTATGAAAACATACCTTGGAAATGATGGACTAATACGCGTAGCAGACCTGAAAACACAGAGTGGTATCGTCACACGAGCAATAACTAAGTTATGCATCCTCCCCGTAGAAGCTGTTGAAGATAGTCAGAACTGACCCTATGGAACTTATTTTTCACTCGTTTCCTTTTTTTCTCATTTCATTACTCTAAATTCATCTCATAACACTTACACACATCTATAATAATAGTATACATTACCCTTATTCTACACTTCAATATATTTTTTCAGGTCTTTGTATGATGTCATTTTACTAAATAAAGTTTTTCTTAACAGGGCCCCCAGAAATCCCAAAATACATTTGTGCCTAATCTGCCATTTCTATCACCCGCTAAGGTTTTGTAAGCGGTTTTTGAATATGTCGATTGAAGAACGGCAGCGGCGTGTGCGACAGCATGGGTACTGTCGAAACTGCCTAGCTAGGTCACATAAGACAGATGACTGCACATCTTCTGTGGTTTGTCAGAGATGCGGGTGGTTTCACCACACCCTACTTCATTCGGCAAAGGGCAGAGATAAAGAACCACGAACCATCAGAGCCCAGAAAGAGAGATCGCGATCAGCAAGTCGAGTCGACAAACAGCGTAATGCCAAGCAGAAACCACGTGATCATCTAAACGAGCGTCGATTTATTCTTTCTACTCCTCAAAATCAGAAACGCAAGCGTATGCTTCAGAAGGTTATGAAGGCATTGGAACGCCTTCAGAAGGAGTTATAATTTATTGGCCATCCTGGCCAAGGGGGCCCAGTATGTTTAAAGTGTTTTAAACAAATCTGGAACATTTATTTGTATTTCTTTTTTTTTGTAAGAGTATTTTTTTTTTTTAAACAATGAATTTAGTCTTTTAAATGAATTAAATTATTGTGAATGGATAGATTTTTACCGACACTTTTCTTTTTTTAACGAATGAATTTTTTGTCACAAACTAACTAATTTAATATTAATCAAATGTTATCTACTTCACTTCTTTTTTTGCATCTTAAGCATAAACATTAAAAGATTTGCACTGCGGCCCCCGGTATTTATTCAAACATTAATTACTAACAGTTTAAAGTTTATATACAGTTATAAGTTTTATCTTTTAATATCAAAAATAAACATTTATAAATAAAGGAATAATTAATGTAAGTTGTATAAAAAACCAATTCAATTGCATTACCTTTCTTTTTCTCATGGTAAATATTATCATCAACTCTACATAAATATTCATACATATATCCCCTTATAATCATTTTTAATATCAAAATTAAACAGGTACATTGTCTTTTGTCTTGACCTAGCTGTCTCCCCCTGCAGGGAGATTCTCTGTATTAATAGGAGGCGTAGGATTGGTCTCTTTTTAGGGATAAGCTTCGGCAGGGTCTTCCGGAGTCTCTTCCCACCATCCGTGACTGCTCTGACATTGACAGGGCAGTGGACTGCCCTTGAGAATGCTGACTTATCCTCCACTAAGACTAAGACCAAAGTCGGAAAAACATCACACGTGCTCCCCGGAGACTTTAGACCAATCAGTCTATGTTCCTTTCTATTGAAGGCGTTGGAGAGAGTTCTTGATCTCCATATCAGGAACAAGATCAACCCTTCACTACTATCTACCTCCCAGCATGCATACACCAAAGGGAGATCGGTCGATACTGCTCTGCACTCTGTAGTGTATCCACTGTATTTGCATTTCAATATTTAAATAGAATCTAAAGCAAAAGAATAAAAGAAATCAAACTTTAAAACACATGCGAACTATGTAAACAAAATTAATCATTGTTGTTGAGTAGGTCAGTACCAAATTTAATTACTCCACGTTTTAGTAATTTAAAAAGAAATGTTGTTTAAAGAAATTAGATACTTTGTAAAAATACGGTCGGTCATTGATCGCTTACTCACTTGTATATGAAACAGTTCAATGTACGAAATGCACTGTTTTGCTGATATTGCAGAATATGCTTTGTTTGCAAAATATACACTACCAGAATTCTATCAAAAGTGTGTCAAACGTAATTTAAATAAAGGAAAGAAAAACACATAGAAAATATGATACAATGTTTGGATATCGAGTGATCTTTTGTAACTATGTGTAAATCACTCAATTCTAGATTAATGAAATTATTCTCATAAGTAGTATATAAGTTCAACAATTTTTAAATAAAGTAATCATTTGTCAAACAGCAATTGATTCATTTCTTTTTATTCCAAAAGAAACAACATTACACTCACTGATCTCTCAGGTGGATAGGTCATTGCATATCAGGGAATATACGTTGGTTGCCTTTCTTGATATAGAAGGCGCCTTCAACAATATCTGCCCCACGGGAATCGTTAATTCTATGCTCAATCTTGGACTGGACTCTGGTCTGGTTGAATTCATTGATCTCCTTCTTCTGTCGCGGTTGATATCCGCCACAATTGGAACTACAAGGAGCCAGAGGGCGACTGCTAGGGGCACACCACAAGGCGGTGTCCTCTCTCCACTTCTCTGGAACCTTGCTGTTAACACTCTTCTCATCGGGCTGGAACGCTCTGCCAACAGGGTTGTTGCTTATGCTGATGATATCTGACAAGCTCAACCTCGCTCTGGACGTTGTATCTAGGTGGTGCCGGCAATTTGGACTACGTGCTAATCCTGGCAAGACAGAACTGATGCCTTTACGAGACGTTACAAGGTACCTCATTTCGCTCTGCCCAGTCTGAACGGGGTTGGGCTGCATTTGAGTACTTCGGTCAAGTATCTTGGCCTCATTCTGGACCCCAAGTTGCACCGGGGACCTAATCTAGCTTAAAGGGCGCGTAAAGCTGCCTGTGCTATCTACTGCTACCGTAGGGCAGTAGGGTTAAGATGGGGACTACGTCCCCACGTGGTTCGCTGGATTTATTCGGCGATCATAGAACCGAATCTTTTATATGGAGTGGTTTTTTGGTGGACCGCTCTCGACAAGTTCTGCAATGTCAGACTCCTTGATAAGGTCAGGAGGTCCGCAGCAGTGCAGATTACTGGTGCATTGCGGACCACCCCCACGAGGGCACTCTTTGTTATGCTTGGGTGGCTTCCGTCTAGGATTCTTGCCAGGTAGCAGGCTAAACTGGTGGCGGTAAGACTCAATGCACTAACACGGTGGAATATTGTTCCCTCGGGGCACTCCGATATTCTTTTAGAGGAACCTCGGATACGGGACAATATTGATTACACCTCACAGAGACTGGAACTACACAGAGACTTACACACGGTGATCCCAAGTAGGGATAACTGGGCCTCTGGCGGGGTCATCCCCAGTGGATCGGTGGAAGTCTACACTGATGGTTCCAGGATTGGGGATAAAGTGGGGTGTGGGATCTATTCAGAGATGCTCACCCTCTCCATATCCATTCGCCTCCCTAATTATTGTAGCGTTTTTCAGGCCGAAATAATGGCTATATGTCACGCTGCAAAGGTGATACTTCAGGGTGGCACTCCCACTGCCAGTATCACCATATTATCTGACAGCCAGGCGGCGGTCAGATCCCTGTCGAGGTTGAACACAAACTCTACAATTGTCGGCGACTGTCGCGATACCCTTGTGGCACTCTCGAGGCAGTGCGTCGTTAGTCTGATCTGGGTTCCTGGTCACAGGAACATCACGGGTAATTGTATTGCGGATGAATTGGCTAGGGCGGGCACGTCTCTGCCGAACGTTCATCCTCATGTGGAAGTGGGTATACTTCTTTTCTCCGTTAGACTCCTTATTAGAAGGAAACATTTATTGGACGCGGACCTGTCCTGGTCGCGGAAGGAGTCCTGTCAAATTTCTAGACTCACCTGGCCAAGGATGGACTTGAGGCGTACCAATCAACTCTTTAAACTGAACCGCAGGGACATCTCTTCCGTTGTATCTGTCCTCACGGGTCACTGCGTGATGGGCAGGCATGCAGAGAGGCTGAGCTTGCCTGCGAACGACTTCTGTCGTGGCTGCGGGTCGATCGAGGAAGAAGAAACTGTAGTTCACTATACTTGCCAGTGCCCTTCTCTGGCCCGACGAAGATCTCTTACATTGCGATCTCCTTTTCTCGATGGATTGACTGACCTGTCCACCCGGGACATTGGTTCAATTGCCAAATTCATTAGGCTCTCTGGCTGGTTTCCAGCATGATTTTCTGGGGAAGTAGTGCTTCTTATGTGGTGCCTCTGGCTATCAGGGCTCCCTGCATAATGTGGTATCACAACGGGCCGCTATGCGTGCTCAAGTGTGCCTTGTCATTGCGAGGCTGCCACTTCCTCCTATCCTATCCTGGCCATGCAATGCGATCTGACGAAATGTATAATAGCTTGTCCCATTGAGACCAAAGATGCCAAAACTGATATATGGACATTTGAGAGTATTAAAATCGGATAGGGGTACAGAGCTTGTGAATGTATTAATGTCCGAATTATATGGAGTGATCTTTTGGTGGACCGCTCTCGACAAGTAGTGCAATGTCAGACTCCTTCATAACGTTAGAAGGTCCGCGGTAATGCATATTACTGGTGCATTAGGGACCACCCCCACAAAGTCACTCTTTGTTATGCTGGGATGGCTTCCGTCTATGTCCGTCCGTCCGACCCAATGCACTAATACGGTGGAATATTACTCTCTCGGGGCACTCCTCTATCCTTTTAGAGGAACCCCGGATATGGGACAATAAATTTGTTTTTATTTTTTTTTAAATTTATATCTGTTTTTAATTAACCCTTATATGTTTGTTATTAAAAAATATTTATCTGTTGTAATGTATGAATGTTCTCATTAGCGCTTTAATTTATAAGATTTTTATCTTGTTGCGCTAAGATCATTATATAAATAAATAAATAAATAAAATAAATAAATAAAATATTGATTACACCTCACCGAGACTGGAAATACACAGAGACTTCTACACGGGGATCCCAAGTAGGGATGACTGGGCCTTTGGCGAGGTCATTCCAAGTGGATCGGTGGAAGTCTACACTGATGGTTCTGGGACTGGAGATAGAGAGGGGGTGGGACCTATTCGCAGATGCTCTCCATATCCCTTCGCCTCCCTGATTATTGTAGTGTTTTTCAGGCCGAAGTAATGGCTATACACTGCGCGTCATCAGGTTAGTGCCCCCTAACTTCTCATTTACTTTTTACATTTTCTATTTTAATATTGGGCACAACTTATTAATTTTTTTTCCTTTTGCAATCATCATATACGTTTTCTCTCACAAGAAAATTGAGCTCAATAAAAGAACCGTTATATATTATTTTATACATACATAAGTGGCCTTTACAACCCTGTGTCAGGATTACGGCCTAGCTTCTCGCAGAACTCATGTTGTGTGTCAATTTTTATCCATGAGTACCGGGACCTACAGTTTAATGTCGACTCCGAACGACAGACTTGAGAATCTTGCTCATAGCAATTAGTTACTCTCAGAGCTTTCGCCAGAAGACTGCTGAGAGGAGGTCGCCGAACGAAATATTTTTTTTAATTTTCTTTTTTTTAAGAGTTCGTTTTATTTTCGTCAAAATACTTTGCACTTATTTTGCTTCATCAGATTAGCGCCCCCAAATTAAATTTAAGTTATCTAGTTTGCCTTTGCAATTACTGTCATCAAATTCAATATCTTCGAACAATTGCGAAATATGGGAAGAGGAACAGTTTTATCTTTGGAGGAAAAATCTAAAATTGAAGCTTATTGGGAGGCAGGACTACCCTTCCGTAAAATTGTAGAAAAAACTGAAAGGCACAGGAAAACAATAGCCAATTTTCTTAAAAATAAGGAAAGCTATGAAAAAAACTTTAAAGGCGGTAATAATCGAGTGGTTTGTGAAGCAGATAGGAGAGCCATACTGAGGGAAGAATCAAATTCGCATGACTCGTTTACCAAAACTAAGGAAAAAACTGGTGTTAAAGCGAGCTTATCAACAGTGCAAAGAGTTATAAGAAAAGCAAGACATTTACGTAGACAGAAATTGGAAAAAAAACCACCACTTAATGCGCTTGGATTTTGCTAGAATACACATGACATGGTCTGCTAAGTGGAAGTACGTAGTTTTTTCAAATGAAAAGAAATTCAATTTAGAAGAGCCCGATGGGTATAACTATTACTTTCACGATCTTCATAAAGAGGAACATCACTTGGCTCGCTTGCACAGCCGAGAGGGAGGTGTGATGGTGTGGGGAGCTATATCCTACCATAGTAGGAATGCGAATTGCAGTTTTTAACGTCACGTATGCATGCGGAAAACTATAAAGACGTTTTAGAAATAGCTTTTCCTCACTTCCAAAACATGTTTGGGGGTCTAGAGTGGCATTTCCAACACGACAATGCCCCAATTCACACTGCCAGATCCGCAAAATCATGGATTCAAACCCAAAAAGTTGACGTCCTTAAGTGGCCACCATACTCGCCCGACTTTAATATAATTGAGAACGTCTTGGGATGGTTGGTTAGGAAAGTATACGAGTCCGGAAAGCAATGCAGCACAAAAACAGAACTAATTGAAGGCATCAAACACGCTTGGTCCACCATTTCGTTGAATTACATTGAAAGTCTGTACAATTCCATTCCCAATCGAATTTTCGAGGTGATTTCAAATAAGGGCGGAACCACACATTACTAATTTTATTTAAAAGCTTTCAAAATATCATAAACTGGCAATAAAAATCATTCTTTTTGCTTAAAAAACTAAATATATTGAAATTATCGCAAATAGCGCTATCCTGATGAACAATTATTGGTTACTTTTTTTTATGTACTTTTTCCAAAAATTAAAAATAATATAGTAACTTCAACATTACAGTAGCCATTATTGTTTTATTTTAAGAAGAATTGATAGAAGTCAAATACATAAAAATTGCAAGTCCATAGCACAAGTACTTAGTTTAGGTAGTATTTAACATTAACGAAGAGTGTAAAGAGGGGCGCTAACCTGATGACGCGCAGTGTATGTTACGCTGCAAAAGTGTTACTTCAGAGTGGTACTACCACTGTTAGTATCACCGGCGGCGCTCAGATCCCTTTCGAATTTTACCACAAACTCTAAAATTGTCGCTGCAAATGTGATACTTCAGAGTGGCACTACCACTGTTAGTATCACCGGCGGCGCTCAGATCCCTGTCGAATTTTACCACAAACTCTAAAATTGTCAGCGACTATCGAGATACCCTTGTGACACTCTCGAAACAGTGCGACGTTAATCTGATTTGGGTTCCTGGTCAAAGGAACATCGCGGTTAATTGTACTGCGGATGAATTGGCTAGGGCGGGTACGTCTTTGCCGGACGTTCATCTTCATGTGGAAGTTTTATACCTCTTTACTCCATTAGACTCCTTATTAGAAGGAGATATTTATTGGACGCGGACCTGTCCTGGTCGGGGGAGGAGTCTTGTCGAATTTCTAGACTCACTTGGCCCAGGCTGAGGCGTACCAATCAACTCTTTAAACTGGACCGCAGGGGAAGCTCGAACCTGTATATGATATAGATAACTACTCAAGTGAACTGAAAGCTAGATTACAATTTTCTTTGGAAAAAGCTAAAAAATTACTTGAAATTTCAAAGAAAAACCGTGTTTACCGATGTATAAAGGTCAATCCATTAGGGTTAAAGGCAGGAGATTTGGTTTTAGTTAGAAATTGTAACAGAAAGACAAATCAACCTCCTTATCATGGGCCTTATAAAGTTATAGTAATTAAAGGTGTGAATTCTATTCTAAATATAGGTAATAATCTTAAGGAATATCATAACGATAATTTAAAAAAATGTTGTAATAAGCATGTATAACTTGAAAAATTAACAACTTTATATATCTAAAAAGAAATGAAAAAATAAAAAATTTTATTTTAAAATATTTCTTAAGGAGTATGGTGTAGAGTACTCTATATTCTAGTACTTATGTATGTATATTAGTATTAAGCATAAAGACTCAATGTAAATATATTATTAGTATAAAAACTCAATATGCGTTAATTTAACTCAATTTCTCTCTAATTGGAATTAACTTAACACCTTTAACTTTTTTTATAAGAAGCGAAATTTTTAATAAAAAGATGATTGATGTTACAGCCTTCTATTCAGCTTTTTGTTTTATTTTTGGGTATCCATCTGCCATTTGTTATCGGTAGGCATATAAAACTGCCTATAAGATTTAGCAAGTGGCATTTTAAGCGCCGGCTCTATTTATTTATTGATAGTGTAGTGTATCCACTGTATTTGCATTTCAATATTTAAAAAGAATCTAAAGCAAAAAAAAAAAAAAAAAAAAAAAAAAAAAAAAAAAAAATGTAGTGTATCCACTGTATTTGCATTTCAATATTTAAAAAGAATCTAAAGCAAAAGAAAAAAAGAAAACAAACTTTAAAACACATGCGAACTATGTAAACAAAATTAATCATTGTTGTTGAGTAGGTCAGTACCAAATTTAATTACTCCACGTTTTAGTAATTTAAAAAGAAATGTTGTTTAAAGAAATTAGATACTTTGTAAAAATACGGTCGGTCATTGATCGCTTACTCACTTGTATATGAAACAGTTCAATGTACGAAATGCACTGTTTTGCTGATATTGCAGAATATGCTTTGTTTGCAAAATATACACTACCAGAATTCTATCAAAAGTGTGTCAAACGTAATTTAAATAAAGGAAAGAAAAACACATAGAAAATATGATACAATGTTTGGATATTGAGTGATCTTTTGTAACTATGTGTAAATCACTCAATTCTAGATTAATGAAATTATTCTCATAAGTAGTATATAAGTTCAACAATTTTTAAATAAAGCAATCATTTGTCAAACAGCAATTGATTCATTTCTTTTTATTCCAAAAGAAACAACTTTACATGGCGATCCTGCTATAACATTACATGGCGATCCTGCTATAACATTACATGCCAAACCTGCCACTCTAAGACATATAGCAAATATCAAATTATAGCAAATACTGCTTGTTTGATTGCTTAGTCTAAGAGTAAAAAGACAAAAAAAAAAAAAAAAGGAAAAAGACATACATAGCTTATGCTCAGTCTATTCCTTTAAAAAAAAAATCCTTTTCAGAAAACATATGGAACAGCCGCAGGAACAAATATTAAAGGAAATGGAACTGGCAGAAATACAATGGTCAGAGCTATGTATTGAAAGAAGGCATCCAACCAAAGGAGAAGTCGTATATTTTAAGAATTGAATAAGAAAAGAAAAAATAAGAATAATATGTAGAAAACTAATTTAAATTTTGATTGGAAAATAGTATGGTGACAATAGTGGAAAATTTTAAAACTTTTAAAATTAGAATGCAAATTTGGAAAGAAAAGAATAGTCAAAAAGGAAGATTTTTTGAATACACTTCATTGGTAAACTATTTATTTTCAAGCCTTTGAGAGATAACAGGATTTTTAGATATTTAAAATGGCAATGAGATCAGACAAGAGTATAGGCCAGCGTTTATTAAAATACTTATGCATATTTAGAAACATGACAGAAAATAAAATGCAAGAAATACACCAATTGGATATTCGGGAAATGCTTACAAATCAACAATCCTTAACTTTACTGAAAAGTTTCCTACAGTCGAAACGTAACGGCGATGAATCATTGATGGAGCAATATGTGAAGGTCTATGAACGATGTGGTGAATACATGACAGATCGAGCAACTCTTCTTACACTTGATGTACTGAATGAACTGGTTGATATAGGTTTACCTTATTATATGGAAAAGGAATTACACAATCAAATACAAACTGGTGATGTTAATAATATAACGCGTTGTTTAAAGCGCATACAAGAAGAAATGCGTTGTGATATTCAATTGAGTGCAAGGAGATATTGGTAATGACAGACCAATATCGTATGCAAGTCGTTCCTTGAATAAACATGAAAAGAATAAACCCGTTATAGAAAAAGAGCTATTAGGAATATATTGGGGAATACAATTTTTTCGCCCATATCTCTATGGTAGAAAATTCATCGTGGTTACAGACCATCGACCACTAGTAGCACTATTTTCCCACAAAAACCCTAGCTCAAAACTAACTAGAATTAGACTCGAATTGTCGGATTACGATTTTGAGATTGTGTATAAGAAAGGACAAAATAATACAAATGCTGATGCACTTTCAAGAATAAAAATAGATTCCGATATACTAAAGGCAATGATACCTCCGAACATTGATGAAAAGAACAAGAAAGCACTGGTGTTAACAAGAGGAATGAAAGATAAGAATGAGGAATATGAAAGAAAAAGTGAGGAAAATAAAAAGAAAATTGAAAATGAGAAACAGAAAAATAATATAGAAAAAGAGAAAAATACGATTGGTAATACAGATCCTAATGAGCCTGATCAACTCAAAATTTGGGATTGTACATCCATGAATGACATAAAAGTTGCAACAAAATTGAAGTTTATATTAGAAAAAGCTAGCAAAGAAATAAAAATTGAAAAAGATTCTGCTCTAAATGAAGTGGCCATCAGATGTAGCGATAATCCCTATTATTTAGATAATATGTTGGAGAAACTACTTTCTGTTTTAGGCAGAACAAATTGTAATAAGTTCGCACTAGAAAAAGGTGACGAAATATTTAAAAGAATAAATATAGAAAAGTTTAAATCAAGAATTAATAAAAGTAAAGAAAATGACGTCATAATATTATTGTATAGCAATCCTCAAAGAATAAGAGATAGAAAAAGACAACACGAATTAATTGAATTGTATCACAACACACCATGCGGAGGACATTTTGGAGTAAGAAAAACCCTGATAAAATTGAAACAAAAATACATATGGAAAAATATGTATAAGATGGTAAAGGAATACGTTTTAACCTGTGATCTCTGTCAAAGAAATAAACAAATAAGGCACACAAAAGAACCATTATGCGTAACAGATACACCAAATAACAGTTTTGAAACAATAGCTATCGACACAGTAGGTCCTTTACGACCATCTAATAATTATAGATACATAATAACAATGCAATGTGAGCTAACTAAACACGTAATAGCAGCACCAATGGAAAATAAAGAAGCCAAAACGATAGCGAAATGTTTGGTTGAGAATTTGATACTGAAATATGGAACATTCAAAATCCTAAAATCTGATAGAGGCACTGAATTTGTAAATGAACTAATGAAGGAAATATGTACTTTATTACAGATTGAACAAAGACTATCAACACCATATCATCATGAAACATTAGGCACTATAGAAAGAAATCATAGGGTCTTAAATGAATATTTCTTATCTTTCGTAAATGATGATAACTGGAGCGAATGGATACCATATTACTCTTTCGCATACAATATAACACCTCATCTTGACACAGGGTATTCACCTTTCGAACTAGTTTTTGGAAAATTACCAACCTTACCAGGAGAAGAAATAATGAATAAAGATAGGGTATACAATATAGATAATTACGCTAATGAATTAAAATTAAGATTAAAAATTTCACTAGAAAATGCTAGAAGGATTATAGAACAAATAAAAAATAATAGAAGATTAGAATCTTTTAACAAAGCTAGTAAAATAGATCTTAGCTTAGGTGATTTGGTTTTGGTTAGAAAAGAAAACAGAAAGAAGAATGAATCACCATACCATGGTCCATATGAAGTTATTGAAATAGACAATTTAAATGTAAAAATTAAAATCAATAATAAGGAAAAAACTGTACACAAAAATCTATTAAAGAAATATAATATAAATAATAAGTAACAAAAAAAAAAAAAAAAAAAAAAAAAAATAAAAAATTAAATTATAAGTAGATTTTAAGTAATTTTTAGTATCATAAGCATATAAAAAAAAAAAAAAAATCAAAGAAACAAAAAGTTTTTTCAAAAACATTACATTTTAATTTGAATATGTACTTTACTTTAACAAAAAAAAAAAAGGGAAAAATTAAATTAATATGCATATGTAACTAATAACTATATAAATTTAAATATGTAACTATATATAAGTATATATAAGTATATAATAAGATAAACATTTCCAAATATTGTATCATACAGACATCACTTTCATAATATCCATGAATATAAAATAAAAATTTTAAAATCTTGATAATGAACAAGATTGTAAAATTTTAGCTGAAAGAGTGGGGGTGTAGTGTATCCACTGTATTTGCATTTCAATATTTAAAAAGAATCTAAAGCAAAAGAAAAAAAGAAAACAAACTTTAAAACACATGCGAACTATGTAAACAAAATTAATCATTGTTGTTGAGTAGGTCAGTACCAAATTTAATTACTCCACGTTTTAGTAATTTAAAAAGAAATGTTGTTTAAAGAAATTAGATACTTTGTAAAAATACGGTCGGTCATTGATCGCTTACTCACTTGTATATGAAACAGTTCAATGTACGAAATGCACTGTTTTGCTGATATTGCAGAATATGCTTTGTTTGCAAAATATACACTACCAGAATTCTATCAAAAGTGTGTCAAACGTAATTTAAATAAAGGAAAGAAAAACACATAGAAAATATGATACAATGTTTGGATATTGAGTGATCTTTTGTAACTATGTGTAAATCACTCAATTCTAGATTAATGAAATTATTCTCATAAGTAGTATATAAGTTCAACAATTTTTAAATAAAGCAATCATTTGTCAAACAGCAATTGATTCATTTCTTTTTATTCCAAAAGAAACAACTTTACATGGCGATCCTGCCATAACATTACAATAGAATAGAAAATTAATATTCTATATTTGCCCTAAATTATTACACCTTGATGTCAGATATTAATTATTGCCTTGTTACATACAATCGCTGTATGTCTTCTAATCTTCATCGGATACGCTGATTTTTAATCGCTGTCTGAACATGCTAGAAAACTTCTGAAATGCTCATTTCAGGACTTCATCAAAATTCATATCTTATGCAATTTCTTTCTTACTATCAAGTACAATTCCAATCCTGCCCTTAAAATTTTATTTAATTTCTCAAGATCTACACGTAATTTACAATTGACATTTCCTAGAATTAAGAACTCTATTTTTGAAAGACCAACCTGAAGGCTTTTGTATCTTCAGTTAGTAGTTTTAGACGCATGGTAATTTTTTTTCTGTTGTCAATCAATTATCTCTAGTTTCAGGGTATTTGTTTCAGCTATCTCTTCAGACCATAATGAAATGAAATGTAATTAAATTTAATTTATAGAGAAGTTCTTATACTATTTTTGAAATAATCTGAATATTATGTTTAATTCGTTATTAAGGACTGTTGCTGATTCATATTTTTTTTTTTAATATAATTTTCTTTTTTCTATTAATTTCTCTTTTAATAATTTATTTATTTATTAATGAATTTTTATTGTATTGAATTATTGTTTTCTTTAACCAGTTATCACTGTTTTGTATAAACTTTTATTACTATTGTACTAAATTAATTATACATGGTCCTTCGGGGTCGATTATATATAAAAAAATAAATGAAAATGAAATAAAATAGGCAGCTTTCCTAAAACAAGTTGAGTTGCAGTGTTCTTACCTATTCGTACCTGTTCTTAAACGCAACCTGTTGCCGCCACTGGCAAAATCGCTTAAAATTTTGTAGATGTGTTTAGTAAATTACTAACTGTAAATATTTGTAGTAGATTTAATATATTAATTGTAATGTTCGGAGTGACGCCATCTTTAGTATATCTATAGCGCCAATTTTTTAACCACATCATATAATTACAAGTTGGCTTAACGTGGTGGTTGTCAGTCCGGAGAATCTTCTTGATCTATATTTTTTAAAGTTTAAACTCTAGTGGTTTCCATACCAAAAAGTAAGATATTTTATATGAATTGTAAAATTATTCTTAATTAATTTGAATTGTTATAGGAATTTTAATATAAGAAAGCCTTTTTGAAATAAATCAAATTTTTTATTTTTAAATTGGTTCTTCTTTATTCAAAATCCCCGTGGAAATCACTGGCGAGGCAAATTCCTCTTTCAACATCTTAAAATTCTTTTTGTGGTGTACTTTATTCAGTGGATCCTGGAAAATTTTCCTTATCGTGGTCAACTTTCTCAAAGTATCATCTTTAATTCTCCGATCTGATCACCTATAACCTAGAAACGTTCCATATTGCCAATCTCACAGTAAGTACCAATGGCCTTAACGAATCAACAAAATTGTCCAATATCCTTAAATCCCCCTGACAAAAATATGATAATTTGCATAAAGTGCCATAAAAATTATCATAAATTGTGTGTAAATGTCACACCGAACAATAATTTAGACCTAACCTACAAATGCCAAAATTGCATTTCATCATCGATGGCTAATACTTCACCTGAGTCTGTAAAAAGTACTTCTACAAAAGCTTCCAACGCTTCGAATACATCTCAAAACCGTTTACTTGAAATTGAACTACAACGCCTAGAGGAAGAACGAGCAGTTTCAATGGAATTTATAAATAAAAAGTATAAATTAATCCATCAGCAAGAAGAAGAACGTCGAAGCAAAGCATCCTCCAACGGATCAATTTCTATTCATAACTGGCTAAATGTGCTTCCTAATCCACCAGATTCACCGACACCTGAAGTGCCTATTCCTCAAAAGGTATCTGAAAATATTTCAAATAAAACAAATGAAAACGAGGCATCCACCTCGCTCGCTACAAATTTTACTTTGCCATCTGCAGTAAATACGGTCATAAATACAAATATTAATAAAAATACAGAAAATAGAAATTCTCATTGCTATACGTCATTAAACAGTGCACCAAACAGAAATGTTGCATCCAGCATGCCGCCCCTATCCACCAACACCTGGTCAACATTTACCGCCGAACCCATTTATACATTTGGTCGCATACCTACAAGCAGACCTGAACAACAAGTGAAACTTCAATGCCATACAGCAAATAATTTTCCACCTCTTGCTTCAACAGCATTATCAAATAATAAATTTAATTCTAATTCGCATAACAATATGCCACAGTATCACACAAATCAACAATATTCCGCTTGTCCACCTCCCCATTTTCCGAATACCTCATCGTATACAGCCTACAATACATTCAATGGCAACAGCCTTTGCTCGCCATTACAACAAAGTCAGCTTCAGGCTCGAAATTCATTACCTAAAGAACTCCCTCTCTTTAGTGGCCAACCAGAAGAATGGCCTTTATTTTCATCTACTTTCGAATGGTCCACCAAAATATGTGGACTTACTGATGCTGAAAATTTGATAAGGCTGCAGAGATCTCTAAGGGGAGATGCACTTCATAGTGTACAACACATCTTGATCCACCCTTCAAACGTATCTTGGGTAATGTCAATACTAAAATTAATGTACGGCCAACCTGAAAAAATAATAAATTCAATAAAAAATCGAATTAAAAACACTCCCTTTGTTAATGAAAATAACTTACCATCTTTTACTTCTTTTGCGATTAATGTTAAAAGTTTAATTACAACTATTGAAGCCACTAATTTGCCTGATGAAATAAATAATTCAACTCTTCTTCACGAATTGTTACAAAAATTACCACCATCATATCAACTGCAATGGGGCACACATAAATTACAGCTGATAAACCAAAACAAAAATCCCAACTTGTACGAATTCTCAAATTGGATCTTTAACATAGGAATTTCTGCTAGCTGTGTAACAGTTGAAAATGTAACAAACAACAAAAGAGAAAAAACATATATCGTACTTAAATAATAACAAAAAAGCTTACATTAATGCACACAGCGACGATCGTAAATGTTTTGTCTGCAAAAACAACAAATGCAAATCAATAGCAAAATGTGAACAATTCATTTCTCTCTCTCGTGGTGAAAAATGGGATATCGTAAGAAAGCATAAATTGTGTAAAATTTGTCTGTTTAAACACAATGATGAATGTAAGAAGAGAGTAAAATGTGGAGAGGAAGGGTGTGAATATTATCACCATCCCTCATTACATCGTTTCTCTACCATAGAAAGTAAATTTTCAAATGAAGAAAATAATTTAAAGCAAACGTCAAAAAATAACCAAGTAATTAATGCACACAATGGTGAAGCAAAACAGGTGTTGTTTAAAATAATGCCGGTTAAAGTTTTTGGAAAAAATAAAATAATAGAAACGTTTGCTTTCATAGATGAAGGCTCATCTGTAAGTTTGATGGACGAATCATTAATGAAGGAACTGGAAGTGACTGGAACACCAAACCCCCTCTGTCTAAAATGGACTGGTGACATTGAACGGTGCGAAAATGATTCGCAAAAATTAACTATAAGAATTTCTGGAGGAAATAAAAGACAAATTGGAATTAATGTGAATACAGTTCAGTCACTAAATTTGCCGTCACAGTCGTTGGATTACGAAAAACTTTCTGAGAGATTTCTGCACTTAAGAAATTTGCCAATTAAAAGTTATTTTAATGCCGTGCCGAGGATTTTAATTGGCTTAAATCATTTTGATTTGGGCATATCAAACAAAATACGGCAAGGTTCTCTTCATGAGCCAGTTGCTGTTCACACAAGGATTGGATGGATGATTTATGGCGCTGTTGGCGAAAATTCAAAACCAAGTAAGCAATTTAATTTTCACATTTGCAATTGTAATGAGGATCATAATCGTTTAGAAGATTTAGTAAAAAGTTTTTATTCGCTTGATAGTATTGGGGTATGTTGCAAAGATTTACTTATAGGTAAAGACGAAGCAAGGGCACTTAGGCTTTTGAAAGAGTATACACTACAAAGAGAAGATGGGCATTACGAAAGTCCATTACTATGGAAGTTTGATATTTTAAACTTACCTGATAGTTATAATATGGCCCTGAAACGTTTGTTATGTCTCGAGCGTAAATTAAAACAAAACAAAGACTTATTTGATATCTTTAAAAATACGATTGAAAAATATTTATCGAAGGGGTATATACGTAAGCTTAATAAAGACGAGGTAAGGGCAAAGCACGGTAAAGTGTGGTATTTACCAATTTTTGCTGTTTTTAATAAAAATAAACCAGGCAAATCACGTGTAGTGTGGGACGCAGCAGCTAAAACAAACAATATTTCTTTAAATTCATTCCTTATGAAGGGACCTGATCTAATAAAATCGTTGGTAGCTATTTTATTTTCATTTCGGCAAAGAGCAGTCGCTGTATGTGGAGACATCGAGGAGATGTTCCACCAAATATTTATACGGCCTGAAGACAGAGATGTTCAAAGATTTTTGTGGCGCGATTGCAACGATGCCAAAGAACCAGACGTCTATGTTATGGGTGTAATGATTTTTGGATCAAGTTGTGCTCCTAGCATTTCACAATACATCAAAAATTTAAATGCCGAAAAATTTGAAGAACAATTTTCTACTGCTGCTAAAGCAATCAAAGAAAATCATTACGTAGATGACTTATTATATTCTGTAGATACTCCCCAAGAAGCTGTAGATTTAATTAAAAATATAAAATATATTCATAGCCAAGGAGGCTTTAACATTAGAAATTGGGTTTCTAATAGCACTTATGTTTTAGACTCGCTCTCTGAAGGTATTAAAAAGCCAAAATGTTTAAATCTGAATGAGAATAATTATATAGAAAAAGTACTAGGTGTCTTCTGGGAACATCAAGACGATGTAATAACTTTTAAGATATCTTCGTGGCTCAAAGCTACCGATGTATTTTCTACTGAAAAAATACCTACAAAACGTGAAATCCTCCGCTTAGTTATGTCAATTTACGATCCCTTAGGGCTTATTGGCAACGTAATTATGTACGTTAAAATTCTTCTTCAAGAAGTATGTCGGTAGAAGGTAGACTGGGATGAAAAGATTCCAACAAGGCTAGCAGATAATTGGATTCAATGGGTAAAAATTTTGCCCTCTATTGAAAATATTAAAATTCCACGTTGTTACTTACGTTCGCTCTCATCTTATAAAGGGGTCGAAGTACAACTACATACCTTTGTAGATGCCAGCAAAGATGGATACGCAGCAGTTTGCTATTTTCGTCTGGTGAAAAATGGAACAACAATTTGCTCATTAATCGGTTCTAAAACTAGAGTTGCCCCTATAAAAATTACATCTGTTCCCCGACTTGAATTAATGGCTGCTCTCATAGGTGCACGCTTTGCGAACTACGTGTGTGAAAATCACACTATCAAAATATGCAAAAAATATTTTTGGACAGATTCTAAAACGGTCATTAGTTGGATTAATTCCAACCATCGAAAATATAGCCAATTCGTAGCATTTCGAGTAACAGAAATTTTAGAATTAACATCAGCGAACGACTGGCGATGGATTCCAACAAATCAAAACGTAACTGATGAAGCTACCAAATGGACTCGAGTCCCTTTAATTAATATTTCTAGTAGATGGTTTTCAGGCCCGGAGTTCCTTTTTGAAGAAGAAAATAAATGGCCAAGTACAACGATTCAGGAAGAATCTACTCCTGAAGAGATGATCCATCATAATTATAAAATTTCTTCTATGGAACCTTTATTGATACCTACTCGCTTTTCTAAATGGAATCGTTTGTTACGAGCGACAGCTTATATTTTTCGTTTTATTTCTAATTGTAAAACAAAAAATCATATAAAAACTGCTCTTACTCAAGAAGAGTTATTGCTGGCGCAAAATTTTTTATTTCGTCAAGCCCAAAATGAAACATATTCTATGGATATATCATGCCTTAAATCTGAAAAACAAATTCCGAAGAAAAGTGAAATATATACCAAATCTCCAGTATTAGATGAATATGGCATTTTAAGGATAGATAGCAGAATAGATAATGCAAACATTCCTCTAGAAGAGAAGCGACCTATAATTCTACCAAAATCATCATATATAACAACTCTTATAATTTACCATTATCATACAAAATATTACCATATAAACCACGAAACGGCTATCAATGAAATACGGCAAAAATATTCAATTGCAAAACTTAGAACCACATATAAATACATTGTTCGAAAATGTCAGTGGTGTAAAGTAAATAAGGCCGTACCACAAGTTCCCCAAATGGCAAAATTGCCAAGATCTCGAATCTCCGCATATACAGCTCCATTTAGTTATACCGGCGTTGATTTTTTCGGGCCATTTATAGTGACAGTAAATCGTCATAGAGAAAAAAGATATGGTGTCCTCTTCACATGTTTAACAATTAGAGCTGTACATATTGAAATTGCGTATTCACTTACCACTAGTTCGTGTATATTAGCTATCCGTAATTTTATGGCACGTAGAGGAATACCATTAGAATTTTTCAGCGACAATGGCACAAACTTTATCGGAGCAGAGCGAGAGCTACGTGAGGCCTTAAAAGATGTTGATAGCAATATGTTTGTTGAAGCCTTTACAAGCACAACAACAATATGGAATTTTAACCCACCATCCTCTCCCCATATGGGAGGTGCCTGGGAACGATTAGTTCGTTCCGTAAAAACAGTGCTGTATAAAATAATGCCTTCCAGAGCTCCACATGATGAATTACTACTAAGCATGATCATCGAGGTTGAGAATATTATAAATTCTAGGTCTCTGGCCTACGTCCCTATTGATGATGAAAGCGCTGAAGCAATCACCCCAAATCATTTTATATTAGGAAGTTCCAGTGGTCTCAAGCCAATGTCTTCGTGCAGCGACAGTGGTCTAGTACTCAAACAAAATTGGCTAATATCACAGCAGTATGCTAACATTTTTTGGCGTAAATGGCTTGCTGAATATTTACCAACGTTAACATGTAGGTCTAAATGGTTCGAAAAACGTGAGAATTTGCGTCAGGGGGACTTAGTTTTTATTGTTGATTCTTCTTTACCTCGCAATGTTTGGCCTCGAGGAAAAGTTATTGAAACGAGATTGGCAAAAGATGGACAGGTAAGAAGTGCTAAGGTACTTACATCAAATGGAATTCTGGAAAGACCTGTAGCCAAGCTTGCGATTTTAGACGTGGCTTCCCAGGAAGAGTATGTCAACGAGGAACCTTCTTGCCATACTGCGGGGGGGAATGTTGCCGCCACTGGCAAAATCGCTTAAAATTTTGTAGATGTGTTTAGTAAATTACTAACTGTAAATATTTGTAGTAGATTTAATATATTAATTGTAATGTTCGGAGTGACGCCATCTTTAGTATATCTATAGCGCCAATTTTTTAACCACATCATATAATTACAAGTTGGCTTAACGTGGTGGTTGTCAGTCCGGAGAATCTTCTTGATCTATATTTTTTAAAGTTTAAACTCTAGTGGTTTCCATACCAAAAAGTAAGATATTTTATATGAATTGTAAAATTATTCTTAATTAATTTGAATTGTTATAGGAATTTTAATATAAGAAAGCCTTTTTGAAATAAATCAAATTTTTTATTTTTAAATTGGTTCTTCTTTATTCAAAATCCCCGTGGAAATCACTGGCGAGGCAAATTCCTCTTTCAACACAACCATGTGAACTTTATTCATAAATGTATGGCATTCCTAAAATCACTTGTTTCTTAGCTGATACATAAATAAAAATAACTAAAGGCCTGGTTAGCCAAACGTTGCTGTATCGTAATGTAACGTCCCCTAACGTAGAAACGTAAGTGCACTTATAGAACATTTAAAAACATATCATATGTTTTGGAGATAAACAACAACAAAACAGAAAATATATTGTGAAATAGTAATTACTTAATAGTGTTTTTTTTTTCAAATAATTAAAAGACAAATAAATAAATATGGATGCGGATTTTAATTTACTAAAAATTTCTTAAATTTCTTTCATATTAATATTTTTACTTTTCTTTGCAATACTCATGCTGAAAATGTGTATAATAAATGTAGGGTTGCCAAATTTGAATTGAAAAAAGTACATTGAGGGAAAAAAACGTACATTTTAGTAAAAAAAAAACATTGGAGTTTTTTAAAAACTTTTTTAAAATTCATTAGGAAAAATAAACTAGCAAATAATAATACAAAAAATATGATCGTAGCCATTGTTTACGACAAAGTAATAGCTCAAAATTATTCGGATTTTTATTTTTAAATTTTAGTCTATACTATTCAACTTTTCAAATGTGAAATAATTTGGTATACATTTAAAAATAAATTGTATGCCCGTATTCATAAAAAGTATTTTAGGTTTTTTGACAAGTATTGCATAGATATATGTATGTCAAATAAACCCTCAATAAACCTAACATATTTTTATGAATATGGGCATTAATATTTATTATTTTCTTTTTATAATTATTGTATATTTTATATACATTCATGTACTTGTAAAAACTTTTACAAATATATACTTACAAGTTTTTTTGAACTTGGTTTACAATGCTATTTTTACCAATGTTAGTTTTTAGAAAATTGTAAAACTTGGCAGAAGTGTGTTAAAATTAGTTTCAAATATCAATTCACATTCCAAACTTTCTATTGTTTGTTCATTTCCAAAAGGGCAAAACTCGAACTGAATGTTATTTCAGACGCCGCATTTGAATGCGGTATAGCCAATATAAACATACAAATTCTTTTCAACATTTTGAAGCAATCTACTATTTAACAATTCTATTCATTTTCTTTTAATAATTTTTAAGTAAATGATTTTAAATAAGTCAGAGTTGGGTTTATTGTATTGAATTTATAATGCATTACCGTTTGCACTACCCCTAATAAAGGCAGGTTTAGACGGTAAAATATGTCAGATTTTTGTGTAGAAGAGAATGAATACAATAGTATCTTGTTAACTTTATATGTAATGAGAACGTACGACATTGAGAGCAAATACGGATGAAAATTTGACAGTAGTAAGGCTCGCTTTGTTTTTTTTTCAATTTTTAAAAAAACAATCACATTTCGTTGGATCAGAGATGCACTTTTATTTTATTTTTTGTTTATGTTAAATGTGTTCACAATGTATGCAAATTTTGTGTGGATGTATATGTGCATTTTATGTTTTCATTTTACTTTGTTTTGGTATTTTACCAGCCGTGTAAACGTAATTTTTTTTTGTTCAATGTACTTATTTCTGCATAACACATAAAAAAGTATGTTAATGTACTTTTTTTAATCTTTTGTATTTCTTTTTTGTTCTGAACACATAAATAACATAAATAATATTAAAGAACATTTGCCACTAATGTATAATAATTTTGAAAAGGTCTATGTTTTCAGTCTCAATTCAAAAATTTCATTTCGTAATTCTAAAAACGTTATTGAATAATTTGTTATTCAATAACATTGACATGGATCTACTGTTTAATGAATTTATTTATTTCATTTTAATTTAATTTTCCATTAAATTTAGTGGTAGTGGAAAAAAATAGTGCATTATCGCCTCTAATATAACGCACTAAATTTTCACTACCACTAAAATGGTTTAATTTAGAGGTTAATTATTTCCATCTGCATTTAGTGGAGGCTGCAATATCGTTTAAGAACAGGCTAGACGATAATACTTTACGTACGTAAAATCATAGAAAAATATTATGACATTCCATCCGTATTTTAAAAATAAAAATCTTACGGCAGATTTTTTTACGTTTACACGGTTGTTTAAAAATTAAATCAAAGTCAAATGAAAGAATAAAATGCACGTATACGTCCACACAAACTTTACATACATTGTGAACACATTAAACATAAATAAAAATAAAATAAAAGTACATCTCTGATCTAATGAAAGTGATTGTTTCTTAAAAATTAAAACAAAAAAAAAACTACTACTGTCAAATTTTCATCCGTATTTTCTCTCAATGTCGTACGTTCTCATTACGTATAAAGTTTAAACGATACTATTCATTCTCTTCTACACAAAAATTTGATATGTATGTATTACCGTCTAAACCCGCCTTTAGGGGTAGTGAAAACGATAATGCATTATAAATTTAATGCAATAAACCCAACTCTCATTTATTTAAAATTATTTACTGAAAAAGTTTTAAAAGAAAATGAATAGAATTGTTAAATAGTAGATTGTTTCAAAATTTTGAAAAGAATTTGTATGTTTATATTGGCTATACCGCATTCAAATGCGGCATCTGACAGAACATTCAGTTCAATTTTGCCCTTTTGAAAGAAGGAAATGAACAAACAAACTTGTAAAAGTTTTTACAAATTGTACATGAATGTATGTATAATATACAATACATATTTCTATGCAATACTTGTCAAATAAATCCTCAATAAACCTAAAATACTTTTTATGAATACGGGCATAAAATTTATTTTTAAATTTATACCAAATTATTTTACATTTGAAAAGTTGAATAGTATAGACTAGAATTTAAAAATAAAAATCCCAATAATTTTGGGCTATTACTTTGTTGTAAACAATGGTTACGATCAAATTATTTGTATTATTATTTGCCATTTTATTTTTCCTAATGAATTTAGAAAAGTTTTCAATAAAAATCCAATGTATTTTTTTACTAAAATGTACGTTTTTTTCCCTCAATGTACTTTTCTCAATTCAAAATTTGGCAACCCTACATTTATTATACAAATTTTCAGCAAGAATATTAAAAAGAAAAGCAAAAATATTAATAAGAAAGAAATTTAAGAAATTTTTAGCAAATTATAAAAAGCCCAACACACAAATCCGCATCCATATTTATTTATTTGTCTTTTAATTATTTGAAAAAAAACTATTAAGTACACACTATAAACAAATTACTATTTCACAATATATTTTCTGTTTTGTTTTTTTGTTAGTTGTTTATGTCCAAAACATATGACACGTTTTTAAATGTTCCATAAGTGCACTTACGTTTCTACGTTAGGGGACGTTACATTACGATACAGCAATGTTTGGCTAACCAGCTCCTCGTTTCGGTATTACTCGACTCGAGAAATTACTCACGTGTGTTGAAACAAAAAATCGTTTTTCGAATCGTCGTTAAAAAAGTGTTTCTGTATCTGCATGCGAAAACAATCAAAACAAACTCTTTTCCAACGGGAATATTTCCAGTTTAAATGTGTGAAACAAAAGCAAAATGTTAAAAAAAAAATATTAATTGTGAAAAACAGTGTTGTCAAATTAGGGAATTTATCACCAAAATGAGGATTTTTTTTCTGAAATGCGAATAAAAAAATTAATTTGTGGATGGGGATTTTATTGTGGATAATCGACAAATGTTTGACGGTTTGTACAATTTAGTTGCTTATTTAATTATACTCGTATATTATAGATTTCTTTTATTCGGAACACAGTTTGGTTTATTTTCTCATATAAACAAAAACATCTCTATACTATTACATTTCCCCCACAGATTTTAATGGTTTTATTGCGTAGGAATTTAGTATTAGAGGGTCTTCTTTTAGTTAAACTACTACTGAATGGTATAGCAATGTTTTTCATAGATATCGTATACTATACAAATATTTTAAACGGCGTCAAGATGTCTTATGCTGAATATGAAATGGCACATCTATCGGTGTTTCACCAAGTTAACAACCCAAAACAGACATCGAAGCGAGCAAAAAGTTATTTTCAAAATATTTGCTTAAAAATTTTAAGCTGCTCTGCTCAGTTTCCAGAGTTATTATTATCTGGTTAAGACCCAGCACAAATGCAAGACACTGCGACCTATAAGATCTATTGTGTCCCTTTGAGTCTACTGTTTGTTTAACAGACCAACTGCCTTCCTTACGAACACCAGCAGGTCCGAAACTTTAGTGGTGGATATATCCGTCAGTGAGACCATATGTCTCCCTAGATACATCCATCTAAATCTATCAAGAGCCACACATTCACACAATATGTGCTCTGCTGTCTCTGATGCTTTTGAACATAGTCTACAAACATCTACATTTGTGATCCCCATTCTCATCAAATGCGCTCTCACACTACAGTGACCCGTAAGAAAATCCGTTAGGATTTTCAGGTCTGGCCTTCTATACTTTAGAACATCAGACTTACCCCCAAATCGCGGACGAACCACAGCCTTGGCGTGCCTAAAACCCGACCCATTCACTAGTTCCATTTTGGAACCATCAGTATACCAGTTTAGATCAGACTCACTCCGAGCCAAACACCCAGTAGACCAACATTCCCGGTCCGGTACCTTAACCTTAAATCTCCTGCCAAAGCAAAGTTCCAAAGGCATGGTATCCAAGACCGAAATTGGATTCCTGACCACCTTGTGAAGAATGGCCAGCTTCCTTGACCCATTTCGAGGTGTTCTTACGAACATTTTTGCCGCCGAACACGCGTCCACCCTCTTTACATAAATATGAAGTGGTGTTAATCCAATCAGGGCCTCTAAAGCCACTGTTGGACATGTTCTCATTGCCCTGGTTACACCAAGGCAGGCAAGCCGTTGTATCTTGCTCAATTTCCTGATGGTGGTAGACTCCTCAGTCTTCCTCCACCAAACTATTGCCGCATAAGTGATAATGGGCCGAACAATGGCGGTATAAATCCACAGTGTCATTCTTGGCGATAGACCCCAAGTCTTACCGAAAGAGGAGCGACATGCCCAAAGTGCTTTATCGCCTTAGCCTGTACAGCAGAAATGTGCGAGTTCCAAGTAAGCCTTCTATCCAGAATGACACCTAGATACTTGACCTCCTTAGAAAACATAATAGTGTTACCTCTAAAAGAAATACAGTCGCACGTCAGCTTATACCTCTTCGTAAAAGGTACAACAACCGTCTTTTAAGGATTCACTGAGAGTCCTTCTTGAGAGCACCAATTCGACACATCCCTCAGAGCATCAGCCATAAGGTCACACAATGTACTCTCAAATTTCCCACATGCCGTTATAACAAGCTCATCAGCATAACTAATTACGCTGATTCCTTTTTGAGTCAACATGGTAAGCAAGTCATCAACTACAAGCGTCCACAACAATGGAGATAGGACTCCACCCTGAGGGCATCCCTTCGACGCCATCACGGTCAATTCCTCTCCATCCTGCCTCTAAGCATTGAGTCGATCCAAGCTATAATTGGCCTTTCCACCCCTTTCCGTTCCAAAGAACTAGTAATGGAGTCAAAGCCTGTGTTGTCAAAAGCACCTTCTATATCCAAAAAAGAACAAAGAGCAACGTCCTTGTCAGAGAATGCTTTCTCAATACTTCTAAGGAGAGACAAAATTGCACCCACAGTCGATCCGCCCTTCACATACGCGAATTGACTCGGGTGCAGGGGACGTTCCACAAGACACGTCTCCCTTATATAAACATCCACCAGCCTCTCCATTGTCTTCAGAAGAAAGGATGAGAGACTTATGGGTCTATACGACTTTGGAAGATCACTAGGCCTACCTGCCTTCGGTATAAATATAACCCCAACGTCCCGCCAAGCTCGTGGTATATAACCAAAACTGAAGCTGGCCTTAAAAATTACAAGAAGTTCAGACACTATTATGTCAGAACTTCTTTGTAGGAGAGCCGGAAAAATTCCATCTCTGCCCGGAGCCTTATAGGGTTTAAAGGAGCCAATAGCTACGGTGACCATCCGTTCTGTATTATACAGAGCAGTTCTGTATTTGAAACCCGTGTTCTGTATACATTATTCATTAGGGAAAAACATAAAAATGTTCTGTATTTTATTTAATGTTCAGTATTTGTTCTGTATTTTTATGTCTCAAAGTAGTATTTGTAGTTTTGATTAACACCTTTGAGAAAAAGTCTCCTGGCGAGCATCTTAAGCAGAGACTAAACGCACGATCTCCGTAAGCAATACATTTCATATAAGGTGTGCGTCACTATAAACTGTAACACATCAAAAGTCAAATAAAAACTGACTGGAGTAAGCTAGAGTTAAAAATAAAACAGTTTTATTTTGCATTTTTATTACAGATTTATATTCTGTATTATTTTATTTAAAAATTAATTTAATTTTATAAAATTTTTTATTTTATTCATTATGCCATCCATATGCAATGTTATAGTGTTTTCGGTGATTTTTTTGGTACCAGCTGTCCATTTATATCGAAAACTAGTAATGGTTTTGGGAACAGATGTACTCTTCTTTAGTTCTCTTTTGACCAGAGCCCAATATCTTTCAATAGGCCGCAGCTCTGGGCAGTTTGGTGGGTTAGCCTCTTTTGGAACAAAAATAACATTATTTTTATTATACCAGTCTATTGCGCTTTTACTGTAGTGACATGTTGCCAAATCTGGCCAGAAGAATGTTGATATGTTGTGCTGTCTTAGAAATGGGAGCAACCTCTTTTGAAGACACTCTTTGATATAAATATCTGAGTTTATTGATCCCAATGTAACAAACGATGCACTTCTGTTGCCGCAGCTACAAATAGCCTGCCAAACTAGGAACTTTTTGGGAAATTTTGATAGTTTTTTAGTTCGGAACTCTTCAGAAACATTGCCTCTACTATCCGCTACATAAAACTCTTGGCCAGCAAGCTGCGCAAAGTCTGCAAAAACGTAAGTTTCATCATCCATTACACAACATTCGAACTTTTGAAAAAATTCTTTTTTGAGGAGTTTTGCTCTTTTTTTGCTTCAATATTCTTCTGAGCATTTCTATCCGGAACTTTTTGGACTTTAAATGTTTTAAGGCCAGCTTTAGCTTTAACTCGGCGCACAAAACTTTCCGAACGTTGAACGCGCCGGGCCACTTCGCGACCAGAAATGTTTTAAGGCCAGCTTTAGCTTTAACTCGGCGACAAGAAATGTTTGGAAGAGCCAGCAAAAGCTTCTCAAGCTTTTTGGCTTTCGCGTCGTTCGTTACCAGTTTTGCTTTACCTGTTCCAGGCTTTCTTTCAATTTTTAGGTCTTTGTTGAACTTGTTGACCACTCTGGAAACACATTGCCTGGTCACGTTGACTTCCCTAGCAACTTTTGTATAACTCCAATATGGTTTTTTTTGAATTATTTGAATAATTTTTTATGCACTTGTCTTTGATTATCCATTGTGAACTAACTAACAAGTCAAATTTGACAAACTGATACATTTTAAAATCTGACACATTTTTCAAAGATATTGTGATTAAGAAAAATAATTTTGATTAAAGGTGAAAAAAGTTATTAAGAAAAATGGGTGTTACACTTTATAGTGACGCACACCTTACATACATGTATGTATGTACATTTTAGAGAAAGAAAGATAAATTTTAAAATTATTTTGACGGTTGTCAGGTTCAGTTTGTGTTTACCGGGTTCTAATGCTCCAACAGAAAGGGTATTTTCTGTATTAAAAAAGTTATGACCCAACGAAAAAACTCATAGGAAAATGGAAACCATCAAAGTCATTTTGGTCAATAAATTAAACTATGATATGAATTGTGTAGAGCTTAAAGTATGTTTAAAGGTAAAAGATAACTTGGTAAAAGAAATGTATTCATTAGAAAAATACCTAAATTAGTTGTAATTTATTTTACCCTTTCAATGCACCTTTCTGTGAATCTACTTTGAATGTGGACTTAATGATAAAAACAAAATACATATATATTTTTAAGTTCACTTTAACATATAGTTTGATATCTAGAAACCGATTTTTATTTTATGGTATTGTGATGTATAATCATTTTGGTTTTTCCACACAATATTTTTTAGGAACAAAAAGAACTAAAAAAAAACAAATTCTTAAATTATTATTTTTTTATTTTTATAAACATTAAGGCACATATGACAACAACATTTCATTAATAAATATATACCCAAATACCTTCCGCTAATTGTAACATGAGTATTTTTATTTTTTATTACAGTCGAAACTCTCTATAATGAATTCCAAGGGACTGGATATTTACTTCGCTATAAAGAAAATTCGCTATATGGAAAAGAAAAAAAATATTGTTACTTTTAACATTTTTTATTTGTAGTAGTCAGTTATTTTGGTTTGAAGTACATTTTTCCACTTTTCTTCTTCAATGCAAAGGCAAATGGATAGCGACTGCTAGAAATGTGATTCCAGTTGTCACTTGCATAGTTCGGTGTTCCCCCACTTTTAATTTTATGGTATATAAACGATTCAAAGCATCAAACTCTGCTTGTGCGTTGTGAAAGCAACAAAGTACACACAGAGCAACAATAAAAACACCTATAACACAAAGCGACATCGATTTATTTTTTGTGTGCGTGCGTTCGGTTTTACCTAATTCGTTATATGGAGATTGAAAACGCTTCAATCTTGAAGTTACGGTCGCAAAAATACTTCGTTATAAGGAAATATTCGCTATATGGAAATTCGTTATATGGAGATTATAATACACTCAAAGTAGACCCAAAACAGAGTGTTCTTATAATTGCTTCGCAATAAAGAAAACTTCGTTATACAGGAGTTTGTTATAGAGAGTTTCGACTGTATTTATTTTTTGCTGTAAAGACAATTCATTTCTTAGGTAATTGACCATACATTTTATTGCTCAGGTAATTGACCGTATTTAAAGAATAAACAAAAGCAAAAGAAATTTCTTTTTGTTGCAAAACTAATTTTGTTGTGTCAAATATCATAAATAGGGGAAATGCATTTTAATGAACTATACTGATTGGTCAATCGATCAGTAAATGCATTTGTGATGTAAATGAAAAGTTAAACATCATGTTACATAGGGCATTTTGGTAATATGAATGAAATGCAAAATATGTCAGATAATTCTAAGATAAATTGTAAATTAGTATATAAGTTGATGAATTTTAAATAAAAATTTAGTTACAGTTTAACATTTGAACTCCTTTGTTTTACTGAACTCAAAAGGGCATTAATTGCTCGTCTGCCGAGTTTTTGAAGCCTCGCTCTACAAACCAAGGCTTCTATTGCATTAGTCGTATCTAGGATACTAATGCAATACCGATAGGTTATTTTAAATACTTTTTAACCTTTTATATGGCGATCTTGTTATAACTTTATATGGCGATCCTGTATTATCCCTGTTATAACCTTATAGTATTTAAAAATTATGTAAATATGTATGTATCTTATGAACTTATTTAATGATCTCAGGAAATTTTAGTTATTTCTGAATTTTTGGATAATTTATTTAATTTTGTTTTTATTTTTAATTTTGTTAATTTTAAATACAGTTGTTTTCGGTTAATTGAGCCCCGCTTTATTGAGTTTCCTGCTTAATTGTACTAAAAATCATGAAACGAAATCATTCCGTATAACCTCCTATGCAAAAGTACCCGTTTAATTGAGTTCCGCTTAATTATGCCTCCCATTTAATTGATTCATAAAATGAGACCGCATTGCACCAAAAAAAAATATGTTGCACCAAAAAAATTTTTGTCATGTTTCTGTTCACCATGTAAATGGAACGATATAAAAAAACGAATCATCAAAAGCCTCAACAAATCTAAAATTCAAATGTTTATGACTGATTTTTTTAATCATAGTTTTATTTATGTATGTATAATGTTTTTTTATAACATTTAATGTACACTCGCATGCACATACATATGTAATGTAATTATTTTAAATTTTGATCTCTTTTTATATAGAATTTTGTAATTTTTGTTGCTTTTCAAATATTGTACGATGAACGTACCTGATTTTTGTTTTGTTTTAATAAACTAACACTATTTTTTAACTTAATAAATAAAAAAATTAATTTCTTTTTCTCTATACACGTGGATGTTTCGCTTTATTGCTCGTCTGGCTTAGTTAAATGATTTTCTTTTTAATTGCGTCGGCGAATCAATTAACCGAGTATCGCTTAATTGAGTTTCCCGTTTAATTGCACCAAAAATCGTGCATTTTTAGAGACTCAATTAAGCGGAAATAACTGTAATAAATATCTGTGGACATTTGACAAAACGTCTTCTTTCTAAATCAACAACTTTTTAAGTAGAGCAAAAAAACAATTAAAAAGGCTAATAGAAGTTATTGCTTAGAAAATTAAAGAAATTTTGAACTTGGATATTATACACAAATACTTAACGAACATTATGCGACCTTTTTTCCCTCTAGAAGCAATAGTTTTC
The DNA here is from genome assembly GCA_963576795.1 of Metopia argyrocephala. Lineage (NCBI taxonomy): Eukaryota > Metazoa > Arthropoda > Insecta > Diptera > Sarcophagidae > Metopia > Metopia argyrocephala. The sequence goes on along the minus strand of OY756209.1, from coordinate 73,409,514 downwards.
GTTAAAAGGACAAAAAATTAATTTAAGACTTTTTGTTAAATAGATTTTAAAGAAAAAAATTAGCTTCCACCATATACAGTCATGGACATAAGTATAGGCACAAGCAGTACTTTAAAATAAAATGAAAATTTTTACGTATTCCCAGACTTAAAATAATAATTTTATTAACAGATTATGACTACAGGATATGTACATTAACAAAATAACAAAAAAACTAAAACAAATTAGTTTCATTAACAAAACAATAACAAAAAGTACTAAATAAACTCAGTTTTCTATGGGACAAAATTATAGGCACAGCCATTCTTGTGCAGGCTAAAAATCATTCAGAAGTTTGAATTAATGTTTTGTTGGCATTCCATTTTGTTTTATAACAGCCTTTAACCTATTTGGCATTAAATGTACCAATTTTGTTGTGATATATTCGCCTATTTTATTCCATTCTTCGATCGACGTTGCCTTAAGATTTGCTTTGCTTAATAACTTCCTTGTTCGAATTCTTCGGTCCAATTCTTTCCACAAATGTTCGATGGGCTTTAGGTCTGGGGACTGCGGAGGATGTGGCAAGCCATGTGCGGTGTTATAAACAAGTCACTACTTCACGTCGCGAGCCGAATGTTTCGAATCATTATCATGCTGAATGTAAATGACTGGCGTAAATATCATTTCTCTGCGCTTTTTTTCAAATTTTTTTTTTCAAAATGTTAAGGCAAACAATTTTGTCAATTATTCCCTCCATAAAGATAAGTTCCACAACACCAGCAGCGGACATGCTGCCCCAGGCCATTATTATTCACCCGCCATACTTTACCGTTGGTTTAAGATTTTTTTCAGTATATACGGTATTAGGTTTCTTCACACTCTAGAATGTCCAGGTCGAAATATGTTGAACTTACTCTTATCTGAGAAGAGCACCTGATCCCAGAAGCTACAAGGTTCATTTTCAAATTGGTTTGTTTACGATATTCTCTTCTCTCGATTGGTTGCAGATATCAGTAGTTTTCATTTAGCTACTCTTGAATTATATACAGCTTGATACAGCAATCTCCGAACAGTTTCAGAGTGCACATTCTTACCAAAATCTTTCTTTATATTTTCAGAAAGCTGTGTTGATGTTATTTTCGGAAATTAAGGAATTAAAGCGCAGAGAAATTAAATTTACCGCAGTCATTTACATTTCAGCAAGATTATGATTCGAAACATTTGGCTCGCGACGTGAAGCAGTGACTTGTTTATAACACCGCACATGGCTTGCCACATCCTCCGCAGTCCCCAGACCCAAATCCCATCGAACATTTTTGGAAAGAATTGGACCGAAGAATTCGAACAAAGAAGTTATTAAGCAAAGCTGATCTTAAGGCAACGTCGATCGAAGAATGGAATAAAATAGGCGAATATATCACAACAAAATTGGTACATTCCATGCCAAATAGGTTAAAGGCTGTTATAAAACAAAATGGAATGCCAACAAAACATTAATTCAAACTTCTGAATGATTTTTAGCCTGCACAAGAATGGCTGTGCCTATAATTTTGTCCCATAGAAAACTGAGTTTATTTAGTACTTTTTGTTATTGTTTTGTTAATGAAACTAATTTGTTTTAGTTTTTTTGTTATTTTGTTAATGTACATATCCTGTAGTCATAATCAGTTAATAACATTATTATTTTAAGTCTGGCAATACGTAAAAATTTTTATTTTATTTGAAAGTACTGCTTGTGCCTATACTTATGTCCATGACTGTACATAAGTCGTTTTGTCAAAATTTTTTTGATTAAATTTGAAAATTATCTTAATCGCGTAAGTCAAGACAAGTTGTTTTGTTAAAATGGAATATGAAAAAAAGGTTGAAAGAGTTGGTCTGGAAAATATAATTCGGCTTTATTAAAAATAAATACTTATATTTTTCCCTACAATAATAATAAAAATTAAATAAAATTTTTATAGACATTAAATTTTTCAAATTATTCTTAATTCTCTAAAAGAAGTCGTTTTGTCAAATTGAAATTGGGGGATAGTCTGAAAGAGGTCGATTAGTCAACTGCATATCTTGCGTTCCAAAGGTCGTAGAAATACGAGGATTAGAGCAAAAGAAGGACAAGATATTCTATATTTGCTATAAAAATCTTGGAAAATTGTCTTATTTCGAGAGAAGACGTTTTTTCAAAATTCTACAGATATTATAAATACACGCCTATGTATGTATGAAAGGTTGTTTGTTTGCATTTTATTCTTGTTATTGGTCAGATATTTCCTTGTTCTGTATTTTGGTTTTAAAAATATGGTCACCGCACCAATAGCCCACAAAACCCTGTCCGGAGTGAATATTCTACTCGCGAGACTTTTGACCCTTTTGGTAACACGTACAGGTGCGCGAATATCCCAGCACTCGCGTACAGGTGCCACCTCTCGGGAACCAGGAAAATGCGTTCCCATCAAGAGATCCAAGGTTTGCCTTCTAGACTGAGTGTACCCTCCGGTACCTGTGCTAAGGGACACTATGCCATTAAAATGATCTATGGTAAGAGACTTTTGACGGCGGGCCAATGCCGGCAAGCCCACAATGGACTGACAAAATCCCCTCCACGTCTTCCTTTTAGACATTCTAATCTTCTTATTGTACTCAGTGAGACTAACCCTATAAATCTGCCAATCACCTGTGCGCTTGGCCTTATTAAAGTTCCTCCTTACGGTTTTCCTCAGTGTCATTCCACCAAGGCACCTTACGAACAATAGAATGGTCACTATGACTCACACTAATGTCCAAAGAGGATTTTAATGTCGACTGTAGTTGATTTGCCGCCAGATCCAGTTCATCAACAGACCCTATAGAATCTGGCAGCCAGTCAATTTTCCTAGAGACTATTGGCCTATCATCGGTTCTAGCAACGCTAACCAGATCAAATCTAATGTGCATATGATCGGATAAGGATACTTCGTCTGACACATGCCAGTCCCTCACAAGATCAGACGTGAATGTATCACACAACGTAATATCCAATACCTCCGACCTTATGGCGTTAACAAATGTAGGTCTGCTGCCCCTATTGGCCACAGCCACTTTATTGCTAACCAGAAAGTTTAGAAGGTAATCACCCCTATCGTTGTTGTCTGTGCTGCCCCATACCATATGATGAGCATTCGCATCACATCCAATTACGAAGTGGTGGTTCTTCTCCCGACAGTACCACACTCCATATCTCCTGGGATATAAACAGGGGCGCATATTACCTCCCTTATACCAACATCAGTATTAAGTTTGACGCTTACAGCCACCAGGTCCCTAGTAATGAACTCTGTAATGGGAAAGAAGGTGAATTTGGAATTTACAAAAATAGCGGCCCGGGGCCTCTCCCCAGCCGCATACACGAACTTACACGTCTTATTTTGAAGTCCTCTGACTCTGTCATTAATAGCCCAGGGCTCCTGTATGAGCCGTAGACTAATATCTTCAGTGGCAAATCTGCGGCTAAAAATGCTCGACGCACCTTTTCCTTGCTCTATGCAGATTTTCCTGGAGCACTTTTAAAGTACCTTCCATCATTTGCGCTCATTGGAAAGCGCCTCTGATGCAACTTTTCTCCCTGCCTGGCTCAAATGCCCAGCAAGCTTTGTTTCCTCAGCCTTAAGTGAGAAACCTGGGGTTTTCCTCTACCCCCTACAGGTTTGCTCTCTTCAGTACTGTATAGTACAGTTAGTACGGGGTAGTAACACTCGTGTCGACTACTCTTTTTATGTTTGTGGAAGACACAAATGTCTTCCTTATAGTTGATGCATAAGAGACATCGCTCTCTAAATTATCCAAAGTTAAACCCTTTTGAAAATTTATGCCAAAATATCAAAGCGGCTTTTTGAGGAAAAACCCTTCTAATATGGAACTTTGTGGGAATTTGTTAAAGATGTGTGCAAAAACATTGCAATCAGTATATTTCAAAGACTTGTGGACTCAATGCCAAAACGCTTTTGAGACCTTATTTAAAACCAGGGTAATTCTACTAACTACAGAATAGTAGTAATTTAGTTCCATTAATAAAAAAATGTTTCTTTTAGGCCATCAAATTTGATGTGTTTATTATTTTAAATAGGCAAACTTAGTTAATTTTAACAATATTTTTGAATACATGGGTTTTTAAGTTTTGATTTTGGGAAATTTTGTTTTTCATTTTATTTACTTTATAAGAGATATTTTATATAGAAACAAACAAAAATATTAATCACATTATTCTTAGGTTTTTTGGTCACAAAGATGCTAGAACATGGTCAATCTTTTTTATAGACCACCACTGTAAATAGACATACATATCAAATAAAATAGTATATATTGCATTCAGTTTTCACAATTAATATTGACCTTTGTAAAATAGTATATATTTATACCTACATCAAAGCATTGTATCTATGCAAAATTATTGATAGTTTCTGTGGGGATTTTTGGGGATGTGAATTTTAAAATCGGGGATGAAAATTGAAAACTATCTGACAACAATTGTGAAAAATGTAAACAAACCAATAAAAAAATTATATAAAGAGAAATTCAAAACTATAAAATGGAAGAATATACATTTAATAACAAAAATAAACTTAAAAGAAAACAAATTTAAAAAAATCAAGTTAAGAAAAATCTATAGTGTTGTGATAATTGCTGCTAAAATAAATGTCCGGCGTATTATATTTACGGTGACCATCCGTTCTGTATTATACAGAACAGTTCTGTATTTCAAACTCGTGTTCTGTATAAATTATTTATTAGGGAAAAAAAATAAAAATGTTGTGTATTTCATTTAATGTTCAGTATTTGTTCTGTATTTTCATGCCTCAGAGTAGTATTTGTAGTTTTGCTTAACACTTCTGGGTTAAGAGAGGTCTCTTAAGCAGAGACATTCTTCTTCTCATAAGCAATACATTTCATATATGTATGTATGTACATTTTAGAGAAAGAAACAAAAATTTTAAAAATTTTTGAAGTTTGTCGAGTTCAGTTTGTGTTTACCTGATTTAAATGCTCCAACAGAAATATATGGACCAATGAAAAAACTCAAATGAAAATGGAAACCATCGAAGCCATTTTTGTTACTAAATTAAACTACTTATAATATAAATTGTAAAGAATTTAAAAAATATATTAAAAATTATGTACATACATAGTATATATGCAAGCTATGTACTTATTTAATGATATCACGAAACTTTAGTTATTTTTTAATTTTTGATTATGATTGCCATATTGTTTTCTGAAATTTATGGTTCGTGCGCGCCAGTGGACAAAAATCGTAAGAGAGCAAAATTTTTGCGGCAGTTAGCTTTATCTTTAACTCCAGAGTACATGACACAAAGATCTAAGCTCCCTGCAAATAAATTTTCAGCTAAACTTCTTACCGAAATAAAAACATTAGCTTCTGATTGTACAGTATCTACATGCGGTTTACCAAAATTACAACAACTAGAAACCGTGGAATCTGCAGCTGCTGCAAAATTAAGTGCGATAGCAAATGCACCATATGCAATAAATTTATATGTAAATTGCAACGAAAGATCATTTGCTTATCATATAGTGAGATGATTCAATATAAAAACAATAACGGACCAAAATGGTCCTAAGATTCGTAATTTTTTATTTTTCTAAGTTCTATTTTATTATGTTTGGTTGAAAGTTTTCCAATAGCAAACGTTTTATGTTGGTACGTTGCACCAGTCAAAGCAAAAACAAAAAATAAATTGACCAAAATGGTCCAAACCTAACAGCAGAGTTAGTTTAATTTATTTAGTTTTTTTTTTTTTATTTTGTTAATTTTGCATTTAAATAATAAATACATGCCTATGAAGGTTGCTTGTTTGCATTTTATAGTTGTTGTTGGTCAAATATTTCCTTGTTCTGTATTTTGGTTTAAAAAACATGGCCACCGTATTTATATTGCGAGTTCTTCGTCGCCAACTAAGGTACCGATCTGTTTAATATTCCGGAGCAACGATTTAGGGAAATTTGCTTTGAAATTCTTTCGATTTTAAAATAAAACAAATTCATATTTATACACATTTTTTAACAGAAACTTAATGAACTACTTATGAGCACTTGCCTTTTCCGTCGATTTAGCTTCCATTATTTATGCATTTTTTGTTCTTTTTTGAATAAATAAAAGCCACAAAATATTACTCGTAGTTTTAATACAAAAATCAGTCATACAATATTATTTTTGTTAAAAAAAGCAACGCAATATAATTTTTAATAAAAAAGCCACACAATATTATTTAAAAAAGGCACAAAATACAAAAATTTTTCTTTTTTTTTGTTTGCAAAACACTTTTCTCACCGTTTTAATATGCGGCTTATTTTGACACTTCGTTCGGTTCAGTTTTCACAAAAAAAGGTACAGAAACACTTTTACTCACATTTTTCTAATAATAATTGGAAAATGACATAAATGACATTATTTTATTCGCATTATTTTACATACAGAAACACGTATGTGAGAAACATCACTTTTTGTGTCAATTCACATAGTTTTTGTTTCAATTTTTTCGTTTCATGTGAGATATTACTCGAGTCGAGTAATACAGAAACGAGGCACAGGCCTATACTCTCTAATAAGCAACTTAAATAAAAGGGTCAACGTTGTGTCAAGAACAGTAATGTTTACTTACCTTGTTTGATAAAAACGCTAAATAACCATAATAAAGCAGTTAAATATCATTACTTAACAAAATGGCAGATAAAATTGCAAAAAAAAACTTCTACAGTTGTTTTGCAAATTTATCATTTTACATATGTACGTAAAATCGTAGTCTAATCTGCCCTTAAGACATATCAGAGTTAAAGACAAAGTTCTTTCAGATCTAAGTATACATATATGTATATAAAACATGCAGAAAATTAATAAATTGGAGAACAAGAAGTTATTTTTGTTGTTTTTTTTAATATACATAATGAATTTTTAGTATTTACTATTGTTTAATTTGCATTTTTTCGTACAAATTCATTCAAAAAATCATATTTTTTAATAAAAAAAATTTTGACATAAAAAACAACTTTTTGTTTTAAATATATGTGGGCCATGAGCTGGTCCGTTGTCCTATTTTGACAAAAGATATGTGTATCCATATTTAGCCATAATGAATGTTTGTACGAAATTTCATTTATCTACGACTTCGCCTTCTATTTTTTCCATTTCGTTCTATGGGATCGACACACTCTGCGATCAAGGCGTCTTTTAATGAAAATTGGGTTTTTATCTGGAAAACCTTTTATATTGAATATTTACAATAAATGTGTAGAAAAACATGCTGCAAATACTGTGTTTCACAGCAATACCAAAGAT